>CM031239.1:262907538-263055885 GCA_018340775.1 Taxus wallichiana var. yunnanensis
GTTACGTATTGCTAGTGGGTCATTAAGTCGGTGCTACAGGTCTGGCTGAGAATCCTGACATCGTGCCTGCAAGGAACTTTCCATAGAATATAAGACATCGACTTAGTCCAGTGAGTTGGGGTCGCAGTCAAAGGAGCTTCACCGTTCTCAACAACATAAAAATGGTTGAGTCGATTCTCAAATGACACATGCAAGGGAAGGGATCACCGCGATGAGCCAGGAGTTATAGATGGGGCTCGGGCTCGGGAGGTCGACGGAAAAAGTGACTTTGGGATCAGCGATAAAATTCAAAGCAACGAGTAGGAGGATTCCCAAAACATAAGAAGCCCGAAATATGAAATTGGAAAGAAAATGTGAGTTAAGTGTTATGGTTTTGAGACTTCAGGGGCATGCGTTTTCCGGGACTCAAAGAGGAAAAAACCTGAAATATCAGGCGTTCAAACTCAGATTCAGAGAAGCCCAATGTCTAAAAACATTTAGCTTCGGAGGTGGAAATTTTTCGGAGGTGGGGTGACTGGCGAGTTATTTTTCAGGAGTTTGGTGTGGTAGATGTCCAAAGCGGAGCATGACGGATGTTTGAAACATTGGATCCCAAAAGTCTGAAAACATTAAACTCTTGCCCAAACAATTTCAAACAATCCTGCCGAGATAACACATTGGTCACTGAGCCGTTTTAGGACGTATGTAGTGGTAGGTGAGAAGTTAATTCAACCCAAGTCATGTGCCAAGCTAATTACATGAAGAGATGAGTTGCATTGATTAAGGTCTTGGTAGGTGAAATTGTGAAATCTAGAGCTAGGTTAGTAGATTTTGAACCCACAATCATAGCCTGATTAAATCTTGAATAACTTTAGCAATTTTCATCCAATTTTTAATAAATTGTACTTTAGGGAAAAGGATTTTTAGAGGGGATCACAATGGATGTGCAAAAATTTAGAGATCTCGAAGAAAGGGTAGGTGGAGATGAACCGAGATGAAGTAACTGTGAAAAAATTATGATAACTTCTCTTGCATTAGCATTTTGGAAAAATTATAATCGATCTGCAAAGCTATTTTCGAGGTTATATAGCATAAAATGATGAGAGATGAGAAAGTAATGTGTTTGGTGGGAAAATTTTCAATTGAAATTATAGGATCTGAGGCCATGCCCAAGTGGATGGAAGGCGAGTAAACCCATTATGAGAGGCATAATACTACGATGAAGTTGAGATCTTCTCGTGCATGACCATTGTAGAAGAATAATGATGGTTTTATGGAATTTGGAGCATTTTAGAATTCTTCCCTCTCTATCCTCTCTACATTATTATTTTTTTATATAAATTGTAAGGAGGGGCTCACGTGAAAAAGTTGGATTCTTTGCAATTTCCCCTCCCTTCTTTCTTGTCTATGAGAAATTTGTGGAGTTCAAGCCTCCCACTAAACATTGTAATACAATATTTGTGCCTTTGGCCCCCCATGTAATGTATTGTATCAACTTTTGGAGAAATAAAACAAATATGTGGATGATTCTCAACCCTCCTTTGTGTTTATTGTATCTTATGAATCTTTCATTGTAGTTAAATTTTATTTTGCATTGTCTATTTGTTATTGCAAGATCTCGAGGAGGTTGTGTTTATTTGTAAGCTTGGTTTTTCGTGATAGGTGGTTTTGATCTCGTGGCATTTGACATCGCTCATCAAATTTTCTTTTTATTCCATCTTGATATAAGTTATTGACACTCCTTCATACGATCATACTATCCTTGTCCCCTTGGATAAGTATTAGAGTATGGTTAGGTTTGTAACTCTCTATACTTCTTTAGAGTAGTTAGCTAGAGTTAGAGACAAATAAGGCTTAGCATTCTTGAGAGCTATACCATTTCATAAAGTCCCACACTTTGGATAGTTCCATGCTTTGACAAATCACACTAATTGCTCAATCTTTTCACATTGTAAGCATTCGGGGGTGATATGATTTTCCACAATGCTTTTTAAAACGTTGGGTGGGATAAAGAAGTCATTTCCAGAAAGAGTAATGCCTTGTTAGCATACTTATACCACCTCTATGAGAGAGAAAATAAATCGATCAAAATATTCTACACCTCATCTTCATGCCGGATCTGAAGTTTCTCCCTACGGAGTCTACCTTTTCTGATAATCTTGGTGCCATTGTAATTTTTTTCCGTTGTTAGAGTAGGTATTTTACCTTAGTTAAATGACCATTTAATTTACTTTATTTACCTTTGTATATTATTTCCTCACCGACTTGTGTATGGATATTTCTTTTATCTTATTTAGATATTAGGAGATGTTATGGTAGTTGTTAGGTATAGTTCTTTCTCGATCTACGTATTATCTAAATATTCGATGACTAGTTCTTTTCTTGATCTGTGGTACCGGTTAGATCCTTGATCTCTTACCAGTTCTCTCCTAAATCCTAATGGTCTTGACTAGCTTCTTTGATACGCAGTTATTTCCTCGATTGTAAACGTCCTCGATCTATTGCCTCGACTCCGTTCTTAGATTGTGTGTTCCTCGCTTTATACAGTGAGGCCCATTCCCTTCGACTGTGAATAATGCGTGATAGTTCCATATTAATATATGATATTACTTCTCATTTATTTTAAGTAGAGTTTTATGTAAGTTATTCCCCGTGAAATTGCTTCGTCACCCATAGATCATGATGTTTGATTAAGCAGATCATGTTCTTGAGCAGGCTTCATCGATTTAATGATCTTCTGGATCATCTCCTTTCATGAGTATTCGGAGCGGATGGTTCTTGTGTTATCAAATCTGTAAGTTTATCTTTGTAAATAAGGTTTATTTGCTGTATTCCTTATATTTGGGATTTGTTAGTCGTACTTTTTTTGCTAGCATTGCATTTTTATACGAAATGGACCTTAGGCTTTAGATTGGATGCGGAAGGCATGAAGAGCGTAAAGTGCAGGCGGTGGGTTTTGTGGTTGACTATTTTTCTGAGAGAGTAAAATCTGCACATTTTTGGCGCTTACATACGTTCAAAATCCGCATAATTATGCAAAGAAGTGTGATTCTTGATATCAATTATCTCGGGCTTTGTTCAAGGACTTTCTCTGCTTCCCTATTTTTTATACAAGTGCTAGAAAAAGAGTATTTTTGTTACGGCGTAAGTTCATATTAACGATTGTACGTGTGGAAGGTTTTAGATCTTATCCACTTGACAGAAAGTAATTTGATGCATCATTGTACCCGTTTATATATTTCTATTTAGAAAATGTATGATTCTTATCCTTTCGGACTTAATATAAGTACCTTATGTGGTATACAGTCTATCCAATGAGTAATTTACTAAAAGCTGGCTGGATTGGATGTGACTTTACCCTCTAGGCATTGAAGCTTCTGGGGTCGAAGGCTTTTACACCTCTTTAGGTTTTCAATAATGTATTGTATAAAACCCATTAAAATCCTTTGCCATGATCTCCAAGGCGTGGTCATCGGTCAAGTTCCTTGTTTAAAGATAGAGGGATTTTAAAATATTTGGATTCGGGAGAAATATTACTAGAGCTTGTAGCAGACTGAAATTTTGTTGTTTAACATTAAGGTGGCTTTTGAGTGCGCGTCATTTTCATGAGTTTCAGGTTAGGAAGCTTTGACAGTTTTTAAATTTCACGTTTTCAAATTTAGGGGTTTCATTTTTATCCTTTAATACTTTTCATATACTATCAATTAGAAAGTTTCAGGCATTATGGAGGTATTAGAATCGAGGTTCCTAGGACGGAATTTTGGTAAGACATGGGTTTGACGTCCTAAATTTTTGGAGTAGATTGCAATTTACGTACCTATGATGGATTACAGAGAAGTCAATATACTTCTCCCCATTTAAAGTATGCATGACTTGAGAGATATTGTAAATTTTGGGTGGAAGAAAATAGATCACTCAAGTAAGTGGGAAATTCTCTCTCTGACCCAGAATCATTCATGATAAAGGATACGACGAATATACTCCCTTGTTGATGCAAACTTCCTTTAGGTATGCGGACTTATAAGATGTGCTCAAGCTGTATGAGTGAGTGACCATTATCCATGCTCTTAGTCCATCTTGCCGAGATATTCGAGGTCAAGTACTTAGCTCAACTGACCCAGTAGTATTTGAACATGTTCCTATATCTAATGTCCCCATTAAGTTTTTAAGGATCAGTTAGTACATGTTCTTCTAACATTTGTGCCTATTTAACATGCTATGGATGTTATAGTATCCTATAATTTTCAGTGCTTCAGGTTTGGATACTTTTAAAGAATACGTACCACCAATCGTTCTTACGTATGCTTTCAAAATTCAGGTCTTGGTATGGCGAGATCATTGGAACAATTACATCATAGTATTGATTTCCTCTGTTCCACACTGTTAAGTGGGAATTTTCATGGCTTTGACATTCCAGTTTTTACATGCGACTTCATTGGGAGTAGTCACATTGTAATAGCTCGACTAGTTTTGGCCTTTTGTTTAAGCTTTCGGGTCTTTACGAGGAATCATGAGCTGACACACGAGTTTCTCAGGACCTTACACTTCAAGCTTTGTGAACCACAGTTTTACGTTATTAAACCTTCATGATCATTACAATACTTCTCATGATTTGATGTTCTTTCACAGTTACTGCTAGGCTATTTGGTATTTCATATATGTTCTATATGCAGGACATCTTAATTTCACGTCCGTACCATGTTGATTTGGGGTTGATATCCTGATCAATTTGTCAGACAGTAGCCCCATGATAGACAATCATTGAGAGGACTTTCACAAACATGGCTCCTCCACCATTTGGCCTCTTACTAATTTTATACACTTTCTACGTTTTAATTCTCTCTTCGAGTTTGAGAATTTTTTTAGTATTAGGATGTATATATCCCTCTTATTTGTTGAGAGATTTTAGATCTTTTATTTCGATAGCACTTTTGGGCATGTTGGCGAGTACCTGCCATTGTGGGGATTATTAGCGATGAATTCCGGTGTTAGTTTAATCGGTATTCCGATGGTTGTTGCAATGAAAACTCATACAAAATTAGAAGCATCCACTCCTGTCCATTTACAGATTATGAGGGAGGGTGTGAGTGATGATCCCTTCTTAGTATAGATTTGTGTCCTTCGCCTTGTAAGCACGCTTAGCTTTTCTTACAGATCATGAAACTCAAATTTTTTCCTGGGTCTTTTATCCTTTTGCTTTGTTTATTATTCTTGGATCATTGGGATTGTCCTATTGTAGCATTTGATCAGAATTATGTTTTATGTTTTTTCACTTTACACATCACTCCCGTTGATAGTCTCCTTATATGGATCTACAGTGAAGCCCAATGTCGATTGTTTTTGAGTATTTGCCATGATTCGAGCTAGTGGATTGATTACCACCGGTACACACAAGCTTCTTCAACATTTAATCTGATTATTTTTACAGACGAGCTTCTTGGGATGCCTTACTGAAAGGTTTTTTACTTTGTCTACTTTTTTGTATACTTTTTTGGGTACATACTTGTGATGTCCCTTTCCACTCTAGTTATTAGACATGAGTACCTCTTCGGGCCCTTAGTTATATAGGTGGAACTCTGTCTTGGACTGTTCCACTTGTATTTTGGGTCCCTAACTTCACTTTGAGGAGGGGGTGTTAGATGTAGGTATTTACCTGATCTCATGTTCACCCATGTAGTTTTAGGTTTGATATTTTATTGGTATTTATCCTCCACCCATGTATGTGTGTGGATATTTACATTTTTTTTCTTCAGTTTTTGATACTCCTTACACTATATTATAAGTAGTTGTTAGGTATAGTTATTTCCCACTTGTCAAATCTAGGGAATCCTTGCTCACCTTGGGGTCTTATTCTTTCCTTGATTTGTGGTATTGAATATATCCATCAAACTAGGTTATGAACCAAAGTATATATTAGTTTTTTTTTTTTTTTTTTTTTATTTAGCTCACTTGATTTGAGATCTTGCGTTTATTCTAGATTATTAAAGTCCCAATTAAGCTTTATTGGCATATGTCTCTTTAAAATATCCTTGTAGTTCATACTTTCCCTCGGGCTCTTACTCTCCTTTATCTCATATCTTAGGCTTTACATTCATAAATGTCCCGATTCTTTTAGGCATGCACATCCCTTTGTCTTGTATTGTCCTTTTCTTCTCATTTATTATGTTTAATAACTACTTGTGATGCAGTGCTTACACTTAAATACCGGGTTACATCTACCTCCATGTTGATCCCGATTATCCATACATTTGATGAACCCAAATTCTACGATGCTCCCCGATGGCCACATTTACCTCATGTTATTGGCCAGATCTCCAGTCCCATAGTTTTTATACAGTTAGATTTGTCTTAGCTTTAAAAGCCACATTTTTACTTTGTTTGATCCCGGTAGCCTAGGTTAATTTTGGAAACACTACTTCAAAACCTAGTGTCTTTAGCATATGGTATGTATTTTTTTAATGTATTGTTATCATATGACATCAGGTGTCTGATATTTATGTTTTCCTCTATCCCGATGCATGTTCCTCTTGCAGCATATGTCAAGTAATGAGGAATTCTAGTCGAGATAACCAGGTGACATTAGCTACGGAAGTTTGCGAAATTCTCATGAATATCTCATCTAGTATGTTACAAGTGAATTTTTTTCAACCTAATTCCTGTCACTATCTCTTTTGCCTTGGTAAAACCATTTCGATGAGATGCTCATTCTCCACCAGCACATCTTGGTGACTCTACAGGTTCTAACTTCGTGGTAAGAAGTTTATCACGAGTATTTTTGTCTGGAAATATAACATCATAAGTGTTAGGATCGGTTCTTGAGATTCACGATACCGGAACTTGCACGAGGAATGTGGTCTATGTACTGTGATCATCATGGGGATGTAGTTTAGGAGTGGCAGAGAGTTCACGAAGAATGATCACCATATGCACATAACAAGACTTTTTCTACACCTCCATAAATTATACCTTTCCAGGATCAAGCAAAAGTCCTATGCAAGCGAATCATAGATGGCTCATCGAGGACCCATTAAGGAAGTACTTTGTCTAATTCACGGGATTTAAGATCAATGCCCTTAACACCAAAATATCGATTACATAGATGTAGCATTAACAACATGTGATGATATGTTGAGTGAGATAAGTGCGTAACTTGGGGGCCAAAAGGTAGGCGAGAACCCAAAAAAAAAAGCAAAACCTTTGTCATCGTTCTATTTATAACATGACCACATTTTCAATTTCTTAAGGGAACTGGGATTTACTGAACCATAGCAGCGTCGCAGTATGTCTGCTACATAACAAAAGAGGCAGAGCCTATATCATTCTATCTCCACTCTCCGAGGCACGGGTTTTAGAGTTTAGCACCATGCCCTCGCATTATTTGTCATTCATTTCGATCTGAAGCTCGAATAATCATTCTAAGATCTGCTAGGAAGATTTGAATGTGATGATAGTGCCACAAAGAGAGAGGTAGAGGCACGATTCTTTTCTCAAAATTTCATTTAAATATGGTAATTACAGATTAAAATTTGAATTGAATACTGTATTTTTATTGTTATGGCTATCGAAGGTCGGGAATCAGCCACAGCCAAGCACGTTGTTATTCACAGCCAAATCCCTCCAGAAGCCCTCCGCATGGTACTACGGCTTCGACATCCACAGGTAGTCAAGAAGATTTACTTGACCCACATAGTTGAAAACAAAGTTGAAAGCAGAAGGATTTAATCAAAAAAGGTGCAGGATACCACAGTCTGAGCCCCATCGCGCCTCTCTTGCAGACACATTAGAGGTATTAATTGTATCGATTGACGTAGCAGTAGGAGTGAGGTGATGAATTTGGGCCCATTGAAAACTTGAGGAGAGGGTTGTAGGAGCTTGTATTGTGCGATAACAAATTTTCATATTGTAGATGTAATGAAAAAAAAGAAATTACAAAGACCTCATATGTACCTTATTCAGACCCTCGCTTTAATTTTCATGTTTAATTTGTCCTGTATGTGAGTTTCCTAGTCCATTAATAGTATAGTAATAATTTGACGTTAAAATTAATTTTGGGGCCAGATGGTGGATAGGTATTTGATTTTCCACCTTGTACGATAACAAGGAATTGCCCTTTATACTTCTTTGAGGAAACTCTGTTAAGAGTTTATCCTCAACAAGATCCCAAAGTATTGCGATTTAGTATTTCGAGGCCGAGAAAGGATGCACAAGATCGACCGATTACCTGGCTGTGCGCTATTGACGAGGTAGAGTCCCACCACGAAGCCCCCTCACATGATCTTGGCCCTTTGGGAAGTAGGCTGAGACAATAGAGATTGATGTTCCAACACATTTCGGGGGCTATCTCTGACCCTTGGTGACGTACGAGGAGATTTAGAGCCCTTATGCTCGCGAGAGGTACCGCAAAGTATTCCTCGGCGATCTTAGCGTGAGGCCACATATTTTCGTCATGTAGTAGCATATGTTTGAGGCGAGAGGTGATACTTTCATGTGTACTAATTTTGGTGAGTTTTTGCTAAGGGGTACACACGGTAATGTCACTATGTGAATACCTTTTGAGTGAGACACTTTGATTACGGTCATGATGTCACCTTCGTAGGGATTTGTTATGTTTTATTATGTAATGTTCACAAAAAGAAGTTTAGGTATGATTTACTTATATATGTTAAATTTTGGAAATAATTATATTCTTACATGCATGCATTGATATTAAAGTGCGCGGGAGGCTGCATCTTCATCAGAAGCCACATGCGGCGAAGGCCTTGTAAATACCACATTACATTCACGAGAGGTAATTTCAGAATGTTAATTGTGTAAAAAATTTCACACACATGTGTGTGTGTGTGTATATATTCATACATATCAAAGTAAAATAAATGTGCATATAAAAACACCACCTTGATCCTTTAGAATAATGTTTGAGAATTCTTGAATTCAATACCAAAATAATAATAAATAGAAATTTAGATGGAGATGTCGAAGCATATAAATAAGTCTCACTTTTTACCACTTTTTGTACCCCAAAAACATGAATTTAAGACATTTCTCAAAAGTAATTCAATTTAGGTGATTGCTTTACCAAAGCTGTAATGAAATTTCAAGATGATGTAAGAATAATCTCTCTCTCTCTCTCTAATCTCTCTCTCTCTCTCTCTCTACACACACACACACACACACACACACACACACACACACTTTTTAATTTTTTAATTGAGTTTTATTTATTTGTTAATATTTCTTTAAAGGTTGTATGTTATACATATACTAATTTCTAATAGAGTGAGGGTAGACACAATCATAACTTGTCGAAACTTATTATTTTCTTGAGAATTTTTAGATATATATTCTTTACTCATAAATTTACCACCGCATTATTTTTAAATTATTTTTTGATCACGATAGTTTTTCAAATTTTTTTATTGAATACCACATTCGATTTAGATATATCATGGGCCCGGAAACCATTATTTCTATATATGTTGAAATTGAGATTTTTTCATGATTGAAACAAATACATTGATATATATCACATAAATTTTTAATTTTAAAAAAGTTCATATTTAATTTTAAAAAAGTTCATATATTTAATAATTTGACTACGAAATATTGACATTTGAAGTGGAGTTTTTGGGCCAATTGTAAGCCTGCATGTGATTTTCTTAAGATTAGAAGCCACGTTGATGCCACCTAGGCACCACACAAGGGTTAAATCTCAGCTTACCTATCAGGGATAAGCCCCAATTTTCACTTAGAAGAAAACCTAAAGTGTTTTTTTTTTGAGAAAGGGAGGTTCGGCTCTAAGCCCCTTCGGGGAGAATGGAGTTAAGGGAAGGCGAGAGGGGGTGGTAATGGAGAACCCCTTTTTCGATGTACAGGGGTTCACAGAAGAATGGATGTTAGGGTGAAAGGGGGTGTTAGGGTCCATCTTAAATTGGCCTGAAATAATTGTAATTTAACATTTTAGCCCACAGTGGGACATACTTTCATACCAAGTTTAGATACGAGAGGGTTAGGAAGATATAGAAACTAACATCCATGCTCATGTGTCTTAGGATATAGAGAGAATATATTTGTAAGCATCTTACAGGGAACACATGCATGTGAATACATATCTAAATAATTAATAATTAATAAACTTGACTTGACATCACGAAAGATTACTTAGAATGGATACACTATTTTTCTAAAAATGTGAAGATTCCCTTGTGTAACTCCATATCTTGGAGCACTATGTTGAATTCTCCATAAATTTGTTTTTTCTTTTAAATAACAAATATGAAGTTTAATAAATATAATGATGAAGTATAAGGAGACTAGTAGGGTTAGGAAATGCGCACTAAATATATCCCATAATGGGAGGAAATGTCATATTATGGGTAATAATATCTAGGATAAATTACCTGTGATTTCCCTTGTCTATGGGAGTGAAATAGTAGAGAGTGTCTCATGTTACAGTATACAGAGATATAATTAATGGAATATTTATACTCAATTTGAAATGTAGGATGAACTATCAAAGTCTGCATACCTCAAAATAAAATAATTATGGACATCATTAATGTAAGATAGAAAGTAAAATCATTGACATGTAACTTAGATATCATCTTGGAATCATGTATGTAATAACTTTATAAAGTAGTGCATTTAGTAGTGAATCAAAAGTTATAGCAAAAATACAATTCCCGAAGCTGATGGAAAATGCCAATGAACTTTGCAAACAGATTAAAAAAGTGTCTGAAATGGGTGCAAATGGTATCATGTGGGTACTCGTTGGAAATGACATCAAATTTTGGGTAGGGTTTATTTTTCTTACAAGGTGGGATTAGCATCCCAAGTAACCTTGGACCTCGCCCTTTGTCTTCAACATGCGTAGGAAGGGCATTAATACAAGCAAAATTAGAGCTTTAAAATTATTACAATGCTAAAAGTGAATGTTTTTCCTCAAAATTTAAAAACGAGGGTTTGTTTCAACCTCCAAAAAATGTCTAAAAGGGAATAATAGACGAAGATGCCTCACTTGACCGAGCTAATGGGTGTTGTATGAGTTAACACGGGGTTGCTGAGTTGTTGTTTGGGAGTGACCCATTGTGCTAAGTCAAACCAAGGAGAATCCTGGAAAGGATGTTCTGAGCACTCAAGGAATCGCCAAGTGAAAGGGCCACATGTAAGATGGTAGGTGGAGCTACCTTTGGTGGATTATGTCAAGTGGGAGGGCTACAAAGAGAGTGAACTGTTGAGGGGTCAGAAGATCCACACAATCCTCGCCAAGTGTCACAGCTAACCCGACACACTAAACACTCATATTGAGAGAGTGGGTCAATGAGAGCATGAAACTCATGGAGTAATCATTTGAATGCCATAATCATGGGTTAGATAAGCAATGTGTTGAGAGGTCCGAGAGACACGGGTAGATAAGTGCCAACAACCTATTAGTCAAATGGGAGAATGGAGATAGGTCGTAGCAATAGGTGTGAAATAGTTGGGGATGCACAATCCAATGGAGATGGGGAATCCAATGCACAATGCATTAAGCCAGAGCAGGGAAGCTCCAACAATGAGCTCACAAATTAGGTGAGAGATCTCAGCATGAGGTGACAATGTCATCGAACGAGAGAAGGTTAAAACGGTCAAGGTCGCGGATGTTTCCGATCTCGTGGCGGGGAAAATGTACCTCGAAGCTCGGGTAACACAAAGATTCCACTTGTAGGTGTAACCGTCGATCAGAGATACAATAGTGAGCAGAGCTTTAGCTGTGGAGATTCTAACAATAGCAAGTTGTTACAAAAAAGGGATGTCCCAAGCATGGCATGAGAATATTGAAATCAACCTATAGCATGAGTAAACAGATCACTCCAAACACATAGGCCGAGTGAGTTCGATGTAGAGCGCACAAACAATTCATTGGTGAAATGAGTTATAGGTATTAGTGGCTAATAGAAAGGTAGAGTAATGTCTAAGATGTGGAAGCACAATCCCAGAGATTAAAATGCTACAGGGGCCGGTAACACCAAGACAAGCATTGGCACATAAAGCCAATAGCCAGACCAGTAAACCAATGCGGGCCAGTTCAAAAAAGTGAGTGGAGGAGTTAATCCTTGCAGCCCTTCACTATTGAATGAAGACTCAAACCACACCCCCTTCTTTTCAACCTGTAAATGTTAAATCCACAACCAACAAGAAGCACACTAAAAAAACCACCAGAATCTCAAAATATGCAAGTAAATCATAAGAAAAAGTGAGAGCTTTCACAAGAAACTACAAGGTGGAGTAATGATGGTGAGGAACATGATTTTGGTCCCCTCAGCTCTGATACCATGAAGGAGTGAAGGACGAAGATCTGGAAGGAATTCACATGCATCGAATAGTTGTACTTAACCAAAGCGTAGGAATTACAACATTAAAGAAAGAAAACTTTGTAAGGAAATGTGCATGCATATGAGAGTTCAGGATTAAAAAATGGAGTAGAATGGCTTGGCTTAGTCTTGTCATAGATCAAAGGAGGTGAGTAAAAATAGGGGAGTGAATGTGTAACTCCCATGTAAGAGAATATTCCTCCATAATGGAGAAGAGGAGTTACTCTCCAAAATGGGAATGTAACTCCTTTGACACATTTACACATATGACAAATTCTGTAAGATAATCTATCATAACTAAGATGACACCTAGATCCATGTCCACCTAACTGAGATGACTCACCCGGTGAGGTGGAATAACACTAAATAAGTGAAGAAAATACCACCTACACAAATATCTACATCATGTTTCTTAGAAATTTTATTCTTCCATCTATATATATAGTTTTTGACATAAATTCAAATTCATTTCACTTAGTTCAGATCTCGGTAGGTTCAATAACAAGGAAATATCCTAGCACGTTGATTCATATTGGGGTACTTAAAAGTTATAAAAAAATTCAATATATCGGTAGATATTAGGGGTTTACTGAGTGTTTAATTTACTAATAATTTGAATTAGTTATTGGGGGTAGGATTTTGTAGTCACTAAATCATGTACTTTCAGTCAATATTTATTCCCAGTCTCATACTACTATTAATATAGTTTTTGAGTGAAGAATGTACTAATTAACCCATTTCCTTTGGCCTTTTTACTTTGCTTTTTGTCCTCACTTATGATCATGTGACCATACTTGCCCAGTCCATTTTTTCATTGTACATTATTATCATTCCCGAATGGGGCACCCATCTAGTAGTGGGTGTCCCAAGAACCCCTGGTTTCCTCTAGGCATCCTGATCCTCTTTATACATTTCTTCCATCTTTTGGGCACTTTCTATCCATTTGAGATTTCCATATTTTTCTTGGTCCACATTTTCGTGGTTAATTCTTAAATTAGAATAAGAGAACCATATAATTATAAATTTATGAGATCGTAATTAGGGACCAAGCACTAAACATCTACTATTACCATCTAGAGTTTATTACATCAAAGAAAAATAAAGATACATTTGCATCAATCTAGCTCCATCAAAAGGCACACACAGATGGTTCATATGCATCACACTTCATAAGAGGGGAGTATATTTTTTCATGCACACATTTACTACATTTTACTTCTAGTTATTTAATCACTACTTCATAAAGTGTGACTGACACAAGAGTAACCTAGGGCACGATTTAGACACACACACTTAGAAATACATTGGGTTTGAGATGTAGTGTAATGCTCAGTGATAAGTCCATAAATTTGGAAGCTGAGGATAGTCCGACCCCTTCATATGCATATTTATTTTTTAGGGTTTTGATGCTTTATCTAGGGTTTTACAGGTGATTAATTATTACATTTCTTACAACATCTGACACAGTTTAGCGACATCAGTGCGAAAGGAAGTAAATATAGGTGAATATCTAGTGACACTCAGAGGAGGGTTTTAGGCCATTTCCATAAACCATGACACCCGTGGGCACCCCTATCCCTTTCCACATGTCTCATTCCAATCAGAGAGCTTAGATATTTACTTTCTTAGGATTTTGTGTTGTTCTTTCCTCTTCATGTTCAATTGAATTGAACTGTAACACAACCCTTCCACCTTTGCCAAATCAACTAAGGACCTCTAACCATGTCTTACACATTAGGGTGTTAAATTTATATTTATATATTTTCTTGAGTCATTTCCTTTACTTAATTAGGTGTTATTTACATATTTGCATAACATCAGATTAGGCTAGGATATTACATTTTAGTTTCATCATTTTGGTGAAGCCCCTAATCGATACCACCTTTCACTTAAGGCTCTTTTTCTCTTATTTTCTATAGCTCAATCCTCTGAAGAGTTTACTAAAGCCCATATTAAGGCCATCAATGATAATATCATTGAACATCTTGAAGATCTAGATTTGCTTCTATATGCTGGTCATGAGGAAGCTACAAACCTTGTGGAACTTAATGCTTCTACCGCTATTCCCACCACAATTTCTACCCAACAAATTTCTTCTACTCTTCCACCCATCTCCACTATTATTATTTCTATTCCTACTCCTACTAATCATTATACCTCAGTCCTTGTTTCACATATGCAGAAGCCTCCTTCTACTAGCACTCAGGATTTAGTCTCTCTTTATCAAGATCGTCAAGTAAAAATTCATCGATTATAGTAGGCTACTTCTCGTGCATATCCATTTTTGGATTCTACTTTGCTACTACATACTCCATTTTTACCCGCTATATCCACCTATTCATTTCCGCCAAACTTTTTCACCCCTAAACTACCTATTTTCAATGGCCATGGTGACCCTCAAGAGCATCTCTAAGCTTTCCATGTGGCTTGTGTTGATTTTACAGATGATCATCTCCTGTTAGCTAATATTTTACCTTGTATCTTGCAAGGTTATGTGATGTGATGGTTTTATGACCTACCTATCCATTTGGTAGCCTCCTTCATGTATCATTATGATGCTTTTCTCACTCACTTATTTATCAATATCGACTCTAAGATCTCATCTAACCAAGTCACACAATTTACGCAAGGATCTAACAAACACTTAGCAAATTACATTTTAAGATCCAAGATGTCCAATGTTCTTGTGAACCTTGAGCTTAAAGATTTCTTCATCCAAAGTATACTACCACCCCTTCAAGAGATTTTCCTCTTGAGACCTCTCCTTCTTTTGATCAGCTTTGTCATACTCTTAAAATTAGTGAAACCAAGTTCTTAGCTATTGAAAAGATTAAATATCATGAGAAATCATCATTCTTGATGTGTTTTTTGAGTAAGAAAACATTTAAACCATCTATAACTAAACCTACTGACACAAAACTCATTGTTGATGTGGTAGCTACTACTAAAAACTTTCATTCAAAGCCACCTTAGCAAACATTAACCAAATACATCTTACTACGCTTCCTCCACCACTCTAATTAGAACCATCATGACAAAAAGGAAGGAATTACAATAAGTAGTTCTCATATGATTATCACCACTATGTGTGGAACTCTAACAATAGGTGCTTTAAACTCGAACTATCATCAAAGATATTATTAATAGCAATAAGATTGAATTTCCTTAGACTATAGACACTTCACTAGTTATGTAAAATCTTAAGCTCAAATCATTTGGTAACCTCACCTCAGCAACATGACAAGAAAGCTGCCAATCCATTGGCTAATCATACTTATCATGTAGTGCCTCCACTTGAATCGGGGGCCCTTGACGTTTAGGTGGCTAACACTGACATCACTCTACCAGTGATCTCTTTTTCTAACCATGATTATCATGCCACTTTCTCTTCTAATCACTTATATATTAGCACCTCTATTGGATCTATTTCTATCAATAATACTAAGGTTGATTTCTCATGACCTATTTGTGCATGTTCTCTGCCACTTCTTGATGATTATGGTTATCCACATTCAAAAATCTCATATCCGATGAAAAATTCATATGGTGTCGTCAAAATTCATGTTACGATGGGACCTCTTACTGTATTTATACCTTTCCTTGTTGGAATATCCATAGACGGATATGATATACTTCTAGGCCTGAATTACATTCTTCGGTCTCAATTTATAATTTCTAAGAATCATTTGTGACTCAAGTTAATTCATAAAAATCAAGTTGTATTTATTGAAGATGTACCCCCATCTAATCCATGGTCATTATTTCCTCAAGCACTAGTTTAGGCATCCCCTACTTCAACTTCCACATCACAACCTATGTTAATTAAAACAAAATCTACTCCTATTTCACCTACTTACACACCGACTACATGACCACACTAATATACTAGTCCTACAAATCACTATAGGCCAATTCCTCATAAAGTTACTACATCTTGACGTATGTAACTCGCCTCATTTTATTCCATTCGAGTGTCCATCACCTCCATATTCATGATTTAATTAGTCTGAATCACCTACACATTTTTTTGCACCTATGTGATCATCATCTATTCACCCATCACATGCACATAGAATTCACTCATATGCATAGTGATTATATACTATTCCACCACTACTAGAGCATGGTCAAATGCTTTCACAACCGCTAGTATGATGAGGGAACTTCATCCTTCACTTTTACTTCGAGGCATAATACTCAAAAATTTCCCCAACCATATCAATATCAACACATGTGTCATACTTACATTTGTTAACCTCCTAATATAGGCATTGTATTTTAGACATTACCATCGTCATCACCCAAATACACACACTTGTGCTTTGGTTCACACTTGACTGTTTAGGGCATCCTACACATGAACCCCACACATTACACTTTGTATGTACTACACATTGTGTATTCTCACACATTTTATTGTATATATCACATATTGCATACTACACTTGGTGTTTAGTCTACATCATCAAAATTTTGACATTGACACATATTCATATCTACGCACCATACTAGTATTCATCATACATGTATCACACTCCTATTGTCTACGAGTCTACCATTACATACTATTCATCCTACATAGAGAACTTCTTCAAACTATTAGACTATCTACACATCTCGCATTGTATTTTATGCATTGCATATCACACAATTTACAGATAACATAATCATCTATCATAATCATATATATTTTATCTCCTCACATGTGCTGCACTCACTACCCTATGACGTAGTCTATTTCCCTGGTCCATACTCGATTGTCAAGGGTTTACAAATCAAAAGGAACTTATCATGCTCACATGGTCATCATCTACCCTTCTATCATGTGACATTCTTATGTTAGTGACATACATTTTAGGCCAAATGGTCACCTATCCCATCATCTTATAATGATATATGCTTTAGGCTACATCATCTCCTTCAATCAATTTTTCATTATATAAGATTTAGTTATAGGGTCATGCAAACAACATTTATAGGTCACATATCATCAACACACATAAATGCTCATCACAACATGCTACACGCAATATACACTTTGACTATTTCCCAATGACACACTCTCGTTTAGGGTTTATTCTTGCTGCTAATGGGGCATACCAAATGAACTTCACTGCATACAACTCAATTCATTCTAGGGGAACACGACTCTTATCATCCATATTGCATTCCATTCCATCTATCAACATCATCATACATATCTTGGTTTCTTTTACTCTTGATTGCATTGTGTTGTACATAGTTTTCATAATACACATACTATATAGGTCTCTTTTATGTCATTATATTTACCATACACACATTTACATTCATGTCCTTTTCTAGTTATGATCATAGATACAAAGCTTCTACATGCAACATATATGCTTCACTATTACCGGTCCCATAACAGCTCCTAGGGGCATCCACATTCATACACTATAGGTGTTATTATTTCATTTTGTTTCATAACACACTCCTTTATTGGTGATTCATGCTCTTGACACATGGGTTATCTTTCTAAAATTATAACAAGTGATTTATGTGCAACATTTTTTATGTAGGGATATTTTCTTCCATACTTACTTTTTTTGTTATTACTTGTTATTGTTTGCGGGTCTTTCCCTTTGTCTTGTATGCACACTTGTTTTTCTATATGCAGCCTTTATAGCCTTAAGTTTCTTACGATATCATGAGTGATGTAACATGTTTGCAACCCTATTTTTATGGTTTATGATTATTTTCTATGGTGTTTACATTGTCTGCTCATGTTATAGTTTACAAATTTTTTGTTTGGATTACACTTGTTCTCTACATGCATGTTTGTTCATACTATCACTTTTTTTATATTCACGTTTTTATTTGTGCCTTTGAATCTACAACACATTCCCTCCCCCATGCAGAAAAGAGTTTCAATTTATGTGGTCGGTCCTCTTTTGGGGCCACATTCTCCCATCGGTGATGTCAAATGCACCCCCAAAGAGAGGGAATCAGTTGGGCTTTACACACGGTACCAAAACAACTCAATCTATAATTTAGTCTATAGTAGAGTCTACAGTCATCATCTATGACATGGTTTAGTTTACAATGCGTGGGTTCATACCATTTTATCAACCCCATACATAGTTGATTTTATAGGGTATATTTTCCTTGGAATTTTGGGGAGAAGTTATAGTTTGGAGGATACAATAGAATTTCCTCCCTAGACTACTTTGGCCACTGGTGTCAGATATCCAAAAAAACTAGGAAGTACAGAGATCTATTCACCAATCTTAGGGAACTAGTTATAGGTTGGAGAATAAGGCATCTTTCTCCCTACAATTCTTTGTCCACGGTGGCATGAGATTGCTAAAAACTCACACCTCACCAACGGTTATAGGATATAATTTTCACACCCTTTCTCTCATGACATATTAGGTGCAGATGTACCTTTTTCATTTTCATTTTCATACCATTTTTACATGCTTTCTACATATACACATGCATTTTTACACATATACATGCATATTTGACTACTTGATCGTCTTCTCTTTGTAGGTTCATCTCGTATGGGAAGTAAGTAATTAAAAATAGCACACACATGGTGAGTACATCACACGCACAATACTAACCATGTCAGTACACTACACACATCAAAATCTACACATGCGATTCTTATCTATATTCACTCTCATCACTTATACATTTATGCATCTTTAGTCTCCATGTTCCATGTTTTTTTCACTCCACGCTTTGTCTAGTCCTTCGGACCACATTTCTACAACACTATACATTGATATCGTGAATGCATCTCTATCTACTTTATGTTACCAAGCATATTACTCACAAACATAAAGTCGGAGAATATATAGTCACTAAATCACACACTTTCAGTCAATATTTAGTCTCGGTCTCATACTACTATTCATATAGTTTTTCAGAGAAGAAATTTCTAGTTAACCCATGTCCTTTGGCCTTTTTACTTTTCTTTATGTCATCACTTCTGATCCTCTAATCATACTTTCCAAATCTATTTTTTCATTCTACTTTATTCATATTCCTGACTAGGGTGCCCACCTAGGATTGGGCCTCCCTGATACCCTCTGGATTCCCTGATGCTCTTTTTACTTTTATTCCATATTTTAGGCACTTCTAGTGATTTGAGCTTTCTATATTTTTAGTGGTCAGCTTTTTCGGGGTTAATTACATAGTTTTTTTATTATGGGTAAATAGTTTTGAAGGGACTATACCCTATGTACAAAAAGGCTCAAAATCCAGATATCAAAAGAAGAAAAACCAATCCTAGATATGCCAAACATCATAACCTAGGAAGATCAATACCCAGATAATACAATATAGGAAACAAAACATGATCAAGACAGACAATGATCCGAATAAGAGCAAAAGAGACAAAACACAAACAAGAGGGAACCACCACTGGTCATCCCAACCAAAAAACAACACCAAAATTGCCAAACAACAACAACTTTGCCACCAGTAAATATTAACAGAGCTCTGCATCACTTGGCAGCTCAAACAATCTTGGCCTTAATCGTTTGGAGTGCGAGACGAAGAACACAATGGCTGTGGCCTGTGATGGATCTTTCAAATCCACCTGGGAAATTGCAAGATCTCTATTCTCCTTGGAACCCCAAATATCCTCGGTAATGCCGCTAAGAATGCAAATAATACACACATGTTGCTCTATAAAATTATAGATAATTTTAAGATATGAGAGGATACAGTCATTACGCCCTTTACCATTGCCAAGCCTGACATCCAGGGAGAGAATATTCTTGAAAATTTCAGCAATGATATCATCTTCTTTAGCATTTTTCAGCTTCCGTTTTCCCTTTGTTTTATCCATATCCCTAATAGCACTCTTTAGGTCTTGAATCTCCTTTTCCATCTTTTCAACCCTGACCAATAGGTCCACATCTTTAGATTCCTCCACCAGATTACTAATGTGAATTAAATTCGCTACAAATTCCAAATCTTTACGACTTCTTAAAATCCTCTGAGAAGATGGTAGAGGGACCTTAGATTTCATCTCTTTCCTTTTTCTGCTAGTGGTAGCAATGTCAAGTTTCCTATCGGGAAGGGGAGGAATGGAGGCAGGGGGAGTAGATTGGGGGTGGGGGCAGGCTAAGCAGTGGCGGTGAATGAGAAGGATCAACCCTTGATGAAGGGGAACAACCCTAGTGTGATTTTGCACCTCCAAGACAGATTTCTCCAATGAATTCAGAAAATAATGAGGAAATTTTATGGTAAGGTTTCTACGAAAGTGATTAAGGAAAATTAAGTGCTTCTGGGGGATAGTGACAAATCTCTCCTTGAGTAACATACCTTACCACCATCCCTGCAATCTTAGTGAAGGGCTTTGGAACAGATGCTATTTTGATGCTAGCCATCACAAAATCCGATTCTCCCCCTCATCGAGAAACTTCTTAGCCTCCACCTCTCTGTCCACGCACTTGTTGAAGAATTTGGTTCTAGACTGAGCCCGGTGACCTAGGCAATTAGCTCCTTAGAAATCTCAACCTTGATATTATTGTACTCAACAACATGATTCCTCCATCCATTCATGAATTTAATTGAAAGATCCTGATCAAAACCTTGAATTTTTTCAATAAAATTCGTAAGACCCCCTTTTTGCAAATAGTTCCAGAGAACTGTATCGTTTTTCCATGCTGGATTATGGGTGGGCTCAGTCTTGCAAGGCGGTCCCCCCATTTTTCCTGTGATGTTTCCACTTCTCACAATGGTAAAAATTTTAAATCTATATGATCCATCCTCTGCTCTACTTTTGAAGACCTCCCAAACATGCAGAAAATTGTAATCATTAATCCTCACTTTGCAATTAATTAACCACTCCTTAGCATTTTTCCTACATCTATTAATGATTACGCTCCAAGTCACACAAATCTTTGATGATGTCATCACTTTGTAATTAATAAACTACCCCTTAGCATCTTCCCTACATCTATTAGTGATTATGCTCCAAGTCATTCAAATCCTTGATGATGTCATCATTTACTTTAGTAGGAAGAGTGTCGCCCCTTAGCCAAGTTTGTACTGTATTATTTACATAGTTAGAATAAGATAAAAATATAAATATAAATGTATGAGATGGTAATGAGGGACAAAACAGTAAGCATCTACTATCACCATCTAGAGTTTCATCTAGAAAATACACCTAAAGCTATATTTTCATCCACCTAGCTCCATGACAAGGCACACAAGGTTGGTTCATCTTTATCACGCTCTACAGGAGGGGAGTATACTGTTTTCATGCCCATATTTACTACATTCTACATCTATTTAGTCTCTCTCTACTTCCCAAAGTGCAACTTAACCAAGAGTAACCTAGGTAAAGATTTACACACACATATGTCAAACTACATTGGGTCCGAGATGTAGTGCAACCCTCAGTGATAAGTCCATCAATTTGGTAGTTCAGACAATTTGATGTCTTCATAGGAATTTTTTTTTTATGGTTTTCATTCTATATCCGGTGTTTTACAGGTGACTCCTTATTCCAAGCCTTACATGGACATCTGGTATAGTTCAATACCATCAATGTGACACGAAGAAAATACAGGAAAATATTCACCGAAAACTTAGAGGAGGATTTTAGGTTGTTTCCACATACCAGAGTGCCGAAATCACATATCAAGGCTCCCACTAGTGCACCTATCACTTTTCAGCGCCCGATCTAGTTATAGAGCTCGTATCTTCACTTTCTCATGATTATTTTTGTTCATTTCCACTTCATATTCACTGGTTTGCACTACGAAACAACCCCTGCACATTTGTTGAATAAACTAAGGACTTCTCAACCCTCTCTTGCACATTAGGGTTTTACATTTATATTTACTTAGTTCCTTGATTAATTTCCTTTATTAATTTAGTTTTTATTTACTTCTTTTCATAACATTATATTAGGCTAGGATAATACATTTTAGTTTAATCTATTATAGAGGTGATCTATGGAGAAGGTAATGTTAATATTAATATTAAAATAAAACATTTGAAGCCTATTTTTAAAATATAAATACCTTCAAATTGTAAAATGTTCATGGTTATAAAGTTTTATTACTATCCCTTTTTGAATAAGGAAATTAAATTATGAGATCCATACGGAATAAATAATAAGATGGTAGAAAACTAAGATTGAGTATGATTTTCAACATATGATATTATTTGACCATATTAGTTATTTTAAGAAATATTGATAAATGGTTAAAAATTAACGTTAAGGTAATTAGTAATATGTCTTAAATGGCTTGAAAATCTCTTTCTAGAGAAAAATCTATTAATAATATAATAATTTAGTGGGAAGTATGATATATTTTCTCTTTGATATATTAGGGTATAAATAAAAAGGGGTAAATAAAATTATAATGGAAATATGGGTAATTAAGGTACATGTAAAAATAAGGGGTATTTTCATTCTAATAATATATGTGATGGGGTATTATCAATTGAATACTTAGAGGTAAAAACTAACATTAAGGGTATTCTTAAATACCATTCAAACGAACATGCTATAACATACTTTTACAATGTGAACCCCCTATAGTTCAAATCAATTACAAGGGGACAAATTACATTACTATTTATTGAAAATGACACTCATTTTTTATTTTTAGTTATATTAGGGGCATGGGTCTCCTATTTCCATCTACATTTTAGTTTCCATTCATGTTCTATTCAATTGTGTGGAGCATGGGAAGGGAATGGAGGATATCATTCTCTTTTCTACTTTGTGTCCATATTTATAGAATTGGTCTTAGTTCCATCTCGAAAAGTGTTTTCTATGGGGTTATGAAAGGTTTCAAAGTGGATAATTTATTTATAGGCAATCCTTCATTTCCTGTAACATTAATATGAGAACATATTAGAGTTTCTGAATGAATTTAATATTTTTTCTTCATCCTTCACGAGGTGCTTTAATATCTCAATCTAATTATCTTTCTCTTCTCCATTTCCATGTTGGGTTTCATGTACCTAACATTATGGTTTTTCCTAAACACATTTAAGGACTAACCACCCCAATCCTTAAAAAATATTAGTAATTCAAATCTCTAAGCGAAAGTAAAGAACAACAACTTATCCCTTTGGAAAATTATATGTGCATTCCTTCCTTGTTTTTCATATCTTTATTTCACTTTATGTAAATGTAAAATTTTACATTTTACACTTAACATTTTAGTTTATGCTCAATTTTATACTAATGAAATTAGCTACACTATGTGTTTCAGGTTCATTATGGAGCGTGCCAACATTAACACAATAAGATATGTTACAAAAAAACTTATAGAAAATATATAGCCTATCTAAAAACTAAGTAATATGTTCCTTTAAGAATGTAATTTTCATTTCATACTTAAAGTTGTAAGTGGTGACTTAGACACTCAAATTTGGAAATTTACCCTTTAACACAACTTTTATAGTGCATTCTTGGTAAGAAAACCACACTCTTTCTGTCCCCACTTAATATTTTGCGAGGTCTCTTGTCTAAATTTTTTATTCATACACGTATGTCAAAATATTCTGCGAGTTAAATGGATAAAATGCATGTAAAATTACACTTTGTAGGATTCAATATTTAATTTTCATGCTTCTCATCCTTGTTCAAAAACATGCAATTTGTTTGGCTTATGGGATTGAATCCTGGTCGACTCTTATAGTTTTAGAAATATGTATCCTTCATCCGATATTTTAGATTCATATACTATTTCGGGTCATTTAATCCCTTTGGGTCAGCCCTTCCTTGAGAATTTATCTTCAAAACCCTATATAATAAAGTTAAACTCACCTCATTTTATAACCTTGCACAACCCAGCATTATCAAGAAATTTTATTGCAAAAGATAGAAATAAAGCTACACATTGATCCCAACATCTCACTAAATATCATGCAAATTGAATAGTGAAGCAATAAGTTTAGGTTTGAAGCAATCTACAAGGAGAAGGAATTGGTTTTCCCCATTTAAAAGCACTAAAAATCCCCACTTAAAATATTAGTAAGAGAATAACTCGGTTCAAGAATTTTTAAGGAGGTTCCAATTTCTGAATCAATTTTCACACGTTAAGATATCACATGGTAGGTGGAGAATGACATGTAGATTGGGGCCTCTTTGGAGTAGTATTAACATCAACATTGTATGGATTATATTTTATTTTAACCGAGCTAATATTTTTTAGGTCTCCTTCTCATGGATAGGGTTCAAGACTTGACTTATAATATTCAAAGGGATTCCTAGCATGAGAAAAAAATAGGGTTTGATAACAATAGAAATTTCCATAAAAGTGACAATCTTAGGAAGTTGCAGAATAAGATTTGGAGAAGGATCAAAGCCATACATTAGGTGTAAAACCATATAAAAGCTCCTGAAATATTTTTATTGTCCTATATGAGGTAATTTTTAAGCTAGAATTCTTGGAATAAAGCATTCCTAGGTTCATATCTCTCAATCCCATATTTCTGAACACCCAAAACTTCTCAAATATGTCTATAATTGGATAAGTGCACTCATCCACTTGTGTTTTGATCTTATATCATAATAGACATATTTTATTCATTAACTAATGTATTGTTATGATATTGCATAGTTAATGTTAGAATTTAACTAATAAAAATAACCTCATGTACATCCCCTTTACATCCTTTTAGTTTACTTAAGTAAACAAGCTATTATAACCTAATAAGAGTGTAAAACAATTGTATAGACATCATAAATAAAAAGGGAAAAATGGCATACTGAAATATTTTCTAAGGGATTTAATTTTTTTGATGATTTATAGTTGTTTGTAGAGGGGATAAGTGTTATTATTATTTTAGAATATTTTTTATTATATTGGTTCATTTTCAGTTCAATTTGATCTTATAATGTTTTATCTTGATGAATTTCATAAAGGTTATGGGTTTCTTACAAAACCATCTTGTTTATCTTAATTCAAAAATTGTCTCTATCAAATTTCACACAGAGAAAAACACGGGATTTAATTAAATTTATCAATGATTCATGGATATATGAGGGTAATATTAAGCTCAATAGAGACATATGGAGCATCATATTTTTAGCATACAAAATTTATAATGGGTTGCCTAAATTTCCTAGTAGATAGGAATGTAAAATACATAAAAAGAGTGGGGAAAGAGAGAAACATATAGGAACAAATAATAATTTCATGAGTAGGGTTAAGATAAATATAAATATCATGTTTCCTTAGTATTCCTTCCATCCCTTCTTCTTCACTAATATCTCCAATTTTGTTACATTACCATATTTTCTATGATTCTTGTAACCTCCACTACTTCACTCATATCTCCATATTTATGGCCACACATGAGGCATGGTGAAATAAAATTCACATTATAATATGTGTTTGGCTCAATTATTTGGCATTTTTCATTATTGACCAATTTTCCACACTCCAACTTGAGTTCTTAGAATTTCTAAACACGGGACTCTATTTTCAAAGTGACTAGGATAAATATTTCCACTCATGACTAACCAACTTTTTGATAGGTTCAGACATGCCATATATAGATTTAAATCATTCATACATATAGTAATGAGATTCTATTTGTTTCAAATCTCGTATACTATTGGTGATTTAAGAATGCATGTGTTAAGGGAGCATTTAGTGGATGGATTCAAGAATTGAAGCATTTCAACGAAATTTGACTAATATTTTCAATAAATATGATTTATAAAATGTGGTATTAAGAGGTAAGAAAGTTGAAGATTAAAATCATGAAGGTTATAGGAGATTAACAAATGACGTCTCCGTGTGTGTATAAATGTACATGGATATACATATGTATGCATACACACACACACACAGATATATATATATATATATATATATATATATATATGTACACACACACACATATATATATATATATATATATATATATATGTGTGTGTGTGTGTGTGTGTGTGTGTGTGTGTGTGTGTACATGTATATATATATATATACATACATGTATATATGTATATATATATCACACACATATGTGTGTGTGGCAAAACATACAAAAAGTGGAGTTACAGTATTGGAATACATGTCCATGTTATCTTATTTATCATATAATACATATGTTGAATATGTAGGATTTAGTTGAAAATTATCTTTGTAATTGTAGTAAGTATTTTCTTATCAATGAAATGTATCCACTATTATATACATCAAAAATATCCATAAAAACTTATTTAACTAAAAAGTTAAGACACCATTTAGTGTGTGAGCCCATTTTTATTTATTAATATAAAACAACATGAAATTTTCATTATACTAAAATCTTGGAGTTCTTGTTAAAAACTAGTTGGAAGAGAAGTTCGAACATTTTCACAAGAAGAAGTTAAAAGTGCGTGAGACTTTTACACATGTATCGCACAAAGAATTCTTAAGAGATGAGGATGAAGAGTTTATTTAGCTCTATATTTATTTTTGTGGTGTTATATTTTAATGACCTCTAAAGAATTTTAGTGTTATAAAATTCAATTACAATAGCCAATTACATGGAATGAATAAAAACTACAAAACATGAAGAACTATTGACCCATGTTGTGGAATACTTTAGTTTTAAACAACACTAGAATCCTTTATTATTACACGTGTTATCCAAATATATATGAGCATTAGTGTGTATAAGGAAGTTAATTTATTTAAGGAAAGAGAGGAAATTATATATATATATATATATATATATATATATATATATATATATATATATATATATATATATATCCCATTATTTATTAGAATATTTTAAATGAGAAGGGATTTTTGCAAGTAATATCTAATCTATTTAGGGAGAGGCACCTACACGATGACAGGAGGGAAGTCGGATGATGTAAATAGATGTTATTCTTGAGGAACATTTATATTTATGGTTGGGGGATATAAATGGTAAAGGAAGAGATGAGGAAAAGAAACAAAAATTAGACTAAATAGTGTTATGTTTATGATTAAGAGATAAGAAAGAAGTAGAGAGGGGGAATCTTTGTTAGAAAGAAGAGAGTAAGGATAAAAAGAGAGAGATTTATAGTAAACTACAAGTTGTGGAAGAAAGGAAAATTAGAAGGGTAGAAAAATCAATAGAAAACATTGGAGTTAAACATGAAATTATTAGATTAATCGTGTAAGATGATAAAATCTGAAGGAGAGAGAAGAAACAAAGGATAGAATTAGTAGAGGTTCATTGGCCATGGCATTAGGAATTGTAACAAGTCATAGTCTAAATTAATTTATATTTGTTCTGTTATATAATACACATAAGAACTGAAAAATTTAATTCACAATTATGCAATACCTACTAAAAGGACATAATTAAATGAAGGAAAAGAAAGTGACCAAGAAAGTGTGTAAAATAAACAAGAATACTTAATAATGATAAATGCTTCATAATGGAAAGAATTAAGACAACTTTATATAAGGATCAAAGATAAACCTTCGCACATTCCTCTTACATATTTGTATACTGGATTAGGTGACTATTGAGTTACTATTCCCTTCTTCTCACACAACAGAGGCTCTTCATGTTATATATCTATGCTAATAGAGCAACATATCTTCTACACTTTGTCTTATTTGAATTATACATATTAATGGGATTGCAAAATCATACAAAATACATTCAATATCAGCATTATAATGTTTTTTACACTTCAACACCTTCTTGAAATCATAGAATTCTCTTGTCCTAAGAAAACGTATGGTGAAATGTTCTAGGAAATGGCTTATTTTAATCTTCTTGAGTTATGTCAAATATTTATTACTTTACAGAGTGATAATATTTTGACAATTAGCATAGAGGATTCCATTTATTAGTATTCCATGCACTAAATAACAACCATTTTGGGTTTTCAATTAATTAGACTTTCCAACAAATCATCATTTTAAGTTATTAATCTACAATAGCTCCTAAATAGACCACCTTATGGGTTTTCAATTTATTTAAGCTTTCTTATAGATACAAATAAACATTGGCAAATTATACCAAACAAAAATTTCTATTACCTTATGAAAAATTATGTTTGTATATTTTTCTTATCGATACTTCTTGGGCTACTCATAATGTTTTGGTTGAATGTGATGAGTCAAATATAGAGGGGGAATTATCTATGATCCTTTGATTTTGTGGAGTAGAATGTGGTTGGAAATACCGTGGGATGTTCTTCATTTTCTTCATAGTGGGGAGGAAAGTTTTTAATCCTACCTTATACTGATTCTAGTTTGTGAGTGTCTCATTCACTCACAAATTACATATGTAATTGTGATAATTCTTGTGTATGAATTAAAAAAATCCTATTTTACATTTTCTGCAACTTTCCCATGAAGAGTGATGCAATTCAAAATTTATTATCGCAACGTTTCCAATCGATCTCATATTATTTTCTCTTGGTCTCTAGAAAATTTATTACCTAGTGTATTTAACTCCCAACATACAAATCTATAACTGGAATTGTCTTCATCCTATAGTGATGTATGTAACACATTGTCCATATCTAGGCCAATAGATTTTGTCATCAATTTACCTTGCATTGTTCTTACTAGTTTTATATTTGTTTTTTAATTGACCATTTTATTTTACAATTGAGTTTTCTAATCCAGAATTTAAAAAGTGCAATGCATCACTTACGCCTCAAAGCATTTTGTGGCATCTTGGTGTATTTTTCCAAGAGGATCTCTACATCCTTCACCTCCTTCTTGGATTGGGCCACTTGTTTGTTTATATTCTTTGCATTCTCATTCTTATTCAAATTTTCCACAAGTTTACCTACGAGCGTAGATAGATACATTTGGCCACTTATTACTTTCTCACCTATGTTATCGATGATAAATTATAGATAATTTTATTTGAGTTGAGATTTGTGAATATGAAGGTCCATCTCAAATTTTTATTTTTATTGTGCCATCTCGTATTACATATGCTCCATTATTTGTTTGTGATATATACATGTTTTAAATGTGCATGTGTAACAATAACTTCAAATCTAGTTCAACGATGCTCACCAATGCATGGGAAGTGGTAGCTTACATAGTTTTCTAGGTGATATTTGGGGGATATAGTCATGGAAAATTTCAGTTTAATTTTTTTGATAATTCACAAATATTCATGTGTTACAAATTCATATTTGGAAATTTTTAGGAGTAGTACTAAGGACCCTTGTCCCTAAATTATCTCGATGAAAGATACTTTTTTGGGTTGGATGGCCTACACTTTAATTTTTTTTTCTAGAGTTATGAATATATATCACTACTACCTTGAAACTCAAATTGAGCACAATCATCAACATGTTTACCATATAAGATTCCTATTACACCACACACATAAGAATTCACGGTCAAAAAAATTTAGATCTCAAAATGTAGATAGATTTAGATGGCCATTTGTACATACTGATTCCCATCTATACATGTAGATTCCTAGTTTTACATACATACACTTGTATAACATTTCGAGATATTTTTGGTAATAAAAAAGGAGACATTTTGATACCCAAATTAAAAGTTATGGCCTTTGAAACAAAAGCCACTTTGGATGTAGATTCCTGAATGCATCTCTAGACACCCATCTACATGCCCATATATACATGTAGATGTCTTTTACACACATAGATGCCTAGTTCCACATGCATAGGATCCTAGAATGTTTTGAGAGTATTTTTGTAAAAAGGATTCATTTTGACACTGGGACGAAAATTTATGGCCTTCGTAAGATAGATCACCGAATGTAAATGACCAATTGTAGATGCCTAATTGCACATGTACACTCCCAAGTATATATGAACATGCCCAATTATACATGGCAATTCTTGTAGATATTTTTGAGATCTTTCTAGAAAAAGGATTCATTTCGACACACGTATGTAAAGTTATTTCCTTTCCAAGACATACCACCAAATACAAAATTCCATATGCACATGTAAATGCTCATCTACACATGCATATGGCTAGTTTTAAATGCATATGTTCATAGAACCATTTGAGATATTTTGAGAAAAAATGGATTTGTTTAGATGACTTGGTAAAATGTTTTCACAATCTCAAGAGAGATCTTTGAATACAAAAACTTGACTACACATGTGGATGCCTGAATTCACATCCAAAAAAATTACTACACATGTAAACACCTATAGATATTTTTGAGATAATTTTGACAAATAATGGGGAAGTTTAGACATCTAGATCAAAATTTAGGGCTTTTGATTGACATGCCAAAAATGTGGATACTCATTTGCATGTGTAGACACCGATTTCACCCTTTTGATTTTTCCCATCACACCTTTTACCTAGAATTTTATTGTACTTCATCACTATACATATTTTCATCTTGTTCTCCTCAATACGAAACCGAGTTTGATACATTCTCCAAAAAAATCCATATTGAATTTTGGTTAGGGGTTTTAAATTTTTCCCTGGATATAGTGTAGACATGTGATGAGGGAAGGACCAAATTGTGTTACAAAGTTTTTTTACTGATTATGACATCCCCAAAATTGTTATTGTATCCTTTTCAATAATTTTGTTTGTGAATTGTTGTTCGCACTTGAGGTTCCAAATTATTTGGCACTTACTAGAAGTAATTTTTAGTATTTCATTGCACATGATCTATTTTGATTTTTATTATGTCTTCTCTTCCTCTTCTATGGATTATGATATTTCTTTCATTGTGAAATTTTTTTATTTTCCTTCCACTATCAGTAACTACATCCAAAATGCATTGTGAATCCTTGAATATTCCTTCTTACTCCTCCTACTTAGCGTAATTTTCTTCATCTATTTTCCCTCTCTCTTCTACTTCATTATTTCTCTCTTCCTTTTTATTCTTGTTTTATTCCTCTTTCTTCTTGAACACTTCCCATTGCTTTCCTTTCTCCTCTTCCTCTACTTTAGTGTTTATATTTTCTTCACATTTTTCTTTCTCCTAGTTTTTCCTTATTTGTTCTTTGTTGTAGATATTCTTTATATCCAAAAAGAATTGGTTTCTTTTTATTATTATCATTATCCTTCTTCTTTCTTTTTCTTACTCCTATTTTATCTCTGCAATCTTATTGACATCTTCTTAATAATCATTATGTTGTTATTCCTACTAATCAAATTGTTGTTCAACACTTTGTTATTGTGTAGGTGTTACATTCTTCTATAAAAGTGGTTGAATATTTTCTCCTATTGTGTCCATTCATTTGGAAAAGATATATGTTATTATAGAGATTGACGAGGATAAAGTTTACTTTTTCATAAGGTAGATTTTTAAAATACCAAAATTAATCATTTATGCACATTAACTTTCTCCATCTTCGGGCTCTTTTTTCTCTTACTTATTTTTATCTTTCCATTCATCTTTCGCATGATAAATTATTGTGTTATTTTATCCTCTTTGAGTGAATCTATTATATATGGTGACTCCCCAACTAAGAAGTATTGATTCTTATTTTAATGGTGATGTTCATACTAACTGTATGAGACAAAGACGGTGTATGGGATGCATTTCTTAAGGGGTATCATTGGGATTTATTCATCCAAATCATTCACTTAATCCCTTGAAAAATTATTTCAAACATGAGATTGACTCCTACGTCCTTGAGTCCTTGGATGATGCAATTAAGATATTATCTTTGTGTAAACTCATCATAAACAATGTTGATCTTGAGAGAGAACATCATGTATGGAAGATTGACTAAAGCTTCAGGATTTATTTTTAGGTTCCTATCTTGAAATTTTAAAACTTTGTTCCACATGAACTACTCTCTTTATTTGTGCATGTACATTGTAGTACTCATGTTTTTAGTGATATTGTGTGCACTTGGTTTCTTGATAATTTTAACATATCAAAATATAGGTCACCTTTGAACCAAACTAGGAGTATTGTATTTGTTTCTACTTGTGATTGAGTTCTCATTATTTTTGCAATGGAATTTTTATTTCCTTACATCTACCTCCTAGTCTGGGGTTCCATTTGTTTAGTGGGATGTCCTTCAGCGTTATGCTACATAGCTATTTTACTTTGTATGCCTCCTAAAAGCTGGTTATGTTGGATTATTGGTACACAATAAATATAAATTTGTGGAAATCATGTCATGTTATCAAATTATCTCTACTTGATCTTTCCTATTTTGACCAAGAATTGGATTGTCTTTAGGTGTTTTGAATTGGATCCTTTTTTATCATGGTACACACCAAGTTTTAGACAATGTTAGTTTGGCATATGGAGCTATGTATGTACACACTTATTTAGGTATGTGGGGGTATGCGTTGAGCATCTCCCTTATTTTATCAAACCATTCTTCCATATTCTACATGTCTTCATAATTTTTAGATGGATTAGATGTATTTAAATATGTCAAACATTGAAGTAGGTAGTACACATATTAAACATTAATTATGCCATACGGGTAACACTCATGCGTAGAATAGAGTAATATGATTAACCATTGATAAAGTTAGGCTAGTTAAACTCATCTTTATCCTCCCACATCCTTGTGATAATGTCCGCTAAACACATGATACTTTCTTACTTCCTCATGTACTACGTCAATATCATTCAACTATAACCTTTGTTAGGACTCAAACTTCTTGATTTGTAATGGTTCCCAAAGACATTCCCCTTACCTTGGATATAGGACCATATACGGCTGCATTTGAGTATTTTAAAAGTGGTCTAATGATTTTTAGGTGAGCATAAATATGCCTTTTTTTTTTCTAAAATCTAGTGGCTTGAGCAATTGTGGCTACTTTGATGGGGACCACCTATGCATAGTGAACCAAATTATGTCATTATAATGTTGACTCATGATAGTCTGCATGATATCCGGGTTTTCTTCCATGTATGGTGGTATAGAATAGCTATCAACAACCATTCCTTATATTGGATCATTTTCCATTATATTCCCTTATGTGGCTTCATTCTATATTGTGGTCGGCTTTTCCCCCATGTTTTTTATTTTATACTAGAATTCCATGATGTGGTGGGCTAATGCACTTTATTTTCCTTAAAATTAAGGAAATAATATTTTTTTCCTTCTCTACATCACTAAGAGGAAGGAATTTGATACCTTATTATTTCATCGTGCCTTGGAATTTGGGTCTAATGAGTTAGGTGAATGGATCCACCATTACTAAAAAAATAGTGTCTTTCATTGCAAATTTGATCTCTAGATTTCAAATTTCTTGAAATTTAGAAATCTTTCTTATTTTACAACTATATCTTCTTAGTTTTTCTTAGAAAATCCATTTACATTTTTATTGTTTAATTCCTATTTATATCCCTTTCAGATTCAATGTGGTAATTATTGAGCCATTTATCTTTTAATCTACCACCTTAAGTACTTTTATTTGTTTCAGATTTTAGCTTGATGTCACACTGAATTTCCTTTGTAGTTCACTTGCCACTAAATATTAGTTACATGTTGGGTCGGCCATACCGATTGGTGAGATAGTAAATCGTCATCATTTCAAATATTTTAATTTACTTTTAACAACATTTAATTTCTTGTTTCTATGCGGGTTTCCATGAATTATTTGACTTCCACACTTTTTATTTGATTTAGTTTCGTATTTATATTTTTTTATCATTTGATAAAGATATTTTCAAACTTAACTAATTTAGACACGCTCAAACAAAAACTAATGAGATATATTAAAAATTTCTATAAAACCTATAGATATTTTGAAACTTTCTACTCTTACCGATGTGTTAGAGAGATTATTGTTACTTCCATGTCATTGTGAAAGAATGTCCACTATCGGATTCTAGACTACAACCATTGATCCTATTGGATAACATGTTCCCTTTAGATCCCACAATACAATTGTGCCACGTTTTGTGATATGATTAATTATATAAACTATTTTCTCCCAATGAAAATTTTTCCTGGCGAGCTTCAAATTTAATTTCATAAACCAATACGATTTTCTCTACTCCAATTTTTTTACTATGAAGATTGGAATCATACCATAGTTTTTCAAATTATTAATGTGCCTCTTGATTCAATTGTGTAATTTCTCTATATTCTTCCATTTTTTCCAATGAAGAAATTCATTTTAATTTGACTACTTATCTCGCCAACATTGTAATTATGGAAATGCAGAGGCTTGGAATAATGTATTCAATCAAAATTATTGCTTCTACCATTGACTAGATGAAAATATATATTTCACATACTCCATTTTAAGTTTTTCCTTTATGGCTAAAGGAACAAAATTATTTTATCCTCCTAGTCACCTCTTTGAACATTATAGATCTTTGTTCACATTATCTATAAGACTTTCTTGGTCGCATTTGTTTTCGAATTTGATTTTGGGCTATATGTTGTGCTTGGTGATACACAATTATAAAATATTCCATAAATATTTTAATTGTGTTATTTATGACATGTATTCCCCTATCATTAACTAAATTCTACATTCATACATTTCTAGTTATGATGTCTTCATATATTTTACCCCTTTCTACATAATCGGGCGTTGCTAAAACCTCCACCCATTTAATGAAACAATGAGTTGTATTGATCTACATGGAAATATACCTTCTAGATGAGGGATCAATTTATCTAATGAAATATATTCCTCATGTAGAAAAAAATCACACACTTTGGGTAATTATATTGTCCTAATTGAGTACTATAAGAAGACTAATAATCAACCCATGTACTTGGCCATACTTTCTTTCTTTCTGTTGCAAATTGTAGTCTTACACTCTTTCTACCTTAGTCTATCTTTTCACACTGGAAATTTCTCATCTTGGACATCAACGGCCACCTAGGACGCTAGTGTCAGTGCCCTCGTCCCCTTAGGGAACCACAAAACTCTTTGCACTTTGTTCACATCTTTTGGATCCTTTCTAGCTATTTTAGCATTTTGTATTTTTATTAGTCATCCTTTTCGTAGTTAATTATGAAATTAAAGAAAATAAATCAGCTAAATATAAATTTATTTGATTGTAATAAAGGACCAAACAATAAGCATTAAATATCACAACCTAAGGTTGCATTCAAAGGTTATTGAGAGCATTTAAGCATCCATTTTAGCATAGTTTTAAAGAAAACAAAATGTATTCTTCCGTATACAATTCATGGGAGGGGAAGTTATTTCTCTTCCATGCACACATCTATTTACATCTACTACATCAATGTATTTGTTCTTTATCATGTGTGACATGCACAAGGGCCAACTAGGGCTCAATTTCATACATGCAAACACCTAGAGCTACATTGGTTATGAAATGTAATGTAGTAATCATTCATAAGATCACTCATTTGACAAAGTGGGAAAATCCAACACCTCATTTGCTTTATTTTATTTTTAGGATTTGATGCACTTGTGAGGATTTTGTAGGTTATTCTTTCATTGCAGGTTATCACCGACATCGGAGAATAATGTGTAACCTATTGACAACAAGAAGCAAAGGAAAAAAAAAAATCTCACGACCCTACAAAGGAGTTTTTCTAAGGGTTTGAGGAGTCACGGGTGCCTAGAGTAGGTCTAAGGAACCTGTAGGCACCCCTAATGCATTCCATGTGCCCTAGTCCCAGAAGATTTTCATCTTACACAATTTTTTGAGGTTATGTGCAACACTTCTCCCTTTCTGTTTATTAGGTAAGCACTTTTTCAAAGTACAGATTTGGTTGGGAATTAGATAAGTCTTCGTATCCCTTCTTTATAACTAGGGTTTCACATTTTATATCGTATTTTTCTTGGGTTTATTTTGTACTTAATTATTTATTCACGTCTTTGCTACATTGATTGGATTTAGGCATCTATTTATTGAATATTATCTTAATCGTTTGGTGAACTGAAATCGATCCGAACACTATTAGGGTGTTCATACTTTTATTAATTTTATCTTCCTAACATACTTTCATCATGAGTATCTCTATTAATGACTTCCTTCTCATTAATCCTGAATTAAGAGATAAAATCGAAATATCCTAGCTACTACTCACATTCATGTTAATATTAAATTGGATGTAGTATATAACACATTTGGAAAATATTTTCTCAGCACATTTCTTTTCCATTGAATCATAATTTTGATATTGTTATTTTTGACAATAAAACACCTTTATACATCATGCTATGCATTTATAATGTGGGTGTCAAATGCACCATCATTCATAATGGATTTGTGCTTAATAATTACACTATGTCATTCCTTTAAAATCCATGTCTTTTGACTTCTAATTTTATCCCATCATCTCTTTCTCTTCATGCTTATGATGGCTCTATTCGTCCATGCATAGGTCACATTACTTTTCCTATCACTATTGGGAAAAAAATATTAATACGATTTCTTTTGTCATTGAATTCTGGTTTCATATAATTGTTTACTTGGTAGGCCATGGCTTCATGCCATGTAAGTAGTTCCTTCTATGGGAAATTAATGTTTCAAACTCTTACATGAGGGCGTAGAATATATAGTTCATAGTGATCGTCAACCATTCAAATATTACAACCATGATCCCAACACTACACTTCCTACTCCAACATCTGCTACCACCAATGAACCACAACCTATGGATACTCCAGCTCATTTTCCACCACTTGAAGGTGTTGTTTTCATATTAGACATTATCTACTTTCAACATGCAATCATATACGAAGAGATAGTCTAGTTTTCCCCTCCATATTAAAAGTTTGAATATTTGAATGTAATGGTTTTTACTATAGTGTAAAAGTGAAATGGCTAATTCTTAGTTGTAATGGGAATATGAGTTGTTTTACCTACATTTGAAAATTTCTTAGTCAGTTTGTAATAGTTGGCATAAGGTCAGATTAGGGATATTGTACCTATTCTCAGGAAAAGGTGATGGAAATTCACTCAAATTATGGATATTTGCTTAAAATAAGGAATGAGGATAACAAACATGATGAAAATAAATAGAATCCAAAAAGATATGTCAAATGATCATGAAGGGGATTGAGATGGAGAAGTAAAATTTTGGTATGGAGGAGTTGATGTTTGGAGTTGAAGCAAAAATGCATGAAAACAATGTTATAAGATTGTCCTCAAGCATGAATAAGACTGATTTATGTTCCTGAGCTTGAATGGTTTGATATATCCTTCCTTTTCATTTTTTTGGTGGGATTTATGGTAACAATTTATTATCTATCTGCTATAAGTCTTGTTTCTTATGATTCTAGATATTTTGTTGAGACTGTGCATAAGAATATTGAGAGGAAATAAAACTATAATTCATGCCTATATTAAAAAAATTCACTAGAATCCTTGAGTGTTAAAACAAATAGGAGATAATTCAATTTTAAATTTGATAAAATTTATTATAAATCTTGAATCCATGTTTTAAGAGTTTAATAAACATTTTTGTACTTGCTTCCCTTAATTAGGGAAATTGATAACTTCATTTTTACCTAGTGGAATGATCCCAATCTTTATAATCTTTGCCATATCATCATGAAGTATCCCTCAAATTTTTAGGAAGAATGGGAATGTGGAGAAAGAGTAACAAATGACAAAAATTTTTACGATACGTGGGAGTAAAAAATGAGGAAAGAAGGTATAATTCATGCAATTTGAGGTAATTTCAATGCTCCAAGATGTTATAATTTATGGGAACAACGTTTTAAAGGATATACAAAGGATTCACAATGATTTTCATTCTTATAAACCATCTCTGGTATGAATTTTATGAGTCAAATGTGAAAATTGATTTGTTCTTGATTGAAGCCGATGATGTTGTATGATCTCAATTGATGGTCTTTAGTTGAAGACATGTGGAATAAGGATTATAAGGGTGGATTGGATGTATTTTGAATAGGAATGGTAATGTTACCTCTCTCTCACTCCTTAAATATACAACTCATATAAATCATAGACAAAAAAACATGAATTATTTTTGAAATGCGGGGGTGAAAGAAGTCATTTGGGTATAGATGAAGAATGGTGCATCATTAATTTGAGCGAGAGAAAAAGATCCTAGATTTGGTAATGAGACTATTACATTGGAAAATATGAAAGGTAACTAATGATATGCAAGGTATAAGGAGAGATGCAGGTCAAAGTATAGAAGGTTACAAAGGTCCAACTATACTATTCATGTTTGATCTCAGTTCTATATAAGACTTACGTAAGATCTCATGAAATAATACTTCATTATTCATAATCTAAGTTTTCCCTTATTTTTTCTATTTTGACATCTCTTTATAATATTAAAAATTTAAAAAATATGAAATGATCATCCCATATTGACTTAGGTAAGGAACTACCTTGTACAAAGATACATCGAATACATGAATTTCATATTAGCAAATTGTGATAGTTGAATGGAATACAATGGGACAATATTGACTACTAGGACTATGGGATTTATAAAACTAGTCATGCATAAAGTTAGATGTGGATTAAGGAAAATATTTGAAGATTGAGTATATACATTAAAGTTAACTAGAGACTTTATATTTCTTTAAGTTAAATCATGCATGTATAATTGTACCTTGATTTCAATATAACATTCGCATTAGAGAGTGTCCAAGACTGTAATGGCATAGGACTGTGGGTACTCAAAGGAGAAACATATTAAGATATTTCCATGATTTAGGTAAAGTTTATCTTATATTGAGGCATCATCTTGTTGTATCATAGTCTGCTTGTAACATTATATCTTATTCTTTTGTTAATATGTATATCGATTCATGATTAAGAAGATATTTGATATATGTTGTTCTTAATGAAGTTGTAGATGCTGATATTAGAGAAAATTACAGGATTTGAGAAGAATCTTAGCAAGTCATAGATGCTTAAGAAGGAAAATGGAGATAAAAATAGTGTGGAGAGTGATGAAATAATTCTCTAGAGAGAAAGAGAAAGGAAACAAAAAGAAACAAAAAGAGAGGTGGAAGAAATCAAGAAGATTAGAGAGAGAATTGAAGAATTAGAGACTATGATAGAAACCATGGTAAAAGTACCAATCCAAGGAGTTGGATGGAGGATGAGGAAGAGAGTAAAGTGGATAGTTAAGCTACTTATGAAGAAGAGAAGGCAAGGGATGATTGCCATGAAGAGAGAGATGAAGAAAAGTGAATCACCTTGTGAAGATGAAGAGGTGATAAAGAAAGTTCTCATTGTAGAGAACAAGAATAAGAAGAAGGAAGAAGTGAAAAGAGAAGGTGAAGTGCTAAGAGGAGCACTTGAAAAGATGAGAATGTCTATGAAAGAGGCATTCATGGGGACCTTGTGGTCTCTTGTTTTTGTTTATAATATTGTCTTTGAATGGGTAAATGTAGGTATAGGAAGATTTGTTAAAAAGTTCAAGAGAAAGACCTTGAAAGATGAGAAGATTGGTTCAAGAGAAGCCACCAAGAACACAAGTTAATGTGCAAGAAAGAAGGAGGAGGTTACTCTGGTCTACCTAGAAGAAGAGATGCATTTCCCAATGCATGAGGAATGTATTACAATATTTGGATTAACAAATGATGAAAAGGAGAATGAATATGAGATCAATGATGCCAAGGAACACTTAGAGGAAGCTATTAACAAGTCATGCATAAAATAATAAGATGGAGAAAAAAAAGAAGTAAAGAAAACCAACAAATCCATGGAGTATCTTGTCAAGAAGGTAAAGGTGAATGAAAATGTTGTTTTTTCTATTGAAAATATAGTTGTTGATGTACAAGTTAGAGAAGAAATGAGGATAATGAAAACATCAAGTAGAAAAATTAATCATGGATGCATAATGCATAAATGGATAGTGAATAACACATCTAAGAAATAGGTGATTAAGAATCCATGTTTGACTGCTAAGTCTAGTTTTTCTCATATTGGTGATAAGCATGCAAATGTACAAGAAGATAAAAGGAAAAATAGATTTGATCTTTCACTTTGCAAAAAAGCATGGTTAGATAGTACCTAAATTGCTCAAGAAGTTATATGGTAAGATGAAAACACAATTATGGATGCCTAAGAGCATGAGAAGTGGTGGTGAAACATCTCAAGAAGAAGTAGATGGTGAAAAGATGATGATTGCAACTAGAAGCTTGTGAAGTGGAATTGAAGCAGGTACAAGTAAACATGAGCATGAGCATGAAGTAATGAGCCTGGAAGAGGAATTACATGAGCATAAAGAATATAATAAGTATAAAGGAAATAAAAGGTAATGTAATTGTATGTGATGACTTGAATGAAAATTATTATGAAAATATTTTTGATTTATCTTCTCAAATCAGTTTAAATAATGAGATGTGGAATGAGTTTGTTATGATTCAACATGGTGAAATCTATAGAATGGGTGATGAAGATCATATTCATGATCAAGAAATGATGTAAATTGAAAGCATAATAAATAGAAACTTCTTAAAACAGGAGGCAATGGAAGAGTATGCTGATGTGAAACAAGGTGTGTAGAATGAGAACAATAATCTAGTACCTAAATTTGATGAAATTTAAGACAAAATCAATGATGAAGCCTCGAATAAAGATTTGGAAAGGATATATGAATTGTTTTATCATTCAAAAGGGTTGTGTTTTAACTTATATCAGACTAAGAATTTTAGCTGTTAGCATGAGGAAGAGGTAAGAAAAGGGGGAGAAAGAATGGAAAATACCAATTTAAACATGTTTAATGAAGAAACAAAGAGAAATGAAGAAGATCAACACTCGAAGAAACTAAAGAGGTTGTATGGCCCAACATTTTGCATCTAAAATTTCTTGTATTTTTGTGAGTACAGGTTTGGAAGATAATGAAACAAATCAAACACCTAATCCACCATTATATTTCATGATTGAAAAGAACAAGAATAGATGGAAGATAGGTATGACGATAAGGCATGGACCTATGAAGATGAGAAAGAGTTGAGGAGGAGAACATACAAGAAGAGGAATGAAATAAAGAAAATTAGAAATAAAGACTATTTCAGGAAAACACAAGCATTGGTATTGGAAACATGAACACTGGGATCCAAGTATATAGTGAAGAAAAAAATAATGAAAAGAGCCCTTCAGTTTAATGGAGTTAAAATCCTTTCTCCTAGGAGAGAATGATGCGAGAAGAATCTTCATATAGCATGGAGGTCATGAACTAGTTTCAAAACAACCTACTTCTAGCATGGAAGAATATAAGAACAGATAGTCTATTTTTCCCCTTCATATTCAAAAGTTAAATATTTGAATACAATGGTTTTTACCATAATGTAAAAGTGAAAAGGTGTATTGTTATTTGTTAGGTGGATATGATTGGTTATACCCATATATGAGAAGGTTGAAAATTTCTTAGTTAGTTTGTAACAGTTTTCATAAGGTTAGATTAGGGAAATTGTTCCTATTCTCAAGAAAAGGTGACGGAAAATCATTCAAATTATGAATATTTAGTTAAAATAAGGAAAGAAGATAATTGTTTTGATGAAAATTAAGAGAATCCAAGAAGAGAGTTTGAATGGTCATGAAGGGGAAAGAGTTGGAGAAGTAGAATTGAGGTATGTAGGAGTTGATGTTTGGAGTTGTAGAAAAACTGCAATAAAACAATGTTATAGGAATGTCCTCGAGCATGAATAAGACTGATTTATGTTCCCGAGCTTGAATGGTTTGAGAATTCCTTCCTTTTCATTTGTTTTAGTGGAATTTATTGTAGCAATGTATTATCTATCCTCTATAAGTCTTGTTTCTTGTGATTTTACATGCTTTGTTCAGACTATGCATAAGAATATTGAGAGGAAAAAAAAGCTATAATTCATGCCCATATTAAAAAATGCACTAGAATCCTTGACTATTAAAATGAATAGGGAGAGAATTCAATTTAAGAGTTTTATAAGAATTTTTATATTTGCTTCCCTCAACTAGGAAATCGATAATTTCATTTTTAGCACATATAATGAGCCCAAAGTTTTTAATAATCTCTACCATATCATCAAAATGTATCCCTCAAATTTTCAAGAAGAATGGGTGCACAAAGAAAGAGCAGAAATGACAGAATTTTTCTTATACGTGGGAGAAAAACAACAAGAAGAGAAGGTATAATTCATGCAATTTGAGGTAATTTCAATGCTCCAATATGTTATAATATATGGCAACAATGTTTTAGAGGATATTCATAGGATTAACAATTATTATCATTCTTATAAACTATTTTTAGTATGATTGTTATGATACATTTGTGAAAATTGATTGATTCATGATTGTAGTCAATGATGTTCCATGATCTCAATTGATTGTCCATAGTTTTATACATGTGGAATACAAATTATAAGGGTGTACTAGATGTATTTAGCATGGGCATGGTAATGTAACCTCTATCTTTCTCCTTCCAGATACAAATCATACAAAGCATAGATGAAACAACATGACTGATGTTTGATATGTGAGGGTGAAATAAGTCATTTGGGTATACATGAAGAATGGCGCATCAATCATTTGAGAGAGAAAATGAATACCCTATCTTTGGTAATGAGACTATTACATTAGAAACTATGAAAGATAACTAATTATATGTAAGGTATAAGGAGAGATGTAGGAAAAATTATATAAGGTTGCAAAGATCCAAGGATACTATTCATGTTTGATCTTAGTTCTGTAAAAGACTTGTTTAGGATCTAACAAAATACTAATTCAGTATTGATAAGCTAAGTTTTACCTTGTATTTTCTATTTTGACATCTCTTCATCAAATTGAGACATTGCATAGTATGAAATCATCATCCCATGTTGACTTAGGTAAGGAACTACCTAGAGCAAAGATACATCGAATACATGAATCTCATATTAGCAAACTTTGATTCTTAAAGGGGCTACATTCAAACAATATTTAATAATAGGCTCATGGGATCTATGAAAAAATTATTACAAAAACATATATGTGGATTATAGAAAAGAGTCAAATATTGAATATATACATTCAAGTTAATTAGAGACTTGAAATTTCTTAAAGTCTACAAAGCATGCATGTATAATTGTACCTTGATTCCAATGTAGCCTTGCCATTAGAGAGTGTCCATCACCGTAATGGCATAGGATGTGGGTACTCAAAGAGGATAAATATTAAGATATTTCCAATATCTAGGTAAACATTGGCCAAGACTGAACCTTTACATGAGTAACCTGCATTAGCACGTCCTCCATTTACATGCACATCTTTCATGATTGAGTCTTTGTGGGAACACAATCAATTTTAGCTTAATTTCTCGAGATATTATATGCACACATGATGGGTTGGATTGTCTACGGTTTGCATTGATAACATATTTCCTCCAGCTCATGATCATCATATGTGCCGTATATTTATTCACATTATCATTGTTTTGGTCTTCGTGTCTTTTATCTCAAATTATTTCTTACACATGCTCGTTGTTTTTATTATTGATAAATAGTTGTAAAGGGACTATACCATGTTATCGGAAGAAATTTGAACAGCCGAGATATAACTATAAAGATGTGACAAAAAGGATCAAAATCCACATAGAACACTATCCACATGCTCCTCATTACTATCCACTTATGCTTGGACATTCTTGGCTTGATTACATAGGGGCACATTAGATCCCGATCATACCGACATATCATTCCCCATTTAATTTGATGACATTTTCATTTGCAATGATTCATTTTTGGCTATTCACAAAATATTACTTGATGGTATGCACATTGTTGTTCACTACCCCCTATAATTGATGAAGAATATACTATGGCATGTATAATTTACGCGTCAATGGAAATTTACTAGATCAACCCCACACTATCTCTTATCAAGTCTCAGATGCTTCACTATTCAGTTTTTACCATGACAATGAGGACCCTATAGATGATGTTACTCTATCATTGTTATCATCACACACTTAGGGGACTTTACACTTATTCCCTCTCTAACAATGATACCGTTCTTATATCCTCATCATTCCACATCTATTATCACACAAACAACATACACAACATGATTCATTCCTCTTTTCATTACGCGATGACACACTTTGTCATGCTATGTTTCATACTTGATTGTTGAGGGCATCCTATACACATGAACCTCACACATACTACACACTACATTACACATCATCCTATTTCTCACACATATTCATCAATATACAATCAACACACTTGTGACACATTCTTCCTACTACACACTCAACACACTCACAATACATACTTCTCATGCTTATTCATAAATGAAAACTCAAAATAATAACAACACATATTCTTTGCGCATATTCAACACAACATACAACACACTCAACATATTTACAACCTACTACATAATCAAAAATTTCACAACATACCCCTCTTACACTATATGACACATCTTTTTGTATGCCATCGACACACACATCTTACACACTCTACATATCCACAACATGAGATGGCCTACATGATACTTTAACATGATACACAACCTACTACAACTATGACACGTTCGAAATACATTTCTCTCAACACACATCACTAAACACCGAATGTTCCCACTATAAATATCTTTTGACAACATTCAACACAACTTCATAACATATTTCACAAAGCGAAACATTCATGATGCATTTCTATCATGGACAAACAACAAAACGCATTGGACATCTAACATATATATCGCAAAATCAACACAACACACCACCCTATGACACAATTTAGTTCCACGGTCCATACTCAAATGATGAGGGTATTCAACTAAAATTGACCTCACCACAATCACTCACTCACAAAATCTATACACTCTACGGTTTTACGATCAGATCTTTCTAATACACACAATTCAAACCATTTCTTGATTATGCACTCTTCTTCTATAGTTCATTCTTAACTATTGAGGGGCATATATAAATGAGCTTCATATCATCTCATACATATACATCCACTGGGGTGCATGTGCATTTTCTCACATTCACTCTACATTCCATTCCATCTACACTATAAAGCAAACAACATATATTGGTCACATTTATTCTTTTTTACATTCACTTGTTACATGCATGCTTTGTTACACATGCTAGATAGATATATTGTATTTCATTATCTTTCCATACACCATTGCATGTTCACTTGCTTTATAGTTGTGATCACATATTTTATAGATCGATACATGCAACAAAGATTCTTGGCACGGTACCTATTACTAGTGCTTTCATGGAGCATCCACTTTTGTACCCAAAAAATTGTGTTACCTACCTATTTTCTTCCATGGTTATCTGTTAGATTGTTCCTCATTATTTTCCACTATTTTCAGGATTGGTCCTTTGTCGCGTGTGCACAATTGCGCTTTTGGCTTAGTCGGCATTGATTTTTTTATGACATCATGAGTGACGTTCCATATTTGAAACCTACTTTTTGTGCTCTAAATTATTTCCTGTGTGTCATCTTCTTATGTCTTAACTTATAAATTGTCTTCTTTTTTTCTAGATTACATTTTACATGTGTGTTTGTCTTACTTTTACTAACACTTGTCTCCTAGAAACTTTGTGTTCATGTGCCTTGGATTCTACCAAACACACTCGATCCCCCTATAGGGCATCCTTTTCAGCATAACACCGGTCCTAGTTTGGGCCGAACTATTCTTAGTGATGTAACATGCACCCAGTATGAGGGGGCATAATTCAGTGAATCATTCACCCCATAAAAGCGTCTACAATCATCACATAATATGGTATACGATACAAGTAAAAACATAGTCATCAACATTAGACATGGTTCAAAATCTAACTTGAATCCTTATGACAACAAAAACACTAACACCTGCACCCAAATAGTAGTGCACGGGTGCCCCTTACCCTTCCTTGATGACTATGACTAGGGGGTAGATACACAATATTATTTAGTGCAACAAAGTCTACAACACTTCACATAGCTTCTTTTATAGGGCATACTGATCCTTAACACTCACCATATATATAATATAAAACATTTTCTTCTTCCACATTGGATCGGGAATTGGTCAAACGAGATCATATTTATACATAAAATCTATAGTGGTGTTCCATAAAATTGGAAGTTGTTAAAGTTTGGAGGATAACACTATAATTTTATCCCTACACATCTTCCACTTCTTGGAATGAGATCTCTGAAAACCGACTCTTCTACATCATCTACAGGATCCTTTCTACACTCTTTTCTTCATCTTGAATAAGGTGCACATGTTCATTTTCACATTTTCAATTTTTACATGCTTTCTTACATAATTTTTCATGTTTTGATCATATACACACATCATTCCTTACACGTTTTGATCGTATACTTGATAATTTTTGCATGCTTTCTTCTCTTTTATAGGTGATTCCGTATGGGAAGTGGTAGTCAACATAATCCTACATCGTATCATCAACAACAAAAACTTCAACATTGACATAAACAACAAGTAAAATCGTGACATTTACACATGCCTTCCTACCCTAGAGTCATCATCATTATCTCTTTGTTACACTTTCTCCTCTCTAGTTTACATTCGTCACATTTTAATCACTCCATGATTTACCTTGTCTCTCAAAATGCTTTCACCATCGATCTACATGGTTATCATGTATTCATCTCTTATCTACTTTATTTTATTAAGAATTCTCTCAACAATAAAACATGGGGAAAATACGGACATAAAATCAAGCACTTTGGGTAATTATTCATATGATTCCTAAGTAAGAAAATTACTAATTAAACCATGTCCTTGTCCATATTTTCTTTCTTCTTGTTCCACTTATGGTCTTACACTCTTTATAGCTTAGTTTTTCTTGTTACACGTCAAAATTTCTCATCCAGGATGCTATCGTGAGGTGGCCTTGTCCCCTTTGGGAAGCCATAACCTATTCGTACTTTGTTCACATATTTTAGGTTCTTTTCAGCAATTTGAGTATCGTATCGTTTTGGTAGTTGACCTTTTTGGGGTTAATTATGAAATTCAAAAAAAGAATTCATATAAATATAAATTTATATGATCATAACAAAGGACAAAGCACTAAGCATTAGTTATCACCGCCTAAGGTTACAAAAAAAAGGTTATTCAAGAGAGTTGAAGCATCCATTCTAGTATCCATTCAAGGGAAAGGAACTACATTCTCTCACATACAGTTCAAAGGAGGGTAAGGTCATTCTATTCTATGCAAACATCTATATACATCTTCTACATATATTTATTTACTCGCTATCAAGTTTGACATGCACAAGAGACACCTTTGAAACAATTATGTATACACACACACACACACACACACACACACACACACACACACACACACACACACACCTAGAACTACATTAGGTTTAAAATTTAGTGAAGCTCTCAATCGTAAGTTAAGTCATTTGAAAGTTGAGGATAGTATGAAACATCATTTACATTTTTTTTTTTTAGGATTTGATGCACTTGTGAGGGTTTTGCAAGTCATTCTTTCCTTACAAGTTATTTGTGACATTACAAATTATTGTGTAACTGTCGGTGACAAGAAGTGAAGGACAACGAACATCTTGTGATCCCACAAAGGAGTTTTCTTTAGGGTTTGAGTAGTCACATGTGCCTAGAGAAAGTATATGGCCTCCGCAGTGCCCCGACCCATTCTAGGCACCCAAATCAAGGAATATCTTCATCTCGCACAATGTTTTAAGATTTTGTGTGACACTTATACCTCTATGTTCATCAAGTCAACACTTGATTGAGGTCCAAATTTTTTTGTGAATCAACTAAATATTGTTATACCTTCTTAAGATCTAGGGTTTCATATATTCTATCTTAATTTTGTTGGGTATAGTTTGTAGTTAATCATTTATTCATTTTTTACTACATTGCACTCATATTTAGGCATTTATAAATTCTATATTTTCTTAATCACACCACTATTCAAAGGGTTATGTGTTTAAGACAGAATTGAATGAAATTTCAATCCTTTAATTCAATTTCCATGTTCTCTAAAAAATATCAAAATGTTTCACAATGTGGTGTTCATCTTAAAACACAATTGGCCATAAAATTCCAATTCTTAATATTTTCTTCACGTCAATTCTCTTACAAAATTCCCTCCCGATATTTTTGCAATTGCCTCATATAATATTTTTTTATCTTTCACACTAAAATGTTACTCTAAAAATACTTCATCCTTTCCCAATCTATATAGAAATCTATTTATAATGGTTTGACACAAGGATTTAGCTACCAATAACTTCATCTAATATTTTGAGCAAAGTGATTTGGTAAAATCACATGATAAAGGAATTACACAATCTCTTTAAGTGTCTCTGGTAACATTTTTGAAATGTGAAGACTATGGTTTGAGCCTCTTGTTCCATAGTCTTAAAGAGGAGTTGAATTTTGAGATCAAAATATAATAATCCAATAAATTTCATAGATAATAGTAGAATGAATAAAAAAGAAAAATAATATGTACCATAAAGTGAAGATATGCCATAGAGTCTTAGATAATAAAAAATTAAAATATCAATATGATTTAGAGGTTGAAATAGAACTAGGAGGAATGTTTGAACCCAAACATGTTGAACCTTTATTAGTTGAAGAATAATTATGCAATGAGGAAGAAGATCCTCTTGGTAATATAAGTATATAAGAAAACCAATGCTCCATAATTGTAGAAGACACTAGAAATAATGAACATGATATAATATATGAAAAATAGTGTGCAAAAGGGTAGAAGACATTGTCCCATCTAGAAAATTCAAGTTAGTCACTATAATTAGATAGAAAAATACTATTCTAAAAATATACAATTCTTGTTGGATTATGAAAACTTGATTCCAACTAGATTCTACGAAATTAACAGAGTGGATATGTCATTAGGAGAAATGTAAATAGAGTTAAAAGAGGAGAAAATATTGTCAAGATAAGGCCCTATAAATTAAATCCAATTATGAAGGAAAATGTTAAGTCGAACATGATCACATGATTGAAAAAGGAATAATCTATTCTATAGAGAATTCATATTAGGTGAGCCCGAGTAATCACTAAACCAAAAAATGAAGAAATTAGAATATGATGTAAGTATAAATATATGAATGATGCATGTGTAAACAACCCATTTCCAACACCATTCACTAATTTTTTTTTGAAGAAATAGTCGAAACAAGGTATATTTATTTACAAATGGATTCAAAGGATACAAACAAATTCTAATTACGCAGAGCGATTAGGAAATAAATAATTTCAAAAACTAATGGGAATATTTTCATAATAGTTATTACCTTTTGGATTAAAATGTACTTGCAGTATTCTCCAAAGTTATCACGTCTAGATTTAAATATTTAATTCATGATTTTCTAAAATTGTATTTAGATTATTGAGAATTATTATTTCTATTAAAAAACATATATCTATAGTATGTATAATGTTATAATGATGTACTTGAAATGTTCTTTGCATTAAATGTGTATAAATTTTATCCACATTCACCTTTTGGAGTCTTAAAATTATCATTTATCTCATCTCCCAATGAAAATACAAAGTTTTTGAAATGGAGTAAGTGTTTCGAGAAGATTTGAATCCACTATTTTCATTTGATTTCCTCTACTTCTAAATCCTCAATAAACCACTTTGAATACAAATTGATGGACATTGTTCTATATAGTACCTAGTTCATTCTTTACTTGATCTAAGAGGTAAGGATAATATCACACACATCATGCCTATTTCATAAATCCATGGGAGGTTCCTTTTGTATTTGTGGACAACCATGAAGCTACTACTACTTTCAGTTTATAGTTAGTTACATTTATCCTAATATCTCCGTGCGAGTACATGTTTCTTAAATTGAACCAAAAATGTATCTATGCTTTATAGGTCCTAAAGAATTGTGGAGTTAATATTTCTTCTACCTAAACAAAACTTAGTGACTTCTCTATGTTATCTTTATACGTCGTGGTTAAATCTTACATTGAAATCCATATCAATTAAATATTCTAGTTCTCATGGGATAGAGATTTCTCCACTTGGCTTAATACAATCTAAATTGTGGCGTGAAAATTTATATAATTGTGATATATATATGACTTAGTTGGATACCTAATTTTTTACTCACATTCTTCATATGCAAATGGATTCTTGATTTCTTTTGTGATACAAATCTCCTTATTCTCAAAATCATCTAGATTCATTTCTTTTCTATCTTGTAGAGTGTTAGAATTTTTGTGATGACCTACCTTAAACAAACATTCAACATCATGCACATACAAAGACATATAATACTATATGGGTTTTATTTAGACATGTTATGAAATTTTTGATGCGTGTTTCCATCTACTTTGTTGTCATATTGATTTTCATATTACCATCATATTAGGATTTATTTCTAATCAACACGGGATAGTTCATTTCATTCCTTTTCATGTCAATAACTTCATAATTCCCTTTTAAAATTATGTCTCCCACTAATAATTCAACATCATCAATTTGAAAATACTGATCTACTCTCATGTAATATGTGATGATGAGATTAACATGAATGCAAGAAACATTTGGACTTCTCATAGCTTCTCAAGTGGATCCTGACATCATGTTGATGTTTCTTCAAAAATCAAAATTCATATACTTTATTTCGTACCCCACTAGGATTATATTTAGTTGATTATCCACATCCCATGGATTCTTACTCTTCATATACCAAATAGGTTTATTTTATTAAACTACTCCACTTGATGCACTATATAATAAAGTATTGAGTAAGTTAGAGAGGTTTTATGACATATCCTCATTGTGTAGAACATTTACTATGTTCAACAAATCATTTGTGACAATCACTCCTTCCTATTTTAAAATTATCATCATCTAAATGTAAATATGTGATTTTTATCCCCTCATACTCTATTCATCTAAATTTCTATTATTTATTGAGTATTATATTGAATTGAACTCTTCTAGTAATACTTATCACTTCCTTAGGTCAAGGTAAGTATCCTTATATGGATGTTGTATTTGAGGCTCCTTTGGAATCTCTACATATTCCAAACCTTTTTATTTTCTTTGCGATCTGATTATATATTAGATATATAGAGTTTCTTTGGGACCCACATTAATTCTTTTTCTTTTCTTATTTCATTTAATGAAAGTCATTCATGTTACACTTGTACCCTACATTTTGTCAAAAACACTTCCCACTATGGATTATAAGGATAGTTTCAAATATTAATTTGTATCTCATAAGGATAAAAAATCAACCCTTGTCTCTATAGTCAAGATCCCATTTTCCTTTATTGGTAACCATATTTTTATAATTCTTTCTATGTACCATATTTCCTATGTGTGTCATTCTATTGAATACATGTGCATTTGTGTTATCATCGATGTCATGTGGTATTGATGAAAAATGTGTGAGTTGTGAAGTGAGGAGTAATAAAGATCATGAAAGCTGATTGATAGTGCAATCTCAATGATGATTGAAGCTCACATAGTGGATTCAATATGATTTTAGGATGCTACAAGCTTTGTTAGTGAGGTCACAGCCCACTAGATCTGTGAAAAATCTTAGTGTGATTTTATCAAGTGTCCCATAGGATGATATGGTGTCTCAAGGATGTTTAAGATCTTATAAGGTGATCATCAGGTAAGGTTTTGTAAGTCACAGTTGGAACTAACACATTTAGGCCTAGTTATTGAGCCTAATAAGGAATATAACACAATTCGGGACATGAAAATCCTAGGTTAGAATGTTAGGATCATAATAAAACTTTCAAGGGCATGTAGGAGCATCTACAGGGCAAAATTTAGATTTTGGTGGAAAAATTTAAGTTCTCGCCAAAACTACCTTTGAGAACTAAAGGTGGAAGCTCAGGTAAAGGAGATTAGTCTAAGTTTTACATTATCCTTTAAGTGAAAAATATATATGGATCATGTAGAGGGATGTTTCTTAGTTCTCTGGGTCAAGTTTCATCAAATTTTTAAGAAGATTATGCAAGTTATTAAATTTTTACCAAAACCAAGTTTTTGAGAAATAAAAACCGAGCACCCTATTTTCTTAGCATCCAAAAAAATTATCAACCATCCTTCAGATAAATCATATAAGTAATTTTTTAAAGTGCACTCAAATAATGAATATTTGCAAATTTTTTTAGGACAATTGGATAAGGAACAAAAAAGTACTATTCATTTTACTAATAGTGTTTTCTCTCTCAAGAAATCCTTCTTAAAGTGATAGGAATAAAATGAGAATTATTTTATCCAAATAATGTTTACAAGTTAGTAAAAACTCTCAGGAGTATATAGGACTCTTCATAGGTCAAAATGATTCCATCCTTGTTCCTCATGGTTGACTATTTCATACAAGTATAACCTTGTTCTTGCTAGTTTTAGCTATAAATGCAAACTTGAATAATATAACTTGAATTTCTGCTAGGAAAATGGTACTGAGTTTTTCTAAAGCTTAATGAATATTTTTAAACAATTTTTTTTTCATTGTGCATTTTATCAGACTTCCATCTCTACTCTTGAAGATATTCTCAAGCTAAAATTGTCATAGTGGTTGAAGAACGCTTTTATGAGTATATGTAATGGTGAGATGAGACATGAGTGTGAGCATATTCTAATAGTTTAAAAAACCATTTTAGGGTCATATTATCTTTGATTAAGTGGTGTTAGGGTATAGTTTAAATTGTTTTTCAACTTCTCTCTTTAAGCTTATGAAGAAGACTAATTTTTGAGTGGTGTTTATAAATATCTCCTCCCAAATCTGCATTGAGGTGTGTAAGGTAGTGTATTTAATATTCTTTAAGTGTTCTTTCAAAAAAGTTTCATTTATGTGTATATTTAACTAGCATGATGCCTCAAAAATTTGAATTTTTTGTAGGGAATCAGGAATTAGTATGCACAATCCTAAAAATGCTTACTTTTCATGAATGTTTTCCTTGAAATGGTGAGTTGTCTTGGTAATGACAAGTTCAGAGGGTTAGGGGATTAAAAAATATTCACCTTATATACTTTGGGCACAATTTAATAGAGGTAAAAAATATAACTCTTAACGACTTGGTTTTAGTCTCTTGTGACAAACAAGAGACTATGATTTTGCTCAAATCATGAAGATTTTCCACTATCAAATGCAAATGAAGGATTGGATTCAATAGTAAGATCATCTACTGAAATTATGAAACCATTATATTTCCATAGATATAGATAAAAATGCATGGAAATAATTTAAACGTCTGTGTAGGGTTTTGTGTGCTAAAACCCTAATTAAGCACAATTTTGAAAAACCAAGCTAATTTGATCAATTCAACACAAAATCAAACTTCATCTTGACCTAAGAAGATGTGTTACACCTCGACCTATTTTAAAATTGTTATGGAATTCATAATTTACTAAGAAAGGTGTGGCATGGTCAAATTTATTGTAGATACAACTTTATTTATCCCACTATGCATGTATTTTGTAGAAGAACGGTAGTGCCTTATTTCCTTGACAATGATGGATGATTATAATTATTTCAAAATAAATCTTACCAAGATGTTGAGTTAGTTGAATACTCATATCTTTATATCATGAAAATTTCATGCAAGAAAAGCACTGGTTGTTTGTTACCGTGAAGATGAGTATGAAAAGTGCCTCTCTCTATATCCTATAGATATTCATGTTCTTGCTTTTAGTGCAGACATATCATAGTATAAAGGAAAAATTATGACCACAATATCATGTTGTTACAAGCTATTTATATTTCTTCAAATTCATACAATGGTCACCAAATACTTATTTCCATCTTATTTTTATCTGAAATGAAACTTGGAATCTTAATAAAGAATAACAAGTAGATCGGGGGCTTTAAAGATGATTTGGAGACCTCTTAATCTTTCAACTTAACTATAACACTTAAATGAAATTTATTCAAGATAGAAGACAAATCTCATTTGGTGAAGCACATGACAGTTTTTAAAAAACCATTAAAATTTCAATCAAAGAGGTATAATTGGAACGTTATCAGTTTTCATAGAGTTTAAGAGACTCCTTGTATCATCATTGTGATGGAGTTATAGAATCTTGAAAAGCATTGTAGAATATGTGATTATAAGTGAAGTTTGTCAAATTATCTTATGTCGATCTAGGAGTTTTTGTAAGAAGATAGGTTATCTTCTCACTTATACGAGTAGTTAAAAAAATCGGGTTGGTAGTCCTAAAATAACAAGTTGAAAATTCATGTGACAATTCTTATAAACATTCATTTTGTGTATAAGGATAGATTTTTTATGCAAATTGAATATAGACAAAGTACAATCAAGATATAGTTGTTGATAGATGATTAAAAATAGATTAAAATATATGAGATGAGCTTGAAGAAAAGGGTATGATGAAATTTATATATAGACTAATCGGATAATGAGTGTATCATTATCATAAATCCAGTACAAGGTAGAGAGGGTAAGAAAAGGGAAAACGTGTTGAAACCATTGAAAACTAGGAGTTTTGAAAAGGTGCATGATATGAAGGTATACTACATTAAGGTGCATTAAATGGTATCAACAAGTTCCTAATTCAAATCCTTTCTCCGAAAAGTGACAGAAGAGCATGAGAATCGACAAGTAACTCTTACGCACCCGACCTCCCGAGGTCGTGCCGAGACAGCCGGTAGGGGTAGAATATGCTGACAAGCTAGTTAGGCAATCTAATGTCTTCGATACGTATTAATGGTATTTGCGAATCTAAGGCAAAGAAGGCCCTTCTCACTTGGACTGGTGTGATAGATAGATCAGCGAGGATGACTGCTCAAGGCTCCAATCAATATCGAGCTCGGCGTGATTCGATCTATGGGTTGTGGGATGCGTGGAAAATGACCCGGGATGGTTTCGTGTATTGCTCCTGATAGGGTCATATGGTGAATATAGTCAACTCTATGGACGATTCTCTGGCCTAGTCCAAAATTCTCTAGCTTCGTTGGCTGTTGTATCTAGTAGGGATAGCTGTTGAATAATGATAGGTGGAATCGGAGTAGACTGAAATACTAACGTACGTAAGCCAGTGTTTATGTCTAATTCTTTTATGGATTCGTTAGGCTGTGGGATCTGCGGATCACAACCATAGACTCTTGGTTGTTGCGGTCCCGTTATGGTCATACGGGAGATCAAGTTCTGATCCCTAGTATCCAGTAGTCGTAAGCCTTTTCAGCTTCTACGTTTAGAATCAGCAATTGTGCGATTTTCTCAGAATACCTCACAGGTGTTCTAGCGACTTGGATTCTTAAGCTGGTATCTATATCTACTAGGGTGTCTCCAGTGTCTGGCTATGGAACTAAAGGATCGCACCCGAATATTTGTTCTCTTTCAAATCCTTCTACAGTCATGCGGATGTTTTCTAGGATAACTTTGTAGTTTGGCTGATTTGACCAAAACAGATGTGCTTGGTCGTCTTCGATATTTAACCCTCTCAAATGTGACCTGATCTGTTGGAAGTTTGTTGTTGTTTGGAAGACTTGTATCCTAAGGTTTTGGTCAATGTCGATTATTGCCACTATGGTATTGGGTGTGGCACAATCGGTTCGAAAATGTATTCCCTGGGCTCCCTAGGTCCCGTAATTGTCATACAAAAGTGAGAATGAAACAAACTATGATAAAGTAAAAACTAAGTGTACTTCTAACATCTATAACTTCCTTTTTTGTATTTTTCAGGCAATTTATAAGAAAACAACTATTTAGAATACTTAAAATTGACAATTAAACTAATAATTTAAAACAAACAAAATAGCCGAGTGTAGCTATTTACCTGTGCAATTTCGTATATCTATTCTAAACAACGAAATAACTAATCTATCTCGCAAGATTCTCGATCCTACCTCGAAGTGAGGAATGAATCATAGTTTCTCGGAAACTATCAATCCCCACAACCTCCCAGCAATATCGAGAATAGAAATGACCGAAATAAAGTGATTAACTACTTTATTTGATAAGTTCTAACTAAAACTTTGAAAGATTGAACCTGGATTTCGCGTAAGCAGTGGCGAATCCGACGTGTGTATGTGTTCTTGTCCCTCAAGTATGATCTCCACATTCTTTGTGCTCACGTGAATCCGAGAAAAGCATGTAGTACTTGCATCAACGAAATAGATATTTGGATCAATGGACAGGTCTCGTGAATGCGAGACAGAATAGAATGCGGATAGGAGAGGGATAGCGCAAGAGAGCTTGGCCTATGCAATTCCTAGCGGGGTCTCTGCGAATCGTGCAACGAAACGCCCGAACACGAAACTAGTCTCGTATGAAGAGCAAAACCTGCAACTTTAATGGTGCCTAGACTATTCTACTCCAAAACAATAATCTTTGTTTGCACAAGTTGGATTTGTGGCTTACCAACAACAACATAATACTAACCAAAATACTTTTAAAGAAATCTAAGAATTCTAAGCAAAGGGAAACTAAATCTACTGCAACAAGAAATTCAAAAGCAAACTTTGGAGCAAAATTCAGAGCTAAAATCAGGGGCCATTTGCATGTGCACAAACCATGCATTTATAGGAATTCCAACACTCAAAAACCAAAACCAAATTGAACTCTTAAACATTAAACAAAAGAAAAACACTATTCAGGGGACCAAAACATAAATGCATGCTTAAGTCGGCAAAGAAAAGTTGGTAAATCGTGATATTTCACGCGGGTCGCGTCAAAAGAACGTTCTGGAAAACGCGTGCACAGGACCGCCGCCTGCTCGGGCGGCAGTTCTGCAGACCGCCTCCCGATCGGGCGGCGGTCACGAGACCGCCTCCTGCAGGGGCGGCGGTTTAAATCATGAAGGTCAAAAGGCCAAGGAAAGAGGAAAGAAAGGGAAAACAAAGGGCACGGGGGCAAAGCGAGGCATGCGGGATGTTAACGCATACTCCGAGGGCTTTTCCGGATCCCGAACACCTTGTGAGGAGACCTGTATCATCATTGGGGCACTTATTACACCGTTCCGCAGTACAGTACCTTACAATTTTGGGTACGTACATATTGCCCCCTCGGAGAAGCGTTTTAGCCATGAAGAGGCATAAAACGGTGGGTCCGAGAATGGCCGTCCCGAAATGGGAAGTGAGAAATTATACCTTACACACCCGTGTGTTGAAATGACGCCGCCCCAAAATTCCCGCTACCTGCAAAATGAAAAGAGCACTCAAATGCAGATAGATACAATAATTTGAAAAATAAACGTTAAAATAATAGAGAAAGAGGACGACTTGTTTGTGCGAGGATAGAAACTTACCTCGCTACGGGCGCTCCGAACTGCGAAAAAGTTATTTTTAAAAGCGAAGCGAGCGATATATATATGAAAGTGGGCCCATTTTCCTATTCATTTCTTGAGTCGATTTGATTGATTTTGAGCTCTAGGACCCATGGTGACGGTTTCTTACGCGAGTAGAGTCAAAACATCCGTAGTGAGATAGAGATCATGCCTCCACGAGCGGAACACCGAACTCGGCGATCACGGGTTGGTTTCTTCCATTTTATGTTTTCCCTCTTCAAATTTGAAATGGCAAATTCTTTGCAATGGGGGATTATTTTTGAAATTGTTAGGTTCAAAAGGTCCATCTAGGGGGCGCTCTTGGGTAGGCTTTGTTTTTAGTTAAAATGGTTATTTTTGCTTTTTGGGACTTTTTAGGTTTAAAAACCCGCGCGGGTTTTCGGACCGACCGCCCCGGACAGGGCGGCGGTTACACGACCGCCGCCCTGCATGTGGCGGGCGGTCACTGAGACCGCCTCCCTTAAGGCGGCGGTTACAAAACCGCCCCCCCTGCTCAGGGCGGCGGTTTTGCACAGAATGCAAAAGAACCTTACTTAAAAGCTTTTGCTTGTATTTTTAGCATTTGTACGTGTTTTTATGCTTCTCTTGATGTTGTTTAGATACTAACTTACTCTTCCTTGTGTGTTTTTGGGTGTATGCAGGCAAAAGAGGAGTACATTAGATGGAGCCGGGAGAGAGAGTGTGACTGGCTGCCCGGGGTTTTGGATGCCCTCTCAGCAGATGAGGAGGACACATTGCAGAGGGCCGGTATATTACGTTTGTCGCGTGTGCCCCACGTTGCTCCATCCAGTCAGATTCTTTGTGACCTATTTTCATATTGGGACGCAGATCGGAACACCTTCCGACTGCCAGGGGTCCGTGGTGAGTGGACCATCACTTTGGAGGATGTTTATCGCATCCTGGGGGTCCCGATCATCGGGAGGAGACTCACACTGGAGACAGCTGGGTCCAGAGCACAGATTGCACAGTGGGCAGGTTATATGGGGGATGCAGCTATTTCCACGGGGCCAAAGAAGGGAGTGAGAGTTAGATCCATTCCTTCTTTGCCCATCCCCGTATTTCGACAGGCCATCATGGGGATCCTTGCCTCGAGACTGATCGGGGACAAGGGAGGGGATACATTGTTATACTGCTGGGGCCCCATCATTGCACAGATAGAGGGACATGGCCGGAAATACGCCTGGGGCGCAGACATTTTGGGGACCACCTACCATGACTTATACAGGGTGGTCCGATTGCAGGGACAGTCTTTGAGCCACCCCACTCTAGTCATGAGTTGGGTGTATGAGCGTTTCATTCCGTATGGCAGAGGCGTGGCGGTGGCAGATCCCGGGGCGGTGAGGGCAGCCCGATGGTCAGGTATGTCAGTGCTCAGAGCACCTCACCAGCCAGTAGCCACCCTTACCACGGCAGACATGGAGGCTACACCGTACCAGCTTATGGCCGGTATATGGGGAGAGGAGACTACGACATTGATCTCCTGCTCCATCACAGGGCAGGTTATTGATCGTGTGGGCCGGGTAGAGGTACATCCCTTCAGCAGGGTTCCTCAGCAGTTTGGCCTCCCCTACGCGGCTATGCTTCCTCCAGTAGCACCCGTTTATAGATCAGTCCGAGAGGCTAGAGGGGGGCCTAGAGGCCGTGGTTGGACAGTGATTACCCCTGGCATTCCTATTGCAGCCAGAGGGATAGTTCGGGCCAGAGGGAGAGCTGGTGCGCCTCGGGCACCATTACTTCAGATTGCTGCAGGTCCTGCTCATAGCAGTGACGACCCTATAGATATTGACTCCGATTCTGAGGAGCACACAGAGGGAGGGTCAGAGGAGCAGACGGACGAGAGCGATCCTGAGTGGCATGATACTCAGGATATTTTGCGGGCAGAGAGAGAGGAGGAGAGTGCAGAGAGAGAGACCGTGGCCTCTGAGGAGCCACTCTCCCGAGGTCATGGTGGAGACGATGAGTCCGTTGCGGGGCGCCATGTTGCCCCAACTACAGGAGTAGCTCCTCAGTCGGCAGCGGCATCAGCAGCAGGTGCTGGCCCTGGCGACCCATCTTGGAGGCCTGGCGATCCGAGTAAGTTATCTTCTCCTCCTTTCAATGCTTGTTTTGTTTTAGGATTTGTTTTCGAATGTTAACTCTCCTTATATTTGCATTGTGTATACTTTAATCTTTTGCCTAGTTTCTAATTTGTTTTTCTTTCTTTGCTTTGCAGAGACTGTTGATGAGTGGCGGGATCTAATCCGTAGGGTTTGCGTCGATTCTTTGATGATCCCTATGGATAAGACCCGTACGGAGTTATCCGTGGATGCCGGAGAGCCCTCAGCAGCCGGCAGGCATACTGACGTCTTCGCTCCCGTTTGGCATGTGGCCAAGATGGTGTCAACTCTCCGTACAGAGTTGGCAGGCTATAGGACAGCCGAGCGTCTTATGAGGAGCCGCTCTCATGGCGAGACCACGACTGCCCCTAGGGACCCTGAGCCCTCCGTCCATTCAGAGCGCCAGCGCAGCCGGAGTCCTAGGCGAGGGCGCGCACCTTCAGCGGGATCGCGCAGGGGTTGAGAGGCCACTTGGCTCTCTATATTTGTAGTTACATTCTTTTGTGTATTACGGGCTCTTTGAGCGTTTTGACCATGCCTTGCGCATGATGGCATTGTATATAAACTTGATTTATTTATATATATGCGTCGGTTTTGGATCAAAACTTGTCATTTGTATTCTACTTTCTTTATTTCCAACTGTTTTGTGTATACTACGATGTATGTTTTATATGCTTTCTAGAATGTATGCAATGGAAAACAGATGGTGCAAATGTTTGCTTTCTTTTTGTGTTTCATGATGCTGATACATGATATTGTAGATATATTGTGATCTTAAATCTTAGTTTCTGTGGGCAATTTGGATACCTCATGATTTGTTTTGGCAAAATGATGAAAAATAACCAGTATGATGAACAGATTAACTTGCCCCACTCCTAACTCCACGCAACTAGTAAGATGCGAGGGCTCATCACCAAGAGCCAAGAAGGGCGCAAGTTATGAAATATGGTGAAATGATAGTGATAAAAGACAGGCGAAGCTTTGGTGGAACCAAGTTAAGAACTACAAGCTTACTCTACCTGAATGACTTCATAGTTTTGGGTGCGACTTGCTTTGCGGTTTATCCAGACTTAGACCCGTAGATGGCCACATAGTAGACAAAATCTGGGTTTTTAGGATTTTTAACTCTCTTGGAATTTTGAACATCTGATTTATTCGTTTATTGACTCAAAGTTTGAATTGATTGTTTATGACCTTTTAACATTCACTTTGTTTAGAGGACCCCCTACACTTTACCCCATGCTACTTGTAAGAAGCATGGGTTTATCACCGTGGGCAAGGCATGGCGAGTAAGGGCATTTCCATCCTTTCCCAACCCTACGTCACTAGTAAGAGCCTTGCAAGCTCATCACCGAAGGTTGGTGGGAAAAGGAAATGTGTAAAATAAAATTTTCTGTTTCAATCACTTCTTGACTTGTCTATCTGAGTAAACTGTCAATATATGCTTATTTCCAAAGAGATGCGTATATGGGATAGATGTGACACCATGAAGCTTCTAGAACAGACCATAGGCAAGACACCTATCCTAAGAAGAAATCAAAGCGAGAACAAACTTGCAGATCTTGGTATGGTTACCATTAGGACTTCGTCATGTCTGAATTGTTTGATAAAAGATTCTGAAGTGATTTGATAATGTTAAAGATGGAGAGATATGATTAAAGAACTTTATGCCAGAAACATCACGAGTTTGAAATAAATTGCTTTTGAGAATAGATTCCTTGATCACAATTTGTGTAAGAACAAGTGGACAAAATGATCCTAATTTGTATGAAAATGCAATGTAGATAGTTATATAGGCAGCGTTAGTTTATACTACAGCAGTAAACGCTTGAGGTGGAGAGAATTGACTGTTTCGCCAAACTCCTCACCTTCTAGCGTACATAAGAGGTATGCACCATTTCCGTAGTCTTTTGTGACTCGGTATGGGCCCAACCATTTGGGCCGGAATTTCCTTCCTTCGCCAGTCTTCTTGTCGATCCGGCTGTCTAACCTTAGAACTAGGTCACCTTCGTATATGTCACGTTCATAGACCTTCTTGTTGTACTGCCGGCACATCCGGTCGGCATAGACTCTATGTCGTTGTTCAGCATTTAACCTAGTTTCATCGAGGCTTTCTAATTGAGAAAGACGCGCTTCTCTGTAAGCATCCTCATCCAGAATCCCTTGTAGCGAAATGCGGAGACTGGGGATTTCAACTTCGAGCGGGAGAACTGCTTCTGACCCAAATACCAGTGAGAAAGGAGTTGCTCCTGTCGGAGTTCTTATTGAAGTTCGATGGGCCCACAAGGCCGGATATAACTTTAAATGCCAATCCCGCTTGTTTTCTTTCACTGTTTTAAGGAGAATGGCTTTCAGTGTTTTATTTGTTGCTTCAGCCTGCCCATTGGCTTGGGGATAGTACAAGGAGGCCGTATGATGGCTGATTTTAAATTTGTTGCATAATTCACGAACCTCTTCATTTTTGAAAGAAGTTCCATTATCTGAGATAATGATTTGCGGGATACCGTACCTGCAAATGATTTGGTTCAAAATGAACTTAGCGATTACAGAACCAGGTACAGTTGTAAGAGGCATGGCCTCTACCCATTTAGTGAAATATTCAGTGGCCGTGATTATAAAATTGTGGCCGTCTGTGGACGAGGGAGAGAATTTCCCTATCAAATCTAGGCCCCATGTAGAAAAGGGCCATGGAGTAACGATTGGTTGCAAAGCTTGTGCCGGCATGTGGATCTCATGAGAGAACTCCTGACATTTATGACACCTGCGTACAAACTCTATTGTGTCATGTTCTAGAGTGGGCCAGAAATAGCCCATTCGATGTATTTTTCGAGCGGTGGCATGGCCACCGAAGTGGCCTCCACATATACCGCTATGGGATTCATGGAGAATCTTCTTGGACTCTTCTGTGTCAACACACCTTAAGAGCATCCCATCGAATGCTTTCCGATAGAGGACTTGCTCTATAATGACGTATTTAGTTACGACAATACGTAACCGTCTTCTTTGTTGAGGTGTAGCTCCTTCTGGGTACTTATGGTCCATGATATAACTAATAATATCAGCGTACCAAGGGCACTCAGATATAGCAGGTCGGGTTTCGACGTAGTATACGCATTCATCTGGAAAGTCTAAGTCTACTAAATCGCCTCCGTCTAGCGGGTTATCAGCTAACCAATCTGCAATGATTTGTCCTTTAACTGACTTCTGGTTTACAAAAGTTAATTCGAACTCTCCCATTAAGGTTATAAAACGTCCAGCTTTTTTGGACAAGGACCCTTGTGTGAGAAAAGTCCGTAAATGGTCCGTCTTTACTATGACCCTTGTCTCTTGATTTAGCATGTAGTGTCTTAGGCGTTTAGTAGCAAAGACTATGGCAAGACATTCTCGTTCCGCTTGTGTATAGCGTGTTTCGTAGTCGAGCAATGTTCGGCTAATGAAATAAATTGCACGCTCTCTCTTGTCATCGTCTTCTTGGGCTAGCATGCAAGCTAACGAAACATCGGTGGCCCGTGAGTACAAAATTAAAGGGCGATCTAGCTTAGGCGGCATTAGCGTGGCGGTGATAACAAGAAACGCAGCAAGCATCAAAAGCTTCATTGCAATCTTCAGTCCAATTAATGCTATAGTCCTTCTTGAGTAAATTGTTGATTGGGTGAATGGCGAAGCTTAGATCCGGGATAAATCTCCGGATTGCACCGAGCTTCCCAAGAAATGATCTGATTCCAGATTCACTCGAGGGTGGGACCATTTCGAGGACAGCCCGAATTTTGGCTGGATCAACATCGATCCCTCGTGATGATATGATGTAACCTAGGAGCTTTCCTCCTGTTACACCAAAGACGCATTTTCTCGGATTTAGCGTAACTCCGTATTCTATTAAACGTGAAAGAATGACGCGGAGTACTTCAGGATGGTCACAACGCTTCTTGGCCTTAGCCAACAAGTCATCTACGTAGGATTCCACGATTTTATGAATTAAATCGTGAAATATATAAGTCATAGCCCGCTGGTATGTAGCACCAGCGTTTTTGAGACCGAAAGGCATGACAGCATAGCAATAGGTTCCCCAAGGAGTTATAAACGTGGTTTTAGCTTGATCTTGCTCGGATATTTTGATTTGATTGTATCCCGAGAATCCATCCATGAGAGACAAGAGTTCAAAACCTGCTGTTGCATCAACAATAACGTCTATGGATGGTAATGGGAAGTCATCCTTAGGGCAAGCTTTGTTGATATCTCGAAAATCTATGCAGATGCGTATCTTTCCATTCTTCTTGAGAACGGGAACGATGTTGGATACCCATTGGGAGTAGTCAACTGGCTTGATGAATCCTACTTGAAGGAGTTTCATCACCTCCTCTTTTACCATGAGAGCTACTTTGGGTTTCATGGGTCTTGATTTCTGTTTAATAGGCTTTGCATCTGATCTAGTGACAAGGTTGTGCACCGCAATGTGGGGTGCGACTCCGGTCATCTCTTTGTAATTAAATGCAAATGCCTTCTGATGTTCTCTGAGAACCCGAGTATGTATCTCTACTTCCTCTGGGGTTAATGAAGAACCTAACTTTAAAACTCTTGGTTCATCTTCCGTTCCGATGTTGACATCGATTGTTTCTTCAATTAAAGAGGCATTACCCTCTTCGAACTCTGGTGGTGCCGGAGGTAGATCTATATCATCCCCGTTTTCCACCACGTATATATTAGGTTCTTTTTGCGAGGGAAGATTCGTTACGGGATTTCCGAAGTAGGAAGATGAATGCGGGATCAGGGATAAATCCAGCGTGTGATAGGAGAGATGTAATGCTGCAAGGGCATTTAAGTAATCCAAAGTAGCCGCATCATTTCCAACATGGTCTAGGATGGTAGATTCACTTCCGTTTGAAAGAGGATCCTTCATCGTTTTTATTAATGGTTCGTTACGAATGGATACCGTGAAATGAGTATCTTCTAGCTCATTGCTTGGAGTGAAGCGTGATGCCGAAGTTGCTATCGAATCGGCGAGAAGATTCTTCTCTCGTGGAATTGCTTCGATGGATATGAAGTTGAACGCTTTGCTTAAATCTAATACAGCGTTTTTGTAAAGTTGCAAGTGTTCGGCTTTAGTTTCATATACCTCTGAAACTTGGTTTGCAACTAATTGCGAGTCTCCTAAAACTCTGATATTATCGATACCAATTCTTTTGGCTAAGGTAAGGCCAAGGAGGAGGGCTTCGTATTCAGCGCCGTTGTTTGTACATTCAAAGTTTAATTTAAAAGAGAATGGGAGGACCTTCTCTTCGGGCGAGGTAAGAATTATACCTGCCCCCGCTCCATAACGGCATTTAGCTCCATCGAAATGGAGAGTCCAATACTTAGCTGGGAGTATGGATGTAGGTGTATCTGCTGTGTTTGCACACTCTACTTCTACCATACAGAGATCTTCTGCTGGAAAGGAACCAACACCTAAGGAAAATCCTATGCCTACTGAATCGAATGGTAAGAATATTGGTGAATCTTGTTCTATTAATTCAACGATCTTCGCAGTAGTCTCTAATGATACTGTCTCTTTAGTTTTACCTTTTGGAATTGTTTGGACTATGTTGGTAGTTTCAAGATCCGTTGTAGGTATCAACTTTTCCTCTGGCTTTGAGTCAGAGGGTTTGTTAAGTTGGTTTGTTGGCAGTTCGAATTCTGAGTGTACACCTGGTCTCTTCTTTAAATCAGCTAGGTGTACGTCAAATGGCTTTGGATCACCTTTGGCTACAAATACCTTTCCCAGATGTAGGAATCTTACTTCTTGAAATAGCGTGGAAGGGATTGCCTTCATGCGATGTATCCATGGTCGGCCGAGGATCATATTATAGTTAGTTTCCCGATCTATAATATAAAACTCAGTTAGGATTGTTTTAGGTCCTAAGGTGACCGGTAGTATTATAGTTCCTATCGATGTGGCTTTAAGGCTATCGTAGCCCCTCAAGGTATTTCGTGTAGTAGAACAGTTTGTTTCTCCATATCCCAATTTTTGGAGAAAAGAGAAAGGAACTATGTTAACCGCAGCTCCATCGTCAACCATTGCCCGTTTTACATAGTTATTATAAACTTGTACTTGCAAGTGTAGGGCTGGATCACCTCGGCGTGCGATCTCAGCATCTGTAGGCATTTTACTTATTTCGAATATGAATTCGACATCTCTCTCTGCTTGTCCCGGAGGATAAACATCAAAATCTATATGATTTACCTGCGCTTCCGGTGGTGGAGTGATGCTAATTAAATGGCCTAAACCTAATGCCTCTAAAAGAGCAGCCCTATGAGCAGGGGAATTCTTTAGTAAATCAAGGAATGAAATATGCGAGAAGGTTTTTGTTAGATCATTAATTAGATCGTAAGCACCCATAGGTTTTGCTATGGTTTGTTGGACATTATCAGCTTCCGGAAGATGGCTTGGACTTGGTTGAGAGAAATACTCTCGTGTCCTCGTAATTGCTTCAACGGGTAAATCGGAATCTAACTCTACTAATCCAACTACCTTAGGTCGTGGTTGACTTCCTAGTTGTGGCGCAACTAACGGATTTAGCGAGGTTGAGGCCTCGTGATCGTTGTTTCCTGTTATTGCACCTTTGTTTGTTCCAGTTGGTTTCAACCTATCATTATCATGGTTTGGGAGTGGATCATTAAAGATCTTGAGAGGGGCGTTCTGAGGGGAAACTGCCCCTGCGAAGGTAGTTGCCGTTGGTGACGTAGGATCTGCTAAGAACATATCCATAAAAAATTGTTTTTGCTCATTTGGCAAGCGTTGCATGAATTTGTTGTAATCACGACACGTTCTAGTGTCATGCCCTTGAATTTTATGGAAACCACAATAAGAATTGGGATTATAATTCCCGTTTTGTTGGTTTGGTGTGTATTGTGGCCTAAAATTCCGGTCAAACTGTTGCCTATTAGGACCAAAGTTTTGGAATTGTTGTTTTTGGTTTTGACTTTGGTTTTGGTAACCAAATGAGTTTTGGCTTGGTCCTTGCATGGGATTTCGCCGTTGTTGTTGTTGTGGATTGTTAAAATCCACCGTATTAATCGTCGGGACAAAATTGTTGTTTCTTTGGTTGTTTGTTTGTGACGGAGTATTAACGATATTTACCCTCTTGGGCTGGTCAGTTACCCCGTCTGTTGTTACCCCACGATTTTTGTTAAGGATTTTGGGTCCTTGATTGACGCTTGTGGTGGTTGTAGTGTTTTGAGAAGAGGTGATTAACCTCCCGTTTGCTCCGTACGTCTTACGGCCGCTATCTATTGCTGCTTGATCAATTCGCAGAGCACTCTCAAGCACCTCGTCATAAGTCCTCAGTGGGAATTTTTGGACTTCTTCCTTCACTTCTCTGCTAAGAGAATGAAGGAATAAATCGCATAGCTCCATCTGATCCATGTTTGGAGCGCTTGCCGAGGAATAAAGGACTGTACGCCACCTTTGGATGAAATGGGCGACAGACTCGTTATGTTCTTGCTTGATGTGCAAGAACTCCCGATTCTGTCCTTAATAGTTTGTTCATGTCAAAGGCTTTGATGAATTCAGACATGAGTTGTTTGAACGAATGTATGGAAGCCTCAGGTATTCTGTAATACCAATCGAGGGCAATGCCTTCCAGCGTTTTGGGGAATATTTTAGCAACAACCCCATCCCATGGGAGTAATTCACGAATGGCTGTAGCATAAGCTTTGATATGCGCATTCGGATCTCCTTCTCCTTTGTATTTAGGCAAATCGGGAAGAGGCCTTGGAAGCATAACGCTTCGTATGGCGAAATCTAAGGGCTCTTTTAAATATTCCGAATAAGTCCCTATTGCATACGTCTCAACCATTGATGGTGCCTGTTGAGGAGGCGGTGGCGGAACGGGTTGTTGATATGGCGTAACGTACGCGTTAGCAGGGGCATAAGGCAATCCTTGTATTTGAGTAAACATGCCGGGGGATGAGTACAAATCCCCTTGTGGTGATTTGGAGTACATGTTTAAGTACGAAGGGGTACTATCCAGGAATGGATTGCTTTGCACTGGACCTAGAGGAACAGTACTGGCGATAGTGGGTCTAGTTGGTACTTGTTGTGAATATTGAGGAGTCATACCCAGTGTGCCTATTCCTGTGAGGAGATCCACTTGGCTAGGATGGTGCGGAGGATTGGAATTCCCTGTTTGTATGATTTTTGAATTTTGACTTGCTTGGGCAAGTTCTAATCCTCTAACCTTTTCCATTAGATTTGAAATGACTTCGTTTGGTGAAGCCATGATATCGTGCCTTGGTGGCATTTTTGTATGTCCGGTGTTGTATAGGCATGTGATAGCCTGTCATGAACTGATTGCTATCTTGCCAAGTTTCTCCAAGAATATTTCCTGTAGAGGTATTTTCTTGAAAATGGGTCTCAGGTTGTACTTGTAAACCTCCTATAGGTGGGTACATACCCCGGGAGCGTTGTTCACTCCTAGGATAAGGTATTGATTGTCCATCATCCAAGACCAGGTATGGATCCGATTGTCTACTAATATGTGGTCTAAGTAACACCTGAGGAGATGAAGCAGATTCTCCAGTCAATGTCATATTGTTTGAGCCTGAAGGCTCTGTTTGTGTTTGAGCAATTTGCTCCAACCCCTCTGTTTGAAAGGACGAGTTATATCTAGTCCTTGGTGTTTGTGTTGACAATTGGTTAGTTGAATAGTTGTCGCCCCACATTGAGAGTGAGGGTGATGATTGCCTATTCTGTTGGGCGTAGTATGCCTCAAGACCCAAGAGGGGTCTGCCGTATGCATCGAATCCCGACATATTCGGGGGGTATATGAATACCCGCAGAATAATGGGAAGGAGCGAAGGTGATTTGGAGAAGATAAAACTTCTCAAAGAGAAGGTGAAAGAATTGCTTGTTTCACGTCGGGTTCACCAATTTTGTACGTCGGAAAAGTGACAGGCGAGCGTGAGAATCGACAAGTAACTCTTCTGCGTACCCGACCTCCCGAGGTCGTGCCGAGACAGCCGGTAGGGGTAGAATATGCTGACAAGCTAGTTAGGCAATCTAATGTCTTCGATACGTATTAATGGTATTTGCGAATCTAAGGCAAAGAAGGCCCTTCTCACTTGGACTGGTGTGATAGATCGATCAGCGAGGATGACTGCTCGAAGGCTCCAATCAATATCGAGCTCTGGCGTGATTCGATCTATGGGTTGTGGGATGCGTGGAAAATGACCCGGGATGGTTTCGTGTATTGCTCCTGATAGGGTCATATGGTGAATATAGTCAACTCTATGGACGATTCTCTGGCCTAGTCCAAAATTCTCTAGCTTCGTTGGCTGTTATCTAGTAGGGATATTTGTTGAATAATGATAGGTGGAATCGGAGTAGATGAAATACTAACGTCACGTAAGCCGGTGTTTATGTCTAATTCTTTTATGGATTCGTTAGGGTCAGGATCTGGGGATCACAACCATAGACTCTTGGTTGTTGCGGTCCCGTTATGGTCATACGGGAGATCAAGTTCTGATCCCTAGTATCCAGTAGTCGTAAGCCTTTTCAGCTTCTACGTTTAGAATCAGCAATTGTGCGATTTTCTCAGAATACCTCACAGGTGTTCTAGCGACTTGGATTCTTAAGCTGGTATCTATATCTACTAGGGTGTCTCCAGCGTCTGGCTGTGGAACTAAAGGATCGCACCCGAATATTTGTTCTCTTTCAAATCCTTCTACAGTCATGCGGATGTTTTCTAGGATAACCTGTAGTTTGGCTGATTTGACCAAAACAGATGTGCTTGGTCGTCTTCGATATTTAACCCTCTCAACTGTGACCTGATCTGTTGGAAGTCTGTTGTTGTTTGGAAGACTTGTATCCTAAGGTTTTGGTCAATATCAGTTATTGCCACTACGGTATTGGGCTGTGGCACAATCGGTTCGAAAATGTATTCCCTGGGCTCCCTAGGTCCCGTAATTGTCATACAAAAGCAGTAATGAAACAAACTATGATAAAGTAAAAACTAAGTGTACTTCTAACATATATAACTTCTTTTTGTATTTTCTGGCAATTTATAAGAAAGCAGCTATTTAGAATATTTAGAATTGACAACTAAACTAATAACGTAAAACAAACAAAATAGCCGAGTGTAGCTATTTGTCTGTGCAATTTCGTATATCTATTCTAAACAACGAAATAACTAATCTATCTGCAAGATTCTCGATCCTACCTCAGAAGTGAGGAATGAATCATAGTTTCTCGGAAACTATCAATCCCCACAACCTCCCCGGCAATATCGAGAATAGAAATGACTGAAATAAAGTGATTAACTACTTTATTTGATAAGTTCTAACTAAAACTTTGAAAGATTGAACCTGGATTTCGCAGAACAGTGGCGAATCCGACGGTGTATGTGTTCTTGTCCCCTCAGTATGATCTCCACGTTCTTTGTGCTCACGTGAATCCAGAAAAGCATGTAGTACTTGCATCAACAGAAATAGATATTTGGATCAATGGACAGTCTCAGAATGCAGACAGAATAGAATGCGGATAGGAGAGGGATAGCGCAAGAGTACAGAGCTTGGCCTATGCAATTCCTAGCGGGGTCTACTGCGAATCGTGCAACAGAAACGTCCAGAACCTGAAACTAGTCTGTATGAAGAGCAAAACCTGCAACTTTAATGGCTGCCTAGACTATTCTACTCCAAAACAATAATGCTGTTTGCACAAGTTGGATCTGTGGCTTACCAACAACAACATAATACTAACCAAAATACTTTTAAAGAAATCTAAGAATTCTAAGCAAAGGGAAACTAAATCTACTGCAACAAGAAATTCAAAAGCAAACTTTGGAGCAAAATTCAGAGCTAAAATCAGGGGCCATTTGCATGTGCACAAACCATGCATTTATAGGAATTCCAACACTCAAAAACCAAAACCAAATTGAACTCTTAAACATTAAACAAAAGAAAAACACTATTCCAGGGGACCAAAAACATAAATGCATGCTTAAGTCGGCAAAGAAAAGTTGGTAAATCGTGATATTTCACGCGGGTCGCGTCAAAAGAACGTTCTGGAAAACGCGCACAGGACCACCGCCCTGCTCAGGGCGGTGATTAGTGACCGCCTCCCTGATCAGGGCGGCGGTCACGAGACCGCCTCCCTGCAGGGCGGCAGTTTCGTCACTGAAGGTCAAAAGGCCAAGGAAAGAGGAAAGAAAGGGAAAAACAAAGGGGGCGGGGCAAAGCGAGGCATGCGGGATGTTAACGCATACTCCGAGGGCTTTTCCGGATCCCGAACACCTTGCGAGGAGACCTGTATCATCATTGGGGCACTTATTACACCGTTCCGCAGTACAGTACCTTACAATTTTGGGTACGTACAGTGCATGATATGAAGGTATACTACATTAAGGTGCATTAAATGGTATCAACAAGTTCCTAATTCAAATCCTTTCTCTGAAGGAGAATAATTTTGTGTAAAGTAAGATCAAATAAATGATATAGAGAATGATCTTGTGATTGTATATTTGTAGGAGATTGAAAACCTGAAAAATTCAATGTTTTGAGAGAATAATTCAAGTGGAGAATTATGTCAAGAATATATGTATGAGAGAAGAAATGTACCATGGGATTTTCATCATATTGAAAGAGGAAAGTTTACAAAAGAAATATTTTAAACTTTCCTTCTATGAATGAAGAATTGTACCATGGGATTTTCATCGAGATTGAAAGAGGGAAATTTTATAAAAAAGAGAGTTTAAAATGTCCTTGTATGAATAAATTTTAATATTGATTAGGTCATGAGGATGATGTTGGGAAATTAGTGTTCATAGTGTGAACATATGGTTTGAATATTAGTATTTTTAAATAATACATAAGTGTGTATAATTAGTTGTCATTTATAACTCGTAGATAGTAGTGTGGGAGCATGACTAGGGATTCGAGGAGAGATATGAAGATAATGTCATGAGACTTGAATCCATGATTATAGGAGTAAGAAATTGTATAAAGTACCCTCCAATATTCAATACAAATTGCTCCATTATTTTCTATATTCTATTTGTTCATATATTTTCTCTATTTTCATGTGTTGATATCAAAGTATTGTATTTTAATTTCATTATAAAATATAGATTTTGATGTCATCTAATATCAAATCATCCTAGGAAAATTCATGAGAGTCCTTTTAGGAAAAAATCCAGCTTCTAGGATGCAAATTTGATATTTTTTATGCTTCTATCACGATTTTCTGAATTCTAGTTTTATGACACATGAATCACCATCAATTGCTTGATCACCTTTGATTCTGATCCCGATCGCTGATGACTATTCTTGATCACCAAAAAATCTACCTGATCACTGACAATTTCTCCTGCAGATTGATAGCCTTTGTGGATCACATGTAGTCAACTTCCAATGACCAGTGATTGATTGGGTTGCCATGATTCTATTTCTAATCGTAATCAACTCACTCTGGTTGCCTTTGACCACTATGTAAAAAAACATTGAGTGATTTCCTACATTAAATTTCTCTAATATGCGTTATTATTTTTCTTAAAAATAAAGCTGAATATTATTTTAAGGGTGCATTTATGAATTTGTTTGACACCCATCATAGAAATCCCTTTTGATAAATTTAATGGATTGAATTTTCACACATGGTAGGTGAAAATTTAAATGTAACTAATTAACAAAAATATATGGGGGATTGTAAATGGAAAAGAAATAGAACCAACAGATGTTGTAAAATTGCTATAATGGAAAACCAAGGATAACAAAGTAAAATCCATTATTGGGCTTACTTTATCGTAAAGCGAGTTGCATTATGTAGACTTAGGAAAAACTTCTATGGATATATGGGATTTTTAAGTTAGACATTTTGAGCTAAGGATGTGAATTCTATATTCACACTTAAAATGTAGGTATTCAAGTTGAAAATGAATGAGGGTGAAACTCTTTCAAGTCACATTAATGAACAAAAATCTCTTTTGAGACAACCGACAAAAGTTAGTGCTCAAGTAGATGATGAAGATGTAAAATCTGTTTTATTCAATAACTTTCCTCAAAAATATACTAATGTAGTTTTTTCTCTTTGCCAAATGCCATCTCAATCAATTTAAGGTATGATTTATGCACTACTACCTAAGGATAAAAAAACAAAAGAACACATTGAGGAAAAAATGTGCTTTATGTAAAGAAAAAGCATTTTAATTCTTCAAGAAAATAATAATTAGAACATTTTTATTCTAATAAAAAGGCACACAAATATTCTTTCGTACTATTTGTGGCAAGGATCTTATATCAAATAATCCCAAGACGGATAGGGCCTATGTAATTGATGAGGAAAGAAATGAAGAAGTTGAGCCTAAATGAAGGAAGATGAAGATGACTACCTAGAATGAGTAGTGACTCATGGAGGTTGGACGACAACGAGGATGGAGGAAAAATAATCCTCTCTCGTTAGTCACTAGTAAAGAGATTTCTTTATTATATTGGTGATCATTTATTTTGATGCTTTCATAGTGTTTTTATTTCAATGTGTGTTGTAGTAAATATAAAAGAGAAGGGTAATTGTTATTCATAGTTAAGAAAATATTTTCCTATATTTTTTTCCCTTTTGTAACATGTGAGTGAGGAAATATGTACGTTGCTTTATAGAGTGGTTAATGGTTCCACTAGGAAACCTATAAGAGTTGATGGTACTCTTTGAAAACCATCATATTGTAGAACATCAATAGGGACTAGATAGATATCACCCATGTTCACACTAAGTGGGTGAATATTAGGAGATTTTGTCCATAGTGTCAACATATGGTTTAAATTTTAGTATTATTCAAATAATACATGAGTGTGCACAATTATTTTTCATGCACAACTCATAGATAGGGGTGAGGGAGTATGACTAGGGACTAGAGGAGAGATATGGGGATAATATGATGAGACTTGACTCCATGATTATAGAAGAAAGAAATTGTATGAATTTCCCTCTAATATTCAATAGAAATCACTCGATTATTATCTATATTCTATTTGTTTCTATTATTTATTTATTTTCATGTGTTGATCTCAAATTATTGTAGTTAAATTTCATTATCAAATATAGAGTTTTGATATCAGATGAGAGAGAAAATAGAAGAAGAGTGAGATGATATAGAGGTCACTAATAGTTGTAGAAGACAACAAAATTATTGTGATCAAAATCTTGTAGAAATCTAAGTTTTAGCTTAGCAATTGAGAGTAGAAGATTCCTTATAGGTTGTAGCTTACATAATAAATAGGTAGAAGCCTTGTTGAAGGTTGGGAGTTGTAGCTTCCAATAAAGTATGTTCTTACAAAATGTTACGTAGCTTCTTGAAATAATTATACCATTGATACAAAAATTGTTGAAGTTAGTTCTTTTATTTAAGTGGGATTTTCTCCCTTATAGGGTTTTCCACATTACATATTTTGTAAACATGTGTTTTCCTCTCTCTACCTTTTCATGGTTAAGATTATTTAAATTTTTATGGTTAAAGAATTGAAAATAACTTTAAAAATTTAATCAAACACTGATTCACTCACCTCTTAATGTCTAAAGCTTCCAAAAATTGGTATCGAGTCTCGTCCTTTTGAATCAAATCTAACAACTTGGAGGAGATCCTAAATACACAAGTATGGATACACTAGATGATTCAGCTCTTAAAAATAAGTATGATATTTCTCAAGCCCTTATAAATGAGTTAAAATGGGAATCAAGCTCATGGAAGCTAGTCATACCCAATAACTCAAATAGATTGCATGATTTTTGAAATTTTTTCAAAAGCAATAAGAGATAAAGATAAAGTTTGCCTCAACCATGAATAATAATTGACAATTGTAAAAGATGAGCTAGAACAAGCCACAAGTAAATTGATGACATGAGAAAGAATTGAGGAAAGTTCAAGAAATATTGAAAATATTCTAAAAAATAAATACATCCAAATGATATATCAGATATGGTTCTCAAAACTAAAGAAAATAAGCATAAATTTAATCATGAGTTTATTCATGATCCATGTCAGGTTTCTATTGAATCCAAGGTACAAGAATGTGATAAATTGAGTGCAAATTTGAAGACTTTAAGGGAAGAACTGGAACAAGAAATGGCATAAGGTATTGAAGGATGAATTAATCCATGTATCATGTCAAGGACACTCTGAAAAACAAGAAGGACATCAAGGAACACTGGAAGATCATTAGGTAGCCAAATGCAAGGAGACTCTTAAGTAAGATCCATGGAGTTTGTTTTTTCATGCCATATTTTTTGACATAGAACTAAGGATTCTCTCGAGAAAGATAGAAAATAACACTTATAGAGAGATTGTAGTAATGAATGAAAATAATATATATATTTTTCAATTGTAAAGAAAAAGGTCACATACCTAAGTAATTCTTAGAAGAACCATTAATTCAGTTTTTGAAATAAGAAGAATCAAGAAGACAAAACTATGTTGTATGTTTCAATTGTCATGACCAAGGACATTTTACAAAACAATGTTATGAATATCTTAGATACAATAACAAGAGTCGTGTATTCATAATGAAAGGAAAACATGTAGTAAAGGTATAGGAAAATTCTAGGGATGAAACCATGTCTGTAATGGTTTGAGGGAGACACTTGGAAAAAGAAAGTAATATACATATATAGAGTCAAGGAGAACAACTCAAATTGTAAAAATAAAACGAATGACAAGAAACTATCAATGGAAGATGATGAAGAAAAAAGAGAAGAAATGATAGTCATACAAGAAGCAAGCTCAATCCAAGTAGAAAAGATTATGAAATCCAATAAGAAATCTTACCTATAGTTGTGGTAGAGCATGTGTATGAGTTGCATCATATCTATTTTTCAAGAATCTAATCAAGGGAAAATACATACGACATGACGTTGCAAGTGCAGGAAGAGAGAGGATAGAGTCATTATGTTGTTTACTTTGATAATAATTTATTATTTTGAGGTGATCACATAAGGTGGTGTGACTTATCTAGGCTTATAAAAGGTATGCATCAACTGAAATAATAAAGTTTTGCTACTCATTGGTTCATCAACTAGCCAATCAAAATTTTCTCCAAGATGATGCTAAATCATCATTCGAAGTATGTAGTTGAGATATATTTTCCATCGGTGGTTACTAATGGGATTCTTCATCATATTAACAAGGTTTTTCAGACTCAAGGTGTTTTTAGCCTTTTATTGATTTTCTATTTCTCATTTAAGTTCTTAAATGTTCTTATTATTCATTAGAGAGTGTGCTCAATAGGTCTCATGTTTTGTGTTATCTTTCTCTATGTTCTCAATATTGTGTCATGGTTAAGTCATCATTCTTAGGTTTATGTCATGTAAGAGAGGTGTTCAAGATAATGTAAAGGCTTTAGAAAAATTTAGATGCCTTGTGCACAAGTCCAGATACAAATTTGACCTCAATTCACATATACATTGTGTTGTGATGAGTGATATCGATCTGCAAACTTTCATATTAAGTCTGGAAAAAATGTCCTTGGTTGATTGAGTATGAAAGTAAAGGTCATATGTTCACAAGAATTAAAAATCATATGTTTCCCTCTCTTTTACATAGTAAAGTAATTGTTTTCAAACTTTGAATCATGAAAGGGGAAGAAGTAGGTTTTTATTTTTCTTATATGAAATATGATGTAAGGTGTCAAACCATACAAGGTCTAATCAGTCTCAAGAAGATTGATCAAAGATCTATTCATAGCCACAATTAAACCCTATAGACATTAGTATAGTAGAAGAGAATACATCCAAGGTTTTGAAAGTTTCAATTGTGATGAAGATCAATTCTGTGAATCCATCTTTGATAACTATAGATCCTATATTACAAAGGTAAACAAAAATTGGATGCTCATCTATGAGATATGCAAATGAAGTGCTCAAAGATTGAACATGTATCCAAGTAAAAAGTTTCAATGTGTGTAATAATTCTAGCTTGAAGTGAAGGGATGCATACACATGAAGGTTCTATAAAAGGCACATAAAGATTTTAAAAGCTAATTTTGAAACAGTTGACATTTTTTGCTCTTGTGCAAAAATGGGAAACTCAAAAATTTGTTTTTGATGGAAGGAATTAATGAATGAACCTAACTAAAGGGATATACGAGAAGTGGAATTTCACTATATTAGTTTCAGAATGCCTATCTGTTGCTCAACATGTCTTTCCATCTCATCTCTCTCATGCTTGTGTATCGGATCCCTTAGGAAAAAGTGCAAGACCTTGACACAAATGAGAAGGATGGAAAAAGCAAAAGATGGATAACCCAAAGATTGTAGAGGGATAGTATACTTCAAGTATGAATTAGGTTTCAACTTATCTCTATTCACTTTTAGTTGTTATTAGTTTCTTAATGTTCATTAACTATTATTAAATGAAATTTTGTTACTTAGTATGAGTTATACATTATTCATTTTACATCATATAAATGAAAAGATAATACAAAAGGAAAAGATACAACTCATCACATGAATAAATTATCATTTAATTAATAATTATAAAGTACAATGAACCAACACAAGCTGTGGGAATAACTCTGAAAACAAGTGCATGAAATGAAAGTATATGCATTTAAAGCTATAAACAAAAGAAAAAGGGAAATCCATCATTACATGATTTCATGGATTTTCCCAAAGTCATTTGAGTTTAGATTTCTCTTCTTGATCCCCTTTTCATTCTTGGCATGTAATAGAAAAGTTAAATAGTAATTTGTTAGAGCTTCGGATTACACCATCTCTTGCAATCATAGTTTCATATAAATAAACTTTCATGAACATGAACGTAAAATCATAAATTACAGAAATGAATAAATGTAGAATGTCAACCTCAAAAACTATTCCTTCATTAAGAAGTTCTATTCATGAAGGAGAAAATAATAGACAACAAGGAGTGGTACATCTTTGAAGAAAACAAAAGACTAAATTTCTTATACAACATGAAGAAATGGGTTTCTAAATTTTAGTTTGATCATATTCTAGAGTTAGAGAAGAAACCCATTCAAAAGATATAGTCTGATTTTGCAATAGGTCAAAAGTAGGTAGAAGAGGATAAAAAATTTGCATATTCTAAGTGTAGTGGGCACAAAGGCATCATACTCATACAAACTATGATTCATCAAATTTTTAGAACCTAAAGAGGATTTGTAGATCAAGTATGAAGATAAATGAAAATATTTAAGGAATGATGAGCATGTTTTCTAAGCTTATCATATTTCAAGTTCAATGAGGAAAAGAGAAGATAGAATAGTTTCGAGGTGAACTAGAAAATGCTGATTTGAGTGTAAAGACCCTTATTTTGATGTATGCATGGATATTGTTACATTTTGTTAGATACTTTTTGTGATTCACAAATACTATCAAATGATATTGTAGGAAATCATGAGTATAAATTTTTCATTCAGGAGCTCGAATTAAGGAAACATGGTGAATTTGGATAATAAGGGATAATTTAGATAAATGAAAAAATACTAATATTCATCAACATGAAAAGGATGAAAATCTTTAAAAACTATTTAAAGAGGTAAAAACCCTCAAATCAGGTTCAGAAGGTTATGATTGATGAAGTACAATAATGTGAAAATGTAAAGAAGTATTTAAAATATTATCTACTTGCCTAGAATATACAACTTATACAGATAAACATCCTTCAAAACAATTTAGAAAGAGTACATGGTTGAAAAGGAGGTTCATAATTGAGAATAGAATAAGAAAATCATTTCACCATATCATAGGAGCCCATGTCCTATATTTACCTAGATGGTTTTGTTAGTGCGAGAATCACAACACCCCCGAATGGCCTAGGTGTGAGTGGGACATTCGGTGTGATTGCACAACATAGGACCATCTCTCAGTTGTGGGAGCTATAAAACTTGAGATGGACCAAGAGTGGAGGAGAAAGCCGATTCTTACTTCCTAATAAGACTAAAAGCTACTGTACAACATGAATAATATAAATAATCCTAAAGCAACTTCAGTTCCAAGGGGATAGAGAAAGAGAGAGAGGGTGAAAGATCCTACACTAAGTGGTGATACACCATAAATGGAAGTGGCTGATCATAGACCCAACCTACCTGAAGTGGAGAGAGGTGAGTAGAGGAGAGGGTGGAAAATATGCACCTCGGACTAGAGATAGATTTCACACAGAACAATACTTAAAAACCCATTAAGCACAGCTCCCAAAACCTACAACAAACATCATAATATGCACAATATACCATGCAATGATGAGAGGTAAGAAGAGATAATAAAATGAGCTAAGGATGGACAGATGCGTCACGAAACAGATTCTATTGTTCCAAAAGTTACACAGTACATCATCATTGGGAAAAAGGAAGGAAATTCCATTATAGAGCCATTAAAGGAGGCTTAGACTCTGCATTCTACCCTAAGGAAGAAAGAGAGGTGGGGTAACAGAGAAAATATGAACAACGTTTGAATATGCAACTCCTTTACAATATATAGAAATAATAAGAGAGAGAGGAGGGAAAATCAAACTCTGCTCCTAGAGTCCAACCACTAACCATCAATGCCCACCATGAATCTACCCACAATCTATCAAGTCTTGTTCCCTATGTCCATTCAGCGTGTTTAAGAAGGGAGAATGATGGATCGAATCAAAACAAATATGATAGTTGGGGACAATTGGATTACATATTAATGGTGTAAAGATGTTTCCCTAATTTTCACCCACATAACCTTTTCAAAATTAAAGTTTTAGGCTCCCATGGAATAAAAGAGGTTGAGACCTTTCCAATGGTACCAAATTTGTTGGATTTCGGGCACTGGATTGAAAGATGTGTCCATTTGAATGTTTGAGTTGGGTCCATAGAAAAATGGCAAAAACCGATTAACGAATAGTTTCACATGCCCGATACTCATTTTTTTCCTTTTGGCACCAAAAATACAAAATTCAAAAAATTCCCCACAGCCCCGCAATTCATTTTTCCTAAAAACCATCTTTAGGCCCGCTGGTATGCATTTCCTATTTGGGCAAAAAGTCACTCCAAGGCCTGCCTCCCCACTTGCAATTGAGGCTTGACACGTGGCTCTTAGGCATTAGTGGAGGTGTGGTTCATTTTTATACTTTATGCCTTGTCAGGCCAAAATTTTGAATTACCTCTGACGACCCACCTTCCCACCTTGACTTTTCAACATGGCCACATGGTGAGCTAGTGCTAGTTTGGGGACCACTTCTAGATTTACCTTTTGAAGATGTGCTAAAGAGACACGTGGCACCTTTCAAGGCTTGGTTTATTCCTTTGTATTTTGGCTAAGTCCCTTTTACTTTGTGGGGCCATAAATCTGACCCTAGACATGTGGAAGACCGGTGCACGTTGGGAACTTGATCCAAATTTTACTTTTGAAGAAGTGTCGTGCTGAAACTTGGCTCTTTCCATTGTTCTACCCCATTTTGACAATTGAACTTCCAAATCTATTCATTTTTGAACTGGGACATGTGTAAGGTCGATGCGATCATTTGAGTCTCCACATTGGGATTTATCTTTAAAGTTGCACCAAGTCGATAATTGGCACCTTTTCTTGAGTCGAAGACTTTTCAATGGCTGGTGCAACTTTGGGGGTCGAGACACATGGAGGCCTAGCACTTGTTTGGGTATCGGCTTTGGCTTCAACCCTTAGAGGTGAACCGTTTGGAAACATGGAAGCTTTCATTGTTTCCTCCATACTTAGCCAATTTAGGCTCGCTTAGAATCATTTGTGAAGCCCGAAGGCTTTGAGCCTTTCTCCCATTTCTCTCATAAGACCCTCTGGTTTATTTGACACTATTTTTCTCCTTAGCCAAAATTGTTTCTCCATTTTTGAGTCCATCTGCAACCTGATCATTAGATTTGAAACATGGGCTCATGCGACAAGAGTGACCCTTAGATTTCTTCTTTGTGGGGTTATTTGATCCTTCACAGACCCTGCTCCTCCATTTTATAGTCCCGTTGTTGCCTGATTATTGAATTTGAATGCTAGCTCTCTGGTTTCTTTTGTGTTGGGTCGTGTTTGACCAATGTTACCTAGGGGAAAAATTGGGATAACAGGTTCTTAGCTAGTTATAACAGTTCTAGAATTCATGCTTTGTCTAGAGCATAAGAGTGAGCTTCAAAGTTTCATAAGCAATCCCTAAATAATCCCATAGTAGCTTGCAAATCAGATAAAAACATTTTTCAGCTTTTGGACTAATTTATGGAGCATTAAAAAGTTACATGTCTTCTTTTCAGTTCTTCCATAGTTCCTGTTTTACAAGATGAATTCATTACCTTGGTTTTGGAGAAAAGGAAGCTATTTTTCATTGCCTATTTCAGGATTCATTTAGCTTTAGTTTGATTCTTGTTAGAATAGGTTCATATTAGAATTTACCTTTCAATAAGTGCAGTTCATGCACATTACAGCTTTCAAATTTTAGTAAGTGCATTTGTGCACATGATCTAGTTCAGCGAGATACTTTCCTAGCGTTAGTTCATTTTTCAAAAGGGTCATTTTTTCATAACAAGAGGATTTTGGTCACATGGTTTGACTCCATGCCCAAAGGACTAGAGAAATACATTGGTCTTATAAGCTTGTAGGTAGCTTTCCCCATGAGATCGGCAGAAATGTTGACAATTTTTACACTTCTAAAAAATGGGCAACTCGAAACTTTGTTTTCGATGGAAGGAATTGATGAATGAACCTAACTAAATGGAGATAAGAGAAGTGAAATGTAATCTTACTAGTTTTAGAATGACTATCTAATTCTCTCTTTCATGATCATGCACCACATCCCTTAGGAAAATATGCAAGACCTTGACACAAATGAGAAGGACACAATAAGAAGAAGATGGACAACCCAAAGCTTGCAGAGGGACAATCCACTTCAGGGATGAAGTAGGTTTTAGCTTATCTGTGTTCACTTTTGTTGTTATCGATTTCTTAAATTTAATTAATTATGATTAAATGAAATGTTCCTAGTGTTTATGAGTTACACATTATTCATTTTACATCATGTAAGTGAAATGATAATGTAAAAGGAAAAGATACAACTCATCACATGAAGAAATTCTCATTTATTTCATAATTATAAAGTGCATTCAACACACACAAGCCTTGGGTATAACTCGAAAGTAAGTGCTTGAAATGAAAGTATATGTATTTAAAGCTATGGAAAAAAGGGAAATCTATCGTTGCCTAATTGGATGGATTTTCCCATAGTCATTTGGTTTCAAATTTCTCTTCCTGCTCTCCTTTTCATTCTCGAAAGGTACCTAAAAAGTGAAACAAAAGTCTTTTAGAGCTCAGATTACACCATTCTCTTGCATTCATAGTTTTAGATAAATAAAATTTCATGAACATGAACGTGAAATTAGACATTACATAAATGAATAAATGAAAAATATCAACCTCAGAAGCATGTCACTAGGAAAAATAGACCACAAGGTACATCTTGAATAATGAAAAATATCCAATAGAATTACAAAATTGCATTATGATCCAAGTACACAACTATGGATTTGAGAAGAAAGTAAACAAGTCAATCATATAAAGTTTCAGATTAAACATCCATGATGCATAAAAAAGTACAAGTGAATCTAATATAGAGCTCATACCAAAATTTCTTAAGCTAAAATGGACAAAACAAAGATAACTACAAAATAGAGACTAGATGTAAATGGCAACCAATGATGGTGAGAAATAAAATCTAGTATAATGAAACTTCGGGCGTGAAAGGATCACAAATTACCTATAAGAAACAAATCCAAACTAAGAAAAGTAACTACATATATGAAAATCAAATACCCACATAGAAATTAGTGTCGAAACCCTCAAGGAGAGAGGTCAAAAGGAAAGCAAAAATGCAACTCTAGTAAGCATGGCAAATCGAAAAGATCCTGAAAATGTTATTATTGGCAACTCCATTGGCCATTAATACATGGGCCCTAGCCTTGATGATAAAATAATGATTATAAGGCTACATGAATGAATAATAGTGATAGATTTAGTCCCACTTTGGAAAATCAGAAATAGAGCTCATAAATGTCAAAATATGAGTTTCCTTTCAACAATGGTTAATAAGAAGTCATGAATTTCATCATAGAAACTCTCTATGAGATAAAACAGAGCCCAATGAATATAAATGAAAACAAAAAACTTAAAAAATTCAAGTACAAAGTAAAATAATGGCTACCAAAATCAGATACAAAGCTCAAGGATAATGGCCATCCGTGGAAAAATCCAAGGAAACTTACATATTCGAGGACAAAATCCCTTGAAATCCTCAAGAGATCATAATATTTAGAGCATATAAGGAATAAGCACTCGAAAATCCATCTTGAGCTCGTAAAAAGGATAACAAAGAAGGAAAATAAGAACCCACAAGGGGTTTGTGTTTTATCAAAAATACAAAGTTAAAAATTCAAGATAAAATATTATCATTAGTTCACAAAGTGTGTAAACCACATACTCAATTGAGATTACAAGTGACCAATCTAGGAAAAAATCTAAACATTGTAAACTCAAGACTTCCGAACACAAAGTTAGGCCTGAAATGATTACAAATGATGACCACTTAAATATCAAACCAGATACTTCAAGAAGCAGCAAAATAGAGACCAAAACGAGCTTGAGCTTTAAAAATGAAGGCCACAAAAATTTTTTCTAGGCCTTTTCCCAGAGACAAATGCCAAAGTAAAATGATTAGCATTGAGTTTATGTTGACTCAACCAAGATGAACCAAAAAGAAAACTCAACTTTGTTAATGAGTTAAGGATCAATGGTCAAGATAAGATAGTACATGACAAATTATTAAAAACAGTAACTGACATCTCAACTACCCTATCAGGGAGGTTCAAAAAATTGACGACATAGATCATCCAAGTACAGATTCAATGGCCATGATCAAATTATATTTTTTATGCAAAATCCAATCCCTAACTACAATCAATGGAAAATTTACTTGAGAGTAAAGATATAGAATTAAATGGTGGAGATGATAATATTACGTGATCAAAAAGTATGAATAACAAACCACAACTGCCATGAAATCATTGATTGATATTGAAGAGTATAGAGATTAATGACTGAGATGAAGCCACAAAATCAATGGATACTCTGATTTATTCTCAACTTAACCATGGTTTAGTTGATAATATCATTGACAAGAAAGGGTCGATTCATCACATAGAAGGGGTCTTTATCCAAATAAACATGATTATATTCACATTTCCCTTTCTAAGGTCTAAAATAATTGAGGCCAATGATTAATCAAATGGATCCCAAAGATTATTGTATGCCTAAATATCAAACAAAAGGTGGTCAATCTAGATCACATGCTCAATTAAATGCCTAGGTCCATCAAACATGATGAAACATTATTTGTAGGGGCAGTCAATGGTCAATGAGTAATTTTTAATATGCCATGATATTCTAAGGTCTTGTGATCTCATGTATTCAAAATACAACAATTATTCAAAAGGAAATCAAGTATAAGTGCTAATATAGAATGATGAAGGGGCCTAATAATCAAACTTGATTATTATTCAAACAAATATTCTATGTCATGGCCAAGTAAAAGAATGGTATGCTAATATAAAGTGTTCCACACAAAGGAAAGGAATATAGAAACAAAGGTGGTCCCCACATAGTGGGTGAATATTTTTCTAAGTAGGATGACAGGAAGGACTTTTTAGATACAAGAGTGTTTAAACATATTTTTGCCAATTTTTCCCTTGAATGAGAACCAGTTATTTCCTTTCCAATTATTTACAGTGGTGTGTTTCTTTCCATTAACTCTGTGAATTTTAATTCCCTGATTAATTATCTTACCTTGTTACAAATTTGGTTTTCTATTTAGTGTTAGTGTGCATGTTAGCTATTGTGTTATTATATTTTACTCCCTCAACACAAGTGTTTTCCTTAGGATCAAGCTAAAAACCCATTGTTTTATACATCTACAATTTTTTGTTAATTTTTGCATGTACTCGATCAAAGCCCCAATTAATTTGGTGTATCACCCTATTTCAATTTTAGTTACAGCCATCTTTTACCCTCAAAATGCACAAAAAAATTATTTAGGATAAATAAGGAACCAGCCTTGATACCGAAAACTCACCTCAACATTAGGTATACCCATATACCTAAGGTGTTTCCATTGTATCTACAAAAGTGAGAGATAAAGGAATCTTATAGCCCTTGTCATCATCTCTCAACAAGGGTGTACTTTTGAGAGATAATAGAACCTTGACATCATATCTCAGGTATAAATACAGAGTGAAGTGTTTGGTTTCAATTATGAAAAAACATTAAGCTAATAAATGTTTTTGAATTCTTAAGTTACATAATTATTCCCCATGTATGTATGCTCTAGAAGATCTCTTGATCAAATACAGTGTATGTTTAAGTTTGACTATAGCAACATATAGGTCTAAGAAATAAAATTGAGAAAGGGGGGGACCTCATTTTATCTTTTGACATGTGCTTAAGGTTTATAAAAATCCATGGAGGTATGCATAGCAAGCTAGATGATTTTTTTCAATTAAGCCTCAAAATTAAAGTAACTTTTTATCTCAACAAGGATATAAGAACATGCAAGGAAGAAAAAAATGTCTGGATAAGTGATCCAAGAATGTGAGGGAGTTTTTGTTCCAATTTCAATTAAAAAGTAATAAACTTAATCCTTACATAACCAAGTAAATATATATGGTACAATCTTAGGGAAGCATCAAGAAATAATTTCATGCAAAGTTTAAGTTATTTTGAATGGACAAAGAGCACTAAAAGTCTATCTTAGGGATCTATGTCCTAAATATGTCAACTAATCTGAAAATGAAGAGATGAAGGACAAGTTTTGAGAACCATTAAATTCAAATAGAAATCTAATGAGAAATAAGGAAGTTATTTCTCAAAGAATCAAAAGATAAGTATGTGTATGTAACAAGAAGTATTTTCAAGGGGAGCTAGTTCACCAATTCAAGGCACAAGTTGTGAAGACTAAATAAAATCATGCAAAAAGAAGTGAATAGTTTAAGGTTGAATAAAATAGGATTAGCTAGAGCATTGAGGTTGGTTTATGAAAAAATATATGCAACTTTTGAAGCCATGTTTGACAAGGTAGCATGTATAATCCAAGGGGGAGCTTCTTTGGTTAAGGATATTCTTAGTAAATGAGTAATTGCATGTTTTTATGTTTTGAATGTATGCAAATTTGTAATATATGTCAAAGGGAGAGAGATTTCTATCATTAAAAGTGTATGGAATGCTTTGAAGACATCGGTGTGTGTTTTCCATTCCATTTTCAAAGTTTGTTGCCATCAATGACAAAGGGGAGATTGTTGAAACCTAGTGCATTAGTGTTGCCAATAATTCTAGGTGGAATTCATGGAAAAGGTGTGAGTACTAAAGTGAGGAGTAGTTAGGAGCATGAAGGTTGGCTGGTAGTGCAGTCCTAATGATGGCTAGATTTCACATTATGGATTCATAATGGTTTCAGGATGTTATAAGCTTGGTCATTGAGGTAGGAGCCCATAAGAGGTGTGGAAAATTTTATTGATCTTTTTAACGTGTCTCATAGGTTAGATATCATGTCTCAAGGATGTTTAAGAGATTATAAGGTGAACATGAGGTTAGTTGTTTAAGTCACAGTTTGAACTAACCCATTTAGGCCTATTTCTAGAGGATAATAAGGAGTAACAACTCAATTTAGGCAATGAAAATCCTAGGTAAGAATGGAAATAACCTAATAATACTACTTAGGGCATGTAGGAGAATTACGGGGATTATTTTAGCTTTTGGAGGCAAATTCAAGTTCTCGCCAAAACTACCTTTAATAACTAAGTGGAAACTTAGGTCAATGACATTTCTAAGGGTTATATGAGATCATTTATGATAAAAATACTTGGATCATGTAGAGGGATGTATTTTAGTGCTAGGTCAAGTTTCATCAAATTTTGAAAAACATTATCCAAGTTATTCAAGTTTTACCAAAATCAGGTTTTTGAGAAATGTAATCTAAACACCATGTATTCATAACATTCAATTTTTTTATCAATCCTCATTCATATAAATCATATAAGGATTTTTTTAATACTACTCCAAGATTGACCATTAAAAAAAAATTAAGGAAAATTAGATAAGGTAAAACAATTCCTATTCATTTTAGTAATATTTTTTTATCTCTCTAGACCTCTGGTTAAAGCGATGAACATAAAATGAGAATTATTGTTTCCCAATAAATTTTACAAGATGGTACTATATCTTAGGATTGTATAGGATTCTACCTATTTTAAAAGTAGGGAATCCTTGTTCCTCATGGTTGAATGTTCTATACAGGTATGACACTAATCTTGTTAGTTTTAGCTATACAATGAAAAATTAAATGCTCCAAGTTAATATCATACACGGGAAGATAGTATGTAATTTTTTATCATGATTCATGAAGATTTTTGATCAAGTTTGTGTTTTTTTAGTGTTCAGTTTTATTAGACTTCTCTCTCTATTGTTGAATGGATTCTCAAGATAAACTTCTCATAGTTATGTTATCCAATTTTTCCCCTTAGGAAAAGTTGGACAAACATGAACTTGCACATTGAGAAATTGGAGGGATCACTTGGCCATCGGAGCACACATTTTCATTTTCATAGCCATGGATGTAGGAAAAATAAAAAATGGAAATGATGTAGGAGAAAGAAATTGAAGGAGGCTTGGAGTTGAGATAAGTGAAAATGGGTCCAAGTTCAAAGTATTTAGAATTCATAGGTTTTAAAGTTCACAGTTTTAGTAGACAAATAAGGAAAAACAATCAAAATATATGAAGTTTCAAATCCCAAAAGTCTGAAATTTTATATTTTGAGGTTTAGATGTTCAGAGGTCTTGGTAGAATCGAGTAGTGATCATTACGACATGAAAAGGAAAAATCTCCAAAACCCAAAGTCCAAAATTTAGATTTCAGAGTTTTGGAGTTTTGGAGGTTTCATGCACTTGGATGGATAAGAAAACCCGAAACCCCCAAAATGTAAAAACCTCAAAATCCAAAAACCTAAAACCCTGAAATCCCAAACCTTGTGAAACCTAAAATCTGAAAACCTAAAATCTTGAAACCTGAAACCCTGAAATCTTGAAACCCCTGAAACCCGAAACCCTAAAATCCTAAAAACTTAGAACCTAAACCCCATAATCCTGAAATCCCAAACCCCAAAAATTAAAGAGGTCTGAAACCTGAAGTTTTAATTTTGGAGTTTAGGGTTTTAGAATTTTAGAACCTTTATCCTCCCGATTCAAAAATTCACAACTCAAAGTCGAAACACAAGTATGAATTTTTTACTTTGGGGTTTCAGAGTTTCGAGATGTTTTTGTTGACTCAAGTGGATGAATATAACCTGATTTCTAAAACCAAAATGCCCAAAGTTCTGAATTGGAAAATTCCAAAATTTTAGATTTTGGAGGATGCGATGTAATTAGGAGTCCGAAAAGGTAGATATAACCACCCATATTTATTGCATTATGGCACCCTCATCTTTAGATGGCCATAACTTTTGACTGGAAGCTGAGATTTGCACAAAATCACACTTTTTGGAAAACTCTTAGTTTTCTTAATTTTAGTAAGGATAAGTATTTAAAAATGAACAAATACATTACTATATTTTTTGGGGTGTTTCCATATTTCTCACCTACCAAAATGATGAGGTATGGGCTTCCTTTCTTCTCGAACAAGGAAAAATACATGCGGGTATCAGTTTTGGAGTGGCACCCATCATTGTTCTAGAAGATTTTAAATCATTTTGTGGTGGTTGAAGAAATATTTTTAATTATTCTCTCTCCCTTCTCTCCTTTTCCTATATATTGTAATGAGGGCTCATTTCAAAAGGTTGGATAATCTTTCTTTGCACCCTCCTTTCTTGTCTTGTCTCTAACTAAATATTTGGAGTTCAAACCTCCCATTCAAACTGTAAATGTAATTTTTGCCTCTTATCCATTGTAATTCACTGTATCAAATCTGATGAGAAATAATATAAGTCTGTGGATGAATTTTAACCCTCTCTTTTATTCATTGCATCTTTATGATCTCTCATTACAACTTTGGTTAACTGTGCAATTTAGGTTGTGTTACATGTTTTGATAGTTATGTTTAATGGTGAATGAATATGTGATAAGAAACCAATTTGTGTTGATGATCATCCTCTTCAATATTGTTTCACTTTCATTTCCATGCAAGGAAATTTATTCAACATTCCTTTTGGTGTATCACCTCATGTAGCTTAGGTTTAATTTATTGCAATCCTTTTAACCATGTGTCCTTGGAAAGTTAGAGTATATTTTAGGATAAATCCTATACAATTTGAGTGTGTGTATTAGAATAGAGAAATAGAAAATGATCTTCATCCAGAGAGCCTTCTTGATCGTGAAGTTCCACACTTTGGGAAAATCTCCATATTATGCAATCACATTGATAGTTTCAATCTATTGAGTTGCAAACAATCAGGGGTGTTGTGATTATGCATCAAAAAGTTGTTGAAGAATGATTTTGTGAGTATACATGATGGTGAGATGACACATGAGTGTGATCATATTCTACAATTCCAAGAAAACTATTTTAAGGTTAGAGTTTTGTTGGTTATGTGGTGTTAGGGTATAGTTTAGATTACTACTCAACTTCCTTGTTTAGGCTTATCAAGAAGACTAATTTATGAGTGGTTTTTGTAAATATATCCTTATAAATTTTCATTCATGGTGTTAAAGGTAGCGAATTTAATATTATAGAAGTGTTATTTACACAAATGGGAATGTATGTGAATATTTAACTAGTGAGGTTCCTCAAAATTATGATTTTTATGTAGGGACTGAAGAAGTAGTATGCACAGTCCTGAAAATTATTAATTTTCATGAATATTTTCCTTGAAATGGTGATTTTTCTTTGTATGTAAAGGTTCATAAGGTTAGGGGTTAACAAATATGAACCTTATATATTTTGGGCATAAGCTTATAGAGGTATAACATCTCACTTTTTAGGACTTAGTTTTAGTCTCTTGTGACAGTGAAGAGAGACTGCGATTTTTCTCAAATCATGAAGCTTTTCCACTATAAATTACATATGAAGAATTGGATTTAGTAGTAAGATTATCATTAGTAGAAGATAATAGTGGAATGCCCCTAATTGTATGACTAGGGTTTTGTTTCCTAAAACCGTAACAAAGCACAATTTTTAAAAATCAAGCTAATTTGATCGATTAAACATGAACTCAAACTTCATCTTGACCTGAGAAGATGTGTTTCACCCTTAACCTATTTGAAAGGTGGTCTAGAATTCATACTTGATTGAGAAAGGTGTGGTAGGGTAAAATTTTTGAAGATACAACTTTGTTTTTCTCACTGTTCATGTCTTTTGTAGAAGAAAAATAATGCCTTGTTCCATTGATAGTGATGGATGATTCAAATTACTTCAAAATAACTCTCACCAAGATGTGGAGTTGTTTTAAGACTCCTTCTCTCTATATATCATGTCAATTCTATGCAAGAAAATGATTGGTCATCAATAATTATGAATATGAGTATGTAAAGTTCCTTTCTCTCTATATTTTAAGGGTCTTCATGTCCTTATTATTGGTGTAGAACTCTCAGAGGCTAAATGAAAATGTATGACTACAATATTTTGTTACAATGATCTCTCTCTCTCTCTCTCTCTCTCTCTCTCTCTCTTCAAATTCATAATAATGCTCACTAGATGCTTGGTTCGATGTTCTTTTGATCTAAAATAAAACTTGGAAGCTTAATGGAGAAGAATTAGTTAGTTAAGGGGCTTTAATGATGATTTGAATACCTTATAATGTTTAAAATGAATGATAACCATTGGAGGACATTTGAAAAGTTAGAAGAAAATATCATATGGTGAAGCACATGATAGTTTTTGAAAAAACATTACAAGTTCAATCTCAGAGGTATAAGTGGAATTTTATAAATTGTCATAGAGGAGAAGAGACTCCTCGTCTGATCATTATTAGTCAAAGAATATTTAAAATAAATATATAATATGTGATTATAATGTAAGTTTATCATATGTTATTATGACACTCAAGGAATATTTTGTAAGAAGGGAGGTTATTTTTTCCCTTGTATAAATAGTTAAGTAGGACAGGAGAGGAGTCCTTAAATTTAAAGTGGAAAATTCATGTGAAAATTATTATAAAATTTAATTTCATGTATATAAATAGCTTTTTATGTATATTTAATATAGAGAATTACAATCATGAGATAGTTGTTGATGGATGATGAAAAATAGAAAAAAATATATGAGATGAGCTTGAGAAAAACTATATTATGAAATTAACATATAGACTAATGGAATAATGAGTGTATCATTATCATAAATCTAGGTACAAGGTAGAGAGGGTAAGAAAATGGAAAATGTGTTGAAACCATTTAAAACTATGAGTTGTTGAAAAGGATAAAGAAATGAAGGTATACTTATTCAAGTGAAGGAAATGGTATGAACAAGATCCTGATTGAAATCCTTTCTCTAAAGGAGTAGAATTTTGTGTAAATTAAGATCAAATAAAGTATGTATATAATGCTTTCATGACTACATATTTTCACAAGATTGAATACCTAAAAATTAGTGTTTTTAGAGGATAATTCAAGTGGATATTTATTTGAAGAGTATATGCATGAGAGAAGCCTTGTACCATGGGATTTGCATCAGATTGAAAGAGAGAAACTTGAAAAAATTGAGAATTAAAAGTGGCCATGTATGACATAGGTTTAATGTTGATTAGGTGATGAGGATGAGAGAGAGAAAATAGAAGAAGAGTGATTTGATTTAGTGGTTACTATCAATTGTATAAGAAAAAAAAAGTAGTGTGATCAAAATATTGTAGAAATATAAGTTGTAGCTTAGAAAGATGGAGTATAATCTTGCTTGTAATTTGTAGCTTATAGAAGAAAGCAGGTAGAATCTAGGTTAAAGGTTGGGATTTTTGTCTTCCAAGAAATTACGAGCTTGTAGAAGGTTATGTAGCTTCTTTACCACATTTTGGGGTTGTAGCCTCAAGTTGAGTAGATGTTCAACAATTAAATCATTGTAAATATGATAGGATAATTGTCTAAGTTATTTCTATTATTTTAGTGGATTTTTCTCGCTTATAGGTTTTCCCACATTACATATTGTTTTCACACTTTTTTTCCTCTCTTTATATTTCATGTTTTAATTTTCATTCATTTTGACGGTTAAGATTTTCTAAACTTTGGATGGTTAAAGAATTGAAAATATCTTTAAAAGTTTGATCAAACACTAATTAACCCTCCTCAGTGTTTGAATCTTCCAACACATTCCATCATTTGTTCTAGCCTTGATATCCTCCATAGGGTAATTTGGGGGAGGTGTTTTCTACTCAAGTTATTGTTTGGGAAAAGGAAGTGCCTAATATGTGATGTTTTAAGGAGAAGAAAAATCCCACATCAGATTGGATTAAGGAGATTATGGTATCTATTGCATGCTTTCTTGTAGTGAGGAAGGAGCCCACTCTACATTTTATTAAAAGAAGTGATTTCAATTTTTTTAAATTTATTTTGCATTCCCTTTAAATTTTTAAATGTGTTTCTAATTAACATACACAAAAAGCATGAAATAATGCAATAAGAGGTTACTCTAATTTAATTTACTTCTAACATTACATTACTAAATAAGAATACCAATTTACAAAGTGACGGCGGTGATCTAGGAACTTTAAAAAAATAAATGAGAGATTACACTTGGTTGAATATATATGGATATGGGAAGTTATGATTGATCTTAGTGTAAGAATATAGTTATTTAGGACTTAGAGTACTTCACTATTGAAGTTAATCACCTAAATCTATACCTGGTAAAGACCATATAACTAGGTTCAAAGCATCTGTATGGTCTTAAAATTTTTGTAAAATCTTGGGCCTACTTGGATTCGAGGTATGCAACTTTTTTTGTTCCTTTCTTAATTGGAAATTAATGTCATTTTGTGCCTGTATTCTTCATTCTGCTTCAAACGTGATTTGTAACTCTGATAAAACCCTCAAACCTTTATAGTGCAAGATAAATTTCTTGTAAAATAAATTTAGATGGGTTATTGGCACCTGTTTGCAGCGATGATGTCGCCACTACTCCAAATAGGGCTTAAAATATGTGTCATTCTCTTAACATGTGATATCTAGCATAGTGCTGATAAAAATTTGAAAAAACAATATTTGATAATACCTTGCTTATTTTCACGCTTTCTCAAATTCTTGGGAAGGGTCACTTTATTTCTTATGGAGAGAAGATGGAGACTCTTAGACCTAGTAGGTGAGAAAGTAGTGCCCTAAATTAAGTGTATTTTTTATTTAATAGTTTTGGGAGCTCGGGGTGTATTTTGCTCTTGTTTTTATATGAGCATCTCTTAAAAGATGTAAGACCCTAAGGTATTATTGGCTTGCGTACATAGGATTATAAAAGGTATTGTAACATTAAAAGATGACCAAGAGGGAACATTAGTCCATATGAAGACAATGCAATTGAAAGCTTTAATACAAAACGTGTTGGTCCAAAATTGTACACTAGGTTCAAGTTTTATATTTTGGCAAACCGATCAAATCGGTCATTATCGACCCAGGAGCAAAAAGTTGAGATTTGACATCATGGAGTTGGGGATACGTGTTTCTAGGTTTTTTTTTGTAATTAAATCTCTTAAAATGATGACAAAAGAGATGCAAAGATAAAAATGTTAATGGAGGGCTATTAGGGTATGTTAATAAAGAGCAGGGAGGGTGTATTTGTGTATGCAAGTGTAGAATGTGAAGATCAATATTGTTAAAATATATAATTCTAAGTATTAGTGTTTACATTTCCCCCCTTTGAAAGAAAAATTATGTTCTTAAAGGAAAAAATACTTGAGTGTGTAGACACACTTTATCTTTTTATAAATAAATTTTTTTTAATCGTCTCGTTATGTTTTTTTAACACACTTAAAAATGAAACTTGGAACAAAGAGTATATTCAATTCCCAAGATAAGAAATAAAAATTTAACTCAAATTTTTTAATAAAATTACTATAGTGAAATGTTCACCAATAAATTCTAAGCGATATGAAAAATATGGGAGGATTACACATGATTATCGATAGAGGAAATGTTCTCCCCTTCTTATGATTTAGAGATTATGAATTGTTTTGAACTTTGATGAAGAATTGGAAGTGACAGACCTCAATTTTCTTTGGATAGATTGATGTGCTAGGTGTACAAAACAAAAATATGAATGTTAAAGAGAAGAACCAAAAAGGATGCAAAGAATCCCTACCAATGAACAAGACCATGTATCAAATCCATTAAAAATATAAGTATGTTTTCTTAATCTTAAAGAGGATGGGAAAGTTTTATCATGAAGAACTTATTTATTTCATTTCTTTCCATGACTCGATGGACTATACTACTATAGAAGGATGTAATTACAATTTGAGACAAACAATTAAAAGAGGAATAAATTTCCCCATACTCTTCCCATATGTCACACATCTGAATAGAAAGTAAATAGAGAGGATTGTACATGCTAAAATATGAGTGGAGAATGGTTATCCAATCCCCCAAATTGTTAAGAACCAGAAGTGAAATTGTGTATCGTGGGGAAGGAGAGAATAAAACACTTAATTCCCCTTGTAACTATTCCAATCTGAGTCAATATGAATATGAAACCATATAAGAATGTTGTAATGCTGAATTTAAATATAAAAATGATGACATATATAGAGAAATCGCCAATTGGAAAAAATCATAAGGTAGGGTGAAGACCATCCATATGCCCATGAAAAGGATGTATTTTTTTTACAGTTTATAAATTTTGATTAATTTTTCCTTGAGTGTTATTATGATACAGTTTTTACCCACCCCTGCATATGCATATGCATGTGGCAAGAAAGATGGATATGTCTACTAGAAATGTAGAATAAAACCCTTGATGTTTTCCCTCTTTTCAAGAATGTTCAATGAATAATTTTTCATTTGTGACTCAAGAAAAGATGGAAACCCATAGCTGAGTGTCAAATAATCTATGTACTCCCTCTGAAATGATTGATTTGGTTTCCAACAAGAAGAAACTACACTTACGAAATGGGATGCACATCGTATAAACCATAACATAAAAGAATAATAATAGTAACAAGAATCATGGTAATAGGAATTTTTTTAACTAAACAAAACAAAGATAAGATGATGTGTTAGTATAAAATAAGTGCATATAATGTAGAAAATAGTGTAAAATATCTCAAGTAATATCACAGAAAAGGAAAAACTGCTTTCAAACATGAAACACCCACAATGTCACAAGACAATCAAGTCTTGTGGGCCTCTAAACAAGAAATCCACAACCAAACACAAGGAATTAGACTAGAAACATTATAATATGATGGTTTTACAAGATAATTAAGGTCATTATGCCACAATAAGAGTAGTAATAAATCATACACACACAACTAGTAATCACAAAAAAAAAATCATAGCAAGATGTGATGTAAAGCATATGATATATGATATATGATATATATAAGAGATAAAAATAACTATAATCATTACACAAGAAAAAATTGGTGTTGTTTTTCATCCAAAAGATATATGTCATATTGAGCATAATAAGGAAATAAACTAACTATGATGCAACTAAAATATGGGAATAAATATTTCCCCCAAGCGTGTGTGTGTTTGTGTGTGCACGTGTTGCACGCACATGTGTGTGTGTGTGCGTGCATGTGTGTGTGAAATGTAATGTTCAAGTGTAGAAAAATTATCTCAATAGTTAATTTAAACCTATAAATGGAGTGCATGATAATAAATTGAGTGGGGGATTGTATGAAAAACACTTATCATGCATAAATGTGAGTGGCCCATAGAATATCTAGAGACCTAGGATGTAAAATCATATTATGAATAATGGTAAATTGAGGAAACATATCCAAACCATGAAGAATAAACCCGAATTCCAATGAAATTTTACATATAATAGGTTGAGTGATTAAGATAAAATGAAAATTTGTAAGCCTAGTCTAAGTGCTATAGTAATAGTAATGAATAATAATTAAGTACACAAATTACACCCAAGCAACTAAGTAATAAATTATAAAAGCATAATTGAAAGGAGGATAAAAATGACTTAGGTGATTTGCAATGAAATATGGAGTGTACCAAGGTAATTTATAAGTGAATAGAGAAGGAGGAAAGAAAAACACAAAGTCCCAAAAAACTGCAGATCCGGAAAAATAAGCTAGAATGGGGCGCCTGTAGAGGGACAGGGGCACCTGCGAGTTCCCTAGATCTGTTTACAGTTATCTAGGTTTGTGGAAATGCTTAGGAAACCTCCTTTGACTGGTCGTTATTTTTTCACTATTATTTTCATTTTTTTCTCTAAGGTTACACGAAGATCGCTGAGGTCACTAGAAACCTACAATCAAGTATGAACCTCTAAAACTCTCAAATAGACAACAAATACTAAAAAAAAGATGCAAAATGATGGGCTAGACTATCCTCAACTATAAAAATGGTGAAATTTTGACTGAGCGCAACACTATATCTCAGAACCAATGTATTTCTCTATGTGTGTTTACGCAAAATGTGTACCCTAGGGGCTCTTATACGTGGCACACTTGATAACAAGCAAGTAAGATATATGTAAAGAAATGGAATATATGTGTGCATGGAATAAAATGAACTTCCCTCCTATGAATTATATGTAGAATAACCATATATTGTGTCCCTTTGATGGTGGTATATGGATGAAATGGATCTCTTAGATGCTTGATGGATGCAACCTTATGTGTTGATAGCTAATGCCACCTAATGCTTAGTTCTTGGTGCTTTATTAAGATCACAAAACTTTATATTTATATGATTCCCTTGCTTGAATTTCGTAACTAACCTTGAAAATTATGACTACCAAAAATATAATATTCTTAAATGGATAGAAAGGACCCTAAAAGTTAGAAAAAAGAGTTATCCATTTTTCCTCTAGGAAAAATGGACAATGGGCACCTAACATGACCTAGGCAACTAACAAGACCTCACACTAAAAAAATTGGGTTATAGAGAAAATAAAGTGTTTCAAGGATCCCTTTTAGTGAAATACGTAGTGAAAATCATATTGAGGAATTTTTTCCTCTTCTGGGTTTTGACCCTTAAAGATCATTAAAAATGATCAATTGTGGGCCTTGTGGGCACACATATGGCAGAAAATGGTTAGAGAATGAAAAAGTTAAAAAAATCCCTTGGGATGCTCTATTGGTTCCCCCTAAGCTTCAACATCTAGGAAAATCCATTGAGAAATCGAGAAAAGTCAAAATTTTCGCAAAAGGGCCCATTCGAGCCCTCCAATATAAAAACTAGCACGCGGAGATGGACTCTTTCATTGAAGTGGCGAGGTGAAGGAGGACTCACCGATTACCTTAGTGAGCTACTTGGGAATCTGAGTTTTATGGTGATCATTTTGAGCTGAATTATCTCTAGAGAACTCGAGGAAGGTGGGCCATGACATCTAATAGCTCTCGCGGGGTGCTCAATAGATGACCCAAAATCAAGTCTGAGATCGTAAATGGGAGGTTCGTGAGGTGAGAAATTTTTGCAGGTGGAAAGTTTTGATTAGATAAAATAAACTAATCAAGCACGAGGTCGAGGTTATAAAGCAAGTGCCGAGTTGGAACAAGGAAAAAGATCGATGCATGGAGCTATGCACTAGTCGCAGACGAGGCTTGGAAAATTGAGGAGGTGACGGCCATGGACGCATCAAAAATAAGGCTTGCAGTGGGTCATTAAGTCGGAAAGTACAGGGTTCATTGAGAATCTCGACATCGTGCCTGCAAGGAACTTTCCATAGAATATAAGACATCGACTTAGTCCAGTGAGTTGGGGTCGCAGTCAAAGAAGCTCTTCACCGTTCTCAACAACATAAAAATGGTTGAGTCGATTCTCAAATGATCACCGCGATGAGCCATAGGAGTTATAGATGGGGCTCGGGGTTTTCGAGGTCGACGGAAAAAAGTGACTTTGGGGATCAGCGAGATAAAACTTCAAAGCAACGAGTAGGAGGATTCCAAAACATAAGAAGCCCGAAATATGAAATTGGAAAGAAAATGGTGAGTTAAGTGTTATGGTTTTGAGACTTCGGGGGCATGCGTTTTCGGGACTCAAAGAGGAAAAAACCTGAAATATCAGGCGTTCAAACTCCGGATTCAGAGAAGCCCAATGTCTAAAAACATTTAGCTTCGGAGGTGGAAATTTTTCGGAGGTGGGGTGACTGGCGAGTTATTTTTCAGAGTTTGGTGTGGTAGATGTCCAAAGCGGAGCATGACGGATGTTTGAAACATTGGATCCCAAAAGTCTGAAAACATTAAACTCTTGCCCAAACGAATTTCAAACAATCCTGCCTGAGATAACACATTGGTCACCGAGCCGTTTTAGGACGTATGTAGTGGTAGGTGAGAAGTTAATTCAACCAAGTCATGTGCCAAGCTAATTACATGTGAAGAGATGAGTTGCATTGATTAAGGTCTTGGTAGGTGAAATTGTGAAATCTAGAGCTAGGTTAGTAGATTTTGAACCCACAATCATAGCCTGATTAAATCTTGAATAACTTTAGCAATTTTCATCCAATTTTTAATAAATTGTACTTTAGGGAAAGGATTTTTAGAGGGGATCACAATGGATGTGCAAAAATTTAGAGATCTAAAGGGTAGGTGGAGATGAACCCAGACAAGTAACCTGTGAAAAAATTATGATAACTTCTCTTGCATTAGCATTTTTGGAAAAATTATAGTCAATGCAAAGCTATTTTCGAGTTATATAGCATAAAATGATTAGAGATGAGAAATTAATGTGTTTGGTGGGAAAATTTTCAATTGAAATTATAGGATCTAGAGGCCATGCCCAAGTGAATGAAGCAAGAGTAAACCCATTATACAAGGCATAATACTACGATGAAGTTGCAGATCTTCTCAAAGCAACCATTGTAGAAGAATAATGATGGTTTTTATGGAATTTGGAGCATTTTAGAATTCTTCCCTCTCTATCCTCTCTACATTATTTTTTTATATAAATTGTAAGGAGGGGCTCAATAAAAAAGGTTGGATTATTTGCAATTTCCCTCCCTTCTTTCTTGTCTATGAGAAATTTGTGGAGTTCAAACCTCCCACTAAACATTGTAATGCAATTTTTGTGCCTTTGCCCCCCATGTAATGTATTGTATCAACTTTTGGAGAAATAAAAGAAATATGTGGATGATTCTCAACCCTCCTTTGTGTTTATTGTATCTTATGTAATCTTTCATTGTAGTTAAAGTTTATTTTGCATTGTCTATTTGTTATTGCAAGATCTCAACGGGTTGTGTTTATTTATGCTTGGTTTTGTAATAGGTGGTTTTGATATGTGGCATTTGACACGCTCATCAAATTTTCTTGTTTCTATTCCATGCGGTGTAAGTTATTCAACACTCCTTCATGCAATCCTTCTATCCTTGTCCCCTTGGATAAGTATTAGAGTATGGTTAGATTTGCAACTCTCTATACTTTGGAGTAGTTGGCACTAGGTTAGGACAGTAAGATGGCCTTCTTCGGAGAGCTATACCATTTCATAAAGTCCCACACTTTTGGATAGTTCCATGTTTGACAAATCACACTAATTGATCAATCTTTCACATTGTAAGCATTTAGGGGTGATATGATTTTTCCACAATGCTTTAAAAGCGTTGGGTGGGATAAAGAAGTCATTCCACAAGCTTTGGATGCATTTGCAGAGAATTTTAGCTTCAAAATTCTGATTTAAAATTTTAGATTTTTCACCACAAGGTCAAAGTTGAAATCCATATTCGAAGTCTTTCATGAGAAAAATAAGTCCAAATTTTATTAGACTAGGTATTTACCTTAGATTGCATTCACCTAGGTACTTTATTTATCTTTATTGTATTTATCCTCACCCACTTAACTGTATGGATATTTATTTTATCTTATTTAGATATTACGATCCATGGTAGTTGTTAGGTATAGTTCTTTCCTTGATCTATGATATTGACTAGATCTTTGATGACTAGTTCTTTCCTTGATCTATGGTATTGACTAGATCTTTGATGACTAGTTCTTTCCTAAATCTATGGTCTTGACTAGTTCTTTCCTTGATTTATGGCTTGATCTATGGCCTTGACTGGTTCTTAGATTGATCTTCCTTGCCTATATAAGAAAGGTCCATTCTCATTGTAATAATACATGATAATTCCATAATAATATATGATATTACTGTTAATTGTTTACAAATTCTTTTATAAAGTTATTCTGGTGAGTTTCTTTTAGCTTATCAAATGTGGTGTGCTATGCTCATCTTAGATCTTCATTGCTCGGAATGATCTTCTTATCGTTCCTTTCATGGTATCAGAGTGATAGATGATGAAGAAATCCATCTGTAAGTTTTTCTTTTCAAGTAAGGTTTAATTGTTTTCATGTATTCAAAATTTGTTATCACTTTTCTCCGGGATGTATTTTTATGCAAAATGGATGCGCCTTTGATTTGGAAGGTGAAGAAACCTAGAATCAATTGTAAACTTGACTATGTTACGAGAGAGTAAAATCTTCACATTTTCTAAGGGTTTTTAGCACATTTCGTAAAAAATCCGCATACAATTATACAAAGAAATTTTTTTCTTGATATCAATTTTCTAGGCTTTTCAAGAAACTTTCTCGGTTTCCCTCATTTTTTATACAAGTGCTAGAAAAAGAGATATTTGTAGTGTAAGTTCATATCAACAATTATACTTTCTAGGTGCATTCTTTATCCATTGGATATAGGCATGTACCTTATGGATGCATTATTTTACCCTTTATATATTTCTATTTTAAATGCATGCTTTTATCAATGGACGTGGATCATGTACCTTTTGCGTGTATTTTTTTATCCATTGGATATAAACGTTATGCTCCGGATGCAATGATTTACCCTCTAGACATTTAGGTTTTGGGCGTAGGCTTTTATCCTTTAGTCACAATAATGTATCATGTGGATGCACTCTTTTACCCTTTGGAAATTCGGGTGTCACGTGTACCTTTTTAAAAACATTAGCATTAAAATTTTTTTTTTTATAGCAAAACCTTCTAAAGCGTATAACTTTTGATCCATAGCTAAGATTAAGGTGGATTTTTATAAAATTGTGTCTTTTTTCAAGATCTATGCATTGGTGACATTTTTATACACATATTTCAAATGTAAAAGTTACTTTTACTCCTTGTAATATTTACATACACTCAATTAGAAAGTGTCAAATTTGGAAAGGTGTTGTAATCACTTGTGGATGGAATTTTGGTTGAGCTCGACAGCCGTCCAAAATTTTTGGGTGTTACATTATACTTTTCATGGGTGTTACATTCTAATTTTGGTATCTATCATGGATTATGAGAACAATATACTTTTCTTTGAAGTGTGCGGACTTCATGAGGATATTGTAAAATTTGTGGAAGAAACTAGATCACTCAAGAAGTGAAATTCTCTTCTACAAGATCTCATTCATAATAAGGATACACTAATATACTCCCTACGATAGATACTTTATCACTTATAGCATTGTGCTCAATTGTAGATAGTCATATCCATGCTCCTAGTCCACTTGCAGTTATTTCTCCAAAGACCCATGACCTTGATCTAGTAGTTTTGTGCTTGTTCTTTCTCTTAATGCTCATAAGATTACTAGGATTGTAAGTGCATGTTGTTCTACATTTGTGCCTATTGCGATTACACACTCTAAGTATCACAAATTTTCTCCTTCTACTCACATGCATGTCTTTTTTGAGAAGCATACCACTACATTTAGTTCTTACATGCTCTTCTATGGATTTTACTGGTAGAGGTATTGGAAGACATTCACGTGGTATTATTTCCCCTATTCCATATGTTAAGTGGAATTCTCGCCATGGTATTAGTTTTTGAGCATGGAATTCATTGGGATAAGACATTGACAAAGCTCTATATTTGTTCGCTCAACTCTTTCTGAGAATCATGAGCTACACATGAGTTTTGTACCTTAACTTAGGCTTGAGAAACCTGATATTTCAGCTATGAAACATGATCGACCTGACACACATTTTGATGTTCCTTTGCATGAACCCATTGTGTATTTTATACCAAGTGTCATATGTAGGCATCTTCTTCATCGACCATGTTGATTTGGGATGGATTTCTGATCACTTGTTGTAGTGACATAGACAATCATTGAGAGGCCACTACAAACATGGCTCCTCCACCATTTGGCCTCTTGTACTAATTTATACACCTTCTACATTTTAATTCTCCTTGCTTTGAGAACTTTTCTTTAGCAGATGTAGTATATCCCTCTTATTTGTTGAGAGATTTTAGATCTTTATTTTGATATTTTTGGGCATGTTGAGGTCTGTTGTGGGCGAGTTGTTACGGTGAAGCCCGGTGTTATTCAATCAGTGTTCAAGTAGTTATTTTGACAACTCATACAAAATTGTAGTGTCATTCCACCCATTCAACAATATGAGAGGGTTCGGTGATGATCCTACTTCTTCAAGTTTTGTGTCCTTGCCATGTTACCTTGGCTTTTCTTAGATCATGAAACTCATTTTTTTGGATCTTTTATACTTGCCTTGTTTATTATTCTTGGATCGTGGGAGTCCTATTTGTAGCATTTGATCAAATTATTTTTATGTTTTTTTTCACTTTCGACATCACTCCGTTGATAGTCTCCTTGTATGGATCTATTTTGGTGAAGCCCTGTGTGAGTTGTTTTTGAGTTTTGTGATCGAGCAGTGGATTCAGATTATAGTACACAACAAAATTCTTCAACATTTTATTATTTTTTTAGACGAGCTTCTTGGGATGCCTTACAATGGGTTTTTCTTTGTCTACTTTTTTGTTACTTATTTTGAGTACCTTGTGGTGTCCCTTTTTCCAAATTATTGTACATGAGTACCTCTTCAGGCCTAGTTTCTAGGAATCATACTATGGATGTTCCACTTTTATTTTGGGTCCCTAACTTCACTTGAGGAGGGGTGTTGTTGTAAGTATTTACCTTATCTCATGTTCACCCATGTACTTTATTTACCTTTATTGTATTTATCCTTAACCACTTATGTGTGTGGATATTTCTTGTATCTTGTTTAGATATTGGGAACATATTATGTAGATGTTAGGTATAGTTCTTTCCTTGAATTATGGTATTGACTATATCTTTGATGACTAATTCTTTCCTTGATCTATGGTATTGAATATATCTTTGATCACTAGTTCTTTCCTAAATCTATGGTCTTGACTAGTTCTTTGATGAAAGGTATTTCCTTGATTTATGGATTGATCTATTGCCTTGACTAGTTCTTAGATTGATATTCCTTGCCTATATAAGATAGGCCCATTCTCATTGTATTAATACATGAAATTTCCATAATAATATATGATATTACTATTGTTTGTTTGCAAATTATTTTGTAAAGTTATTCTAGTGAATTTATATCATCTTATCAAATGTGGCGTGCTATGATAATATGAGATCTTCATAACTTGGAATGATCGTCTTATCGTTTTGTCAAATTTTACTAAAAGATAGATCAAAAAGGTATTCTTAGAATTCAAAATTATTGAATTTCAAATTTTCAAAGGTTTTTTTACTTCATAAATTCAAACTTCTAGATTTTAGACTTTTTGGGGTTTTTACAATTTCGGAATTTAGATATTTATTCCTTTTTGGAATTTTGGATTTCAAAATTTCAGACTTTTCCAAATTTTGAAATTGAAATATCCGATTTCAATTTTTTTTGATTTCATAATTTCAGAACTTCAACAGTACACTATTTTATGAATTTCAGGTTTTTGAAACTTTCAGGTTTTAGAGGTTTTCAACTTGGGGATCTCTACATTTTGGAATTGCGAGACTAGCAGGTGTAGGACAAGGATTGATTCTTGAAATTACACATTCAATCCCTTCAACGTTTTTTTCTCCATTTTATCAAGATTGGTGTGTGTCTTGGTAAAACCATAGCATTGAGATGCTCATTTCCAAACACATTTGGTGACTCTAAGGGTTATAACTCAATGGTGTAGCATCACAAGTTGTTCAAATACTCAATGATAAGTGTTTGAATCAGGTTTGAGACAAGAGAAGAAGGAATATTTATGTACCTGTAATCATCTTGAGGAAGGGGAAGGAATGGAAGAAGACCAAAATGATCAACATATGCACCTAACAAGACTTTGTCTACACCTCCACCGGTAGACCTTTCCTTCAATCAACCAGGGTCCTTAAACCAATCATAATGGCTCATCAAGGACCACCAAACCACTTTGTCAAATTCATGGGAAGTAGTCCACATGCCCTTAACACAAAAAATCCAATACTTGTTGTAGCGTTAAAAAAATTGTCTATTTGGGTAAGTACACAAAGTTAGGGGGCCAAAAAGTGGACAAGAATAAAAAAAGAAAAATGTGTATGCATTCTATTATAACGTGATTACATTTTCAATTGTCAGGTTTAAGATTTACCGAAGCAAAAATGTGTAGCGTTATGCCTACTATAAAACAAAAAAAGAGGCCCGAGCCTCTATCATTTTATCTCCCTCAAACGTAAGTTTCAGAGCTTAATCGTGCCCTCATGTATTTTCATTCAGTTGGATCTCAAGCTCAAAGGATCATTTCTAGATCTCCGGGAAGATATGAATCGACGATGCACCACGAAGAAGAGGTAAGCACAATTCTTTTCTCAAAATTGCATTGAAATATGATAATTATAGATTAAAATTTGAATTGAATACATATTTTTTATTGTTATAGCTAGAGGTCGAGGGAATCAACCACAACCAAACCGTTCTATTCCTGTCATCCCTCCTTACACTCCCACAATTTCTCAACATCCCCTGGGTAGTCAAGAAGATTTAACAGCCCACATAGTTGAAAACAAAATAGAAATTGAGGATTTAATCAAAACAATCATGGATACACAACCTAAAAACCCCCACCGCCCTCTCTTGAAAACACATTGGAGGTATTACTTGTTCAAATTGACGTGACAATGGGGAAAATTGATCATTGGAAAACTTATCAGAGAGGGTTGTAGGGTTTATTATTGTAATAAATTGTCAATTGTGGATGAAAAGAAAAAAGAAAATTTCAAAGATCTCATATGTGCCTTATCCACGGACCCCACACTAATTTTCATGTTCCATTGTCATGTAAATGGTTTCCCATCCATTTGTGCAATAATAAGTTGATTAAAAATAATTTTTGGGACCTATGGTGGATGGTGTTTGATTTTCCATCTTGTAATAACAAGGAGGTGCCACTATACTTTATGAGGAAATTATATTACGATTTTATCCTCAACGAGATCCCAAATTATTTTGATTTTCAAGATTTCCAGGGCTGAGGAAAAGGATCTGAATAGGATCAACTAGGTGCACAACATGCACCTATTCAGCAGGGTAGATTCCCGCATAGAATACCCATCACCTTGAGATTTTCCCTCAAGTAGTGAAGGAGATAGTAGAGATTGATACACTCCACATACTACAAGGGCTATCCGCCACCCTTGTTCTACATATGAGGGATATTTCTGAGCAAGATGCTCGTGGAGGTACACAAAGTATTCCCTCAGGGATTACTAGAATGAGGCCACATCTTTACTCTCCATGTGGTAGCATATGTTTGGGGCCTAAGGAGGATGCTAATTTCATGTGTATTGATTTTGGTGCACTGGTGCTTAGGGTGCACATGATAATGTCACTATGTCGGATGACCTTTTGAGTGAGACATTTGGATTACATTCATTGGTGTCACCTTTGTAGGTAAATTTGTTATGTGTGTTATAAAAAAATTAGAGTACTTGATTTACTTATATATGTTAAATTTTTGAAATAATTGTATTTGTAGATGTATATGCATTGATAGTATAACACGTGGGAGGCACATCTTCATCCCAACCATAGGTAGCGAACACCATGCTTACACATACATTCACATAGGTAATTTAGAATATTAATTATGTAAAATTTTCACATACATGTGTGTGTGTGTGTATATATTCATTTTGAATTCAAATATATGTATGTTGTTGTTGTCCATCTAACTCACATGATATACATGTTTGATAAAGATGTTGACTTCACTAGATGTCCATATACGTGACAAGTAGATAAAGGTGTTACCGCTACTGATTTCATTTGCGTGAAAGAACTCACCGAGGTATTCAAACAACATGTAATTTTTTTTAATTTCTCGTGTAATTCATATTATGTTAAATTACAAGTTAGTAATGTATTTCATTGTAGAATTATTAAATTATGTTACTAATGTCCTTCATTGTGTATATGCAAGAGTTACCTCCAATGGTGAGCCCTATTCATTTGATTCATAGGCGTGGTGGGGAAAAACAATAGTTCTATATTGATAAAATTAGTTAAAATATTGTCATTATGTACATACATGTACTTAGTTCTTTTGTTGCTAATTCTGATGTAATATTTTGAGATTATTTTCGTATGAAACTAATATGATGTGCACTTGAAAGTATGATTATATAATATATGTATATAAAGAGTTACCTAATTTTGAGTACTTATTCATTCAATTTATCAATTTGTATATGTGTATTTACCTTCTTGGTGCTTCTTCTTTCTCATGGTCTCTTTGTATTGGTTTCTATCTTATCATGTAATTACTACATTCTTCTATGCTTTGTAGTCTCCTCCTTGTTAAAACACATGAGAGTCATCACAATTTGATGCCTTTCATTTATTGATATTTTGAGAACTCTCTATATACATTACTCCAATGCTTGAGAATGTTTCGGATGTAATGATATTACGATCTGAGAAACTCAATGATTCTTGATTGTATAATCCTATCCAAGTCGTATTACCTTTAAATCAGTAGGTATTTCAAGTTATTTGGAAATCACATCACACCCTTCACGAGGCTTAATGATTACCCCTATCCTTTTGAAGGTTCTTTTGAAAGAATTCATAGGTTTATCATAGCATAAATTATCAATGAATGGAAGGTGACTAAGCCGTAGGCTAGTGACTCCCATCCGAAGACAATCAAATTCATTCTTAAGCTAATCTAGTGATTCGGGGCTCTTAAAGGACTACACCCAGATGAGGTAGCACGAAAGCACGGGAGGGTAGGAAACCAGAATGAAGACTCCACTTGTCTTCACCTGGCCACCCCAATGTGTTGGCATAGTGGGTTTAGTCCCACGAGATTCCGTTTGTAAACTACAATGTCCGGCAGCCCTACACTTACTCGTGACCGCACTATTTCGTGCCTTTACAAATAATAGGACAGCAAGAGAAACAAATGAAGATGGAAAAAAATGTCATAGGATTTTATAGAGGGACTTGACATAGAGGTCTCGAGATCTGACGAGATGTCTCTACGTGCCACGGAGTATGAGAAATCACCCATCAAAGATATGGCATGTTTGGGCCTTAGTGCTCTTAAGGGACTACGCCCATACGAGGTAGCCCGAAAGAGCGAGGAGTATAGGGAACTAGAACTAAGACACCACTAGCATTCACTGAGGCCACCCCAATGTGTTGGTGTATTTGGTTTAGTCCCATGAGCTACTATTTGTAAAATATAGCCTCTAGCAGCCATACACTTACTCGGACTACACTATTTCACACGTTTATAAACAATAAGACAATGAGAGAGAAAAATGGAGATGGATAAAACCGTGAGAATATTTTGTAGAGGGATTCAACATGGAGCTCTTAGATCTAAATAGACATCTCTAGGTCTTTATGGAGTCTAAGAAATAACTCGTCGAAGATATGACGTGTTTGGGCCTCGGTGCTTTTAAGGGACTACGCCCGGACGAGGTAGTCTGAAAGCACAGGGAGCATAGGGAACCAAAAGGAAGCCTCCAATAGAGTTCACCTAGCCACCTCGATGTGTTGATGTAGTTGGTTCGGTACCACAAGCTTCTATTTGCAAACTACAACGTCTGACAACCCTATATTGACTCGAGACTACACTATTTCATGCATTTGCAAATAATAGGACAGTGAGAGAACCAAATGTATATGGATAAAACCATAATAGGATTTTGTAGAGGGGCCCAACATAGTGGTATTGAATTTGATGAGACATATCTACGTGCTAAATCAAAAGTGCAAGGTGCACAAAAGCAAGACATCGGACTCGGCCGATAATGTGTCTGCATGTAAAAACCCAAGAGTACTAGTGAACCCCAGAATGTGGCACTTTATAAAGTAGTGAATTTATAAAACTAACAATGTCATCCTTAATGTGCAAGAAATCATGCAACTTTAACTAAAGAAGCGCTAAAAAACGAGTAGCGAATCAAAAGTTATAACAAAAATACAATTCCCAAACTGATGGAAAATGCCAATGAACTTTGCAAACTGATTAAAAAGTGCCCGAAATGGGTGCAAATGGTATCATGTGTGTACTCGTTGGAAATGACATCAAATTTTAGGTAGGGTTTGTTTTTCTTGCGAGGTGGGATTAGCCTCCTAGTAACCCTGGACCTTGCCCTTTATCTTCAACATGCATAGGAAGGGCATTAATACAAGCAAAATTAGAGCTTTAAAATTATTACAATGCCAAAAGTGAATGTTTTTCCTCAAAAGTTTAAAAACGAGGGTTTGTTTTAACCTCCAAATAATGTCTAAAAGGGAATAATAGATGAAGATTCCTCACTTGACCGAGCTAATGGGTGTTGCACGAGTTAACACGGGGTTCTTAAGTTCTTTGTTTGGGAGTGACCCGCTGTGCTAAGTCAAACCAAGGAGAAGCTGGAAAGGATGTTCGAGCACTCAAGGAATCACCAAGTGGAAGGGCCATGTGTAAGATGGTAGGTGGAGCTACTTAGTGGACTATGTCGAGTGGGAGGTGCGGGTGATAGTGAATCGTTGAGGGGTCGAGAAGATCCACACAATCCTCGCCAAGTGTCACAACTAACCCGACATGCTAAACACTCAGATTGAGAGAGTGGGCCGATGAGAGCATGAAACTCGTGGAGTAATTTTTGAATGCCGTAAACACGGGTTGGATAAGCAATGTGTCAAGAGGTCCGATAGAGACACAGTGAGATAAGTGCCAACAAGCTATCGGTCAAATGGGAGCACGGAGGTAGGTCAAGAATAGGTGTGAAATGGTGGGGACCTTGTGATCCAATGGAGATGGGAATCCAAGGCACAATGTAGTAAGCCGAGAGAAGGAATCTCCAACAACGAGCTCACGAACCGGTGAGAGAGCTCAACATGAGGTGACGATGTCATCAAATAGAGAAGGTTAAAAGCGGTCAAGGTCGTGGATGTTTCGATCTTGTGTCGGGAAAATGTACCTTTGAAGCTCCAGGGTAACACAAAGATTCCACTTGTAGGTGTAACCATCAAGTAGAGATTCAATAGTGAGCAGAGCTTTGGTGTGGAAATTCTAAAAATATTGAGTTGTTAGAAAAGGGATGTCGCGAGGGCTTGGCACGAGAAGATTGAAATCAAAGCTGTAGCATGAGTAAACAGATCCACCCAAACACGCAGGGCCGAGTGAGTTCGATGTAGAGTGCACAAAAATTCATTGGTGAAACAAGTTATAGGTATGAGTGGCTAATAGAAAGGTAGAGTAATGTCTCGAGTGTGGAAGCACAATCCCGAGAGATTCAAATGCTACGGGCGGTAACACCAAGACAAACATGAGCACATAAAGCCAATAGCCAGACCGGGGAACCAATGCGGGCCAGTTCAAAAACGTGAGCGGAGGAGTTAATCCTTGCAGCCCTTCACTATTAAATGAAGACTCAAACCGCACCCCCTTCTTTTTAACCTACAAATGTTAAATCCACAACCAACAAGAAGCACACTAAAAAAACCACTAGAATCTCGAAATATGCAAGTAAAGCACAAGTAAAAGTGAGAGCTTTCACAAGTAACTAAAAGGTGGAGAAATGATGGTGAGGAACATGATTTTGGTCCCCTTAGCTCGATACCATGAAGGAGTGAAGGACGAAGATATGGAAGGAATTCACACGCATCGAATAGTTACACTTCACCAAAGTGTAGGAATTGCATCATTAAAGCAAGAAAACTTTGTAAAGAAATGTGCATGCATATGAGAGTTCAAGATTAAAAATGGAGTAGAATGGCTTGGCTTAGTCTTGTAATAGATCGAAGGAGGTGAGTACAAATAAGGGAGTGAATGTGTAACTCTCATGTAAGAGAATATTCCTCCATAATGGAGAAGAGGAGTTACTTTCCAAAATGGGAATGTAACTCCTATGACACACTACTACACATATGACAAATTCTGTAAGAGAATGTCATAACTAAGATGACACCTATATCCATGTCCACCTAAGTGAGATGACTCACCGGTGAGGTGCAATAACACTAAATAAGTGAAGAAAATACCACCTACACCAATAGTTACGTCATGTTTCTTAGAAATTTTATTCTTCCATCTATATGTATAGTTTTTGACACAAATTCAAATTCATTTCACTTAGTTCAGATCTCGGCGGGTTCAAGAACAAGGAAATATCCTAGCAAGTTCATTCATATTGAGGTAATTAAAATTTATAAAAAAATTCAATATATCGGTAGATATTAGGGGTTTAAAGTGTTTAATTTACTAATAATTTGAATTACTTATTGGGGGTAGGCTTTTGTAGTGACTAAATCATGTACTTTGAGTCAATATTTATTCCCAGTCTCATACTAATATTAATATAGTTTTGAGTGAAGAATGTACTAATTAACCCATTTCCTTTGGCCTTTTTACTTTGCTTTTTGTCCTCGCTTATGATCATGTGACCATACTTGCCCAGATCCATTTTTTCATTCTACATTATTCCCATTCGCGAATGGGGCACCCATCCAGAGTGGGTGCCCAAGAACCTTCGTATCCTCTAGGCATCCTGATCCTCTTTGTACATTTCTTCCATCTTTTGGGCACTTTCTATCCATTTGAGATTTCCATATTTTTATTGGTCCACATTTTCATGGTTAATTATGAAATTAGAATAAGAGAACCATATAATTATAAATTTATGAGATCGTAATTAGGGACCAAGCACTAAACATCTACTATTACCATCTAGAGTTTATTACATCAAAGGAAAATAAAGATACATTTGCATCAATCTAGCTCCATCAAAAGGCACACACAGATGGTTCATATGCATCACATGTCATAAGAAGGGAGTATAATTTTTCATGCACACATTTACTACATTTAACTTCTAGTTATTTAATCACTACTTCATAAAGTGTGGTGACACAAGAGTAACCTAGGGCACGATTAGGACACACACACTTAGAAATGCATTGGGTTTGAGATGTAGTGTAATGCTCGGTGATAAGTCCATAAATTTGGAAGCGAGGACAGTCAGACCCCCTTCATATGCATATTTATTTTTTAGGGTTTTCATGCTTTGTCTAGGGTTTTACGGGTGATTAATTATTACATTTCTTACGACATCGACACGGTTCGGGGACATCGGTGCGAAAGGAAGTAAATATAGTTTAATATCTAGCGACACTCGAGAGGAGGGTTTTAGGCCATTTCCACAAACCATGACACTCGTGGGCACCCCTATCCCTTTCCAGGTGTCTCATTCCAATCAGAGAGCTTAGATATTTACTTTCTTAGGATTCTATGTGGTTCTTTCCTCTTCATGTTCAATTGAATTGAACTCGTAACACAACCCTTCCACATTTTCCAAATCCACTACGGACTTATCAACCATGTCTTACACATTAGGGTGTTAAATTTCTATTTATATATTTTCTTGAGTCATTTCCTTTACTTAATTAGGTGTTATTTACATATTTGCATAACATCGATTAGGCTAGGATATTACATTTTAGTTTCATCATTTTGGTGAAGCCCCTAATTGATACCACCTTTCACTTAAGGCTCTTTTTCTCTTATTTTCTATAGCTCAATCCTCTGAAGAGTTTACTAAAGCCCATATTAAGGCCATCAATGATAATATCATTGAACATCTTGAAGATCTGGATTTGCTTATATATGCTTTGGTCATGAGGAAGCTACAAACCTTGTGGAACTTAATGCTTCTGCCGCTATTACCACCACAATTTCTACCCAAAAAATTTCTTCTAATCTTCCACCCATCTCCACTATTATTATTTCTATTCCTACTGCTACTAATCATTATACCCTAGTCCTTGTTTCACATATGCAAAAGCCTCCTTCTGCAGCACTCGGGATCTAGTCCTCTTTATCAAGACCATCAAATAAAAATTCATCAATTATAGTAGGATACTTCTCGTGTATATCCATTTTGGATTCTACTTTGCTACTACATACTCCATTATTACCCACTATATCCAGATATTCATTTCCTCTAAACGTTTTCACCACTAAACTACTTATTTTCAATGGCCAAGGTGACTCTCAAGAGAATCTCCGAGCTTTGCATGTGGCTTGTGTTGATTTTACAGATGATCGTCTCCTATTAGCTAATATTTTACCTTGTATCTTGCAATATTATGTGATGCGATGGTTTTATGACCTACCTATCCATTTGGTAGCCTCCTTCATGTATCAATATGATGCTTTTCTCACTCACTTATTTATCAATATCAACTCTAAGATCTCATCCGATCAAGTCACACAATTTACACAAGGATCTAACAAACACTTAGCAAATTACATTTTAAGATCCAAGATGTCTAATGTTCTTGTGAACGTTGAGCTTAAATATTTCTTCATCTAAAAGTATACTACCACCTCTTCAAGATATTTTCCTCTTGAGACCTCTCCTTCTTTCGATTAGCTTTGTCATACTCTTAAAATTAGTGAAACCAAGCTCTTAGCTATTGAAAAGATTAAATATCATGAGAAATCATCATTCTTGATGTGTTTTTTGAGTAAGAAAACATTTAAACCATCTATAACTAAACGATCGACACAAAATTCATTGTCGATGTGGTAGCTACCACTAAAATCTTTGATCAAAGCCACCTTAGCAAACATTAACTAAATAAATCTTACTACGCTTCCGCCACCACTCTAATTAGATCCATCATGAAAAAAGGAAGGAATTACAATAAGTAGTTCTCATGTGATTATCACCACTTTGTGGGGAACTCTAACAATAGGTGCTTTAAACTCGAACTATCATCAAAGATATTATTAATAGAAATAAGCTTGAATTTCCCTAAAGCGTAAACACTTCACTAGTTAGCTAAAATCTTAAGCTCAAATCATTTGGTAACCTCACCTCCGCAACATGACAAGAAATTTTCCAATCCATTGGCTAATCATACTTATCATGTAGTTCCTCCACTTGAATCAGGGCCCTTGACTTTTAGGTGGCTAACATTGACATCACTCTACCATTGATCTCCTTTTCTGACCATGATTATCATGCAATTTTCTCTTCTAATCACTTACATATTAGCACCTCTATTGGATCTATTTCTATCAATAATACTAAGGTTGATTTCTCATGACCTATTTGTGCATGTTCTCTACCACTTCTTGATGATATTGGTTATCTGCATTCACAAATTTCATATCCGATTAAAAATTCATATGGTGTGGTCAAACTTCATGTTACGATGGGACCTCTTACTATATTTATACCTTTCCTTGTTGGAATATCCATAGATGGATACAATATACTTCTAGGCCTGAATTACATTCTTCGGTCTCGGTTTATAATTTCTAAGAATCATTTGTGACTCAAGTTGTATTTATCGATGATGTACCCCAATCTAATCCATGGTCATTATTTCCTCAAGCACTAGTTTAGGCATCCCCTACTTCAACTTCCACATCACAACCTATCTTAATTAAAACAAAATATACTCCTATTTCACTTACTCACACACCGACTACATGACTGTACTAATATACTAGTCTTACAAATAACTATAGGCCAATTCCTCATAAAGTTACTGCATCTTGACGTATGTAATCGCTCGTTTTCTTCCATTCGAGTGTCCATCACCTCCGTATTCATGATTTAATCAGTCTCGAATCACCTACACATTTTTTTGCACCTATGTGATCATCATCTATTCACCCATCACATGCACATAGAATTCACTCATATGCACAAAGTGATTATCTACTATTCCACCACTACTAGAGCATGGTCAAATGCTTTCACAACTGCTAGCATCGATGAGGGAACTTCGTCCTTCACTTTTACTTTGGGGCATAATACTCAAACATTTCCCCAACCATATCAAGTATCAACACATGTGTCATACTTACATTTGTTAACCTCCTAATATAGGAATTTTATTTTAGACATTACCATCATCATCACCCAAAGACACACAATTGTGCTTTGGTTCACACTTGATTGCTTAGGGCATCCTACACATGAACCCCACACATTAAATGATAGGTGTTACACATTGTGTATTCTCACACATTCTATTGTATATATCACATATTGCATACTACACTTGGTGTTTACTCTACATCATCAAAATTTTTACATTGACACATATTCATATCTACACACCATACTAGTATTCATCATACATGTATCACACTCCTATTTTCTACGAGTCTACCATTACATACTATTCATCCTACATAGAGAAATTCTTTAAACTATTAGACTATCTACACATCTCGCATCGTATCTATGCATTGCATATCACACAATTCTAGATAACATGATCATCTATCATAATCATATATATTTTATCTCCTCACATGTGCTTTGATGTGACTCAATACCCTATGACGTAGTCTAGTTCCCTGGTCCATACTCGATTGTCTGGTGGTTTACAAATCAAAAGGAACTTATCATGCTCACACGGTCATCATCCACCCTTCTATCATGTGACATTCTTATGTTAGTGACATACATTTTAGGCCAAATGGTTACCTATCCCATCATCTTATAGTGATATACACTTTAGGCTACATCATCACTCCTTCAATCATTTTTTCATTATATAAGATTTAGTTATAGGGTCATGCAAACAACATTTATAGGTCACATATCATCAACACACATAAATGCTCATCACAACATGCTACATGCAATATACACTTTGACTATTTCCGATGACACACTCTCGTTTACGGTTTATTCTTCTCTTGCTAATGGGGCATACCAAATGAACTTCACCTGCATACAACTCAATTCATTCTAGGGAACATGGCTCTTATCATCCATATTGCATTCCATTCCATCTATCAACATCAACTTACATGTCTTGGTTTCTTTTACTCTTGATTGCATTTTTGTTGTACATAGTTTTCATAATACACATGCTATATAGGTCTCTTTTATGTCATTGTATTTACCATACACACATGTACATTCATGTCCTTTTCTAGTTATGATCATAGATACAAAGCTTCTACATGCAACATATATGCTTCGCTATTACCAGTCCCATAATAGCTCCTAGGGGCATCCAAATTCATACACTATAGGTGTTATTATTTCATTTTGTTTCATAACACACTCCTTTATTGGTGATTCATGCTCTTGACACATGGGCTATCTTTCTAAAATGATAACAAGTGCTTTATGTGCAACATTTGTTATGTAGGGATATTTTCTTCCATACTTAACTTTTTTTGTTATTACTTGTTATTGTTTGTGGGCTTTTCCCTTTGTCTTGTGTGCACACTTGTTTTTCTATATGCAGCCTTTATAGCCTTAAGTTTCTTATGATGTCATGAGTGATGTACATGTTTACAACCCTATTTTTATGGTCTATGATTGTTTGTTATGGTGTTTACATTGTCTGCTCATGTTATAGTTTACAAATTTTTTGTTTGGATTACACTTGATCTCTACATGCATGTTTGTTCATACTATCACTTGTTTTATATTAATTTTTTATTTGTACCTTTGAATCTATCGAGAACATTCCCTCCCCCATGCAGAAAGAGTTTCAATTTATGTGGTCGGTCCTCTCTTTGGGCCGCATTCTCCCATTGGTGATGTCACATGCACCCCCAAAGAGAGGGAATCAGTTTGGCTTTACACACGGTACCAAAACAACTCAATCTATAATTTAGTCTATAGTACAGTCTACAGTCATCATCTATGACATGGTTTAGTTTACAATGCATGGGTTTAGACCATTCTATGAACCCCATACATAGTTTATTTTATAGGGTATATTTTCCTTGGAATTTTGGGGAGAAGTTATAGTTTGGAGGACACAATAGACTTTCCTCCCTAGACTACTTTGGCCACTGGTGTCAGATATCCCAAAAAACTAGGTAGTACAGAGATCTATTCACCAATATTAGGGAACTAGTTATAGGTTGGAGAATAAGGCATCTTTCTCCCTACAATTCTTTGTCCACGGTGGCATGAGATTGCTGAAAAGACTCACACCTCACCAACGGTTATAGGATATAATTTTCAAACCCTTTCTCTCATGACATATCAGGTGAAGATGTACCATTTTCATTTTCATTTTCATTCCATTTTTACATGCTTTCTACATATACACATGCATTTTTACACATATACATGCATATTTGACTACTTGAGTCTCTTCTCTTTGTAGGTTCATCCATATGGGAAGTAAGTAATTAACACAATAGCACACACATGGTGAGTACATCACACACACAATACTAACCATGTCAAGACACTAAACACATCAAAATCTACACATGCGATTCTTATCTATATTCACTCTCATCACTTATACATTTATGCATCTTTATTCTTCATGTTCCATGTTTTTTTTCACTCCACACTTTTTCTAGTCCTTTGAACCACATTTCTACAACACCATACACATTGATATAAGGAATGCATCTCTATCTACTTTATGTTACCAAGCATATTACTCACCAACATAAAGTCGAGAATATATAGTCACTAAATCACACACTTTCTATCAATATTTAGTCTTGGTCCCATACTACTATTCATATAGTTTTTGAGAGAAGAAATTTCTAATTAACCCATGTCTTTTGGCCTTTTTACTTTTCTTTATGTTGTCACTTCGATCCTCTAATCATACTTTCCCAATCTATTTTTTCATTCTACTTTATTCATATTCCGACTAGGTGCCCACCTAGGACTAGGCCTCCATGATCCCCTCTAGATTCCTTGATCCTATTTTTACTTTTCTTCCATATTTTAGGCACTTCTAGTGATTTGAGCTTTCTATATTTTTAGTGGTCGGATTTTTCGGGGTTAATTACATAGTTTTTTTATCATGGGTAAATAGTTTTGAAGGGACTATAACCTGTGTACAAAAAGGCTCAAAAGTTAGATATCAAAAGAAGAAAAACCAATCCTAGATATGCCAAACATCATAAACTAGGAGGATCAATAGCCAGATAAAACAATATAGGAAACAAAATAGGATCAAGATAGACAGTGATCCGAATAAGAGCAAAAGAGACAAAACACAAACAAGAGGGAACCACCACTAGTCATCCCAGCCAAAAAACAACACCAAAATCACCAAACAACAACTTCACCGCTAGTAAATAGCAACAGAGCTCCGCATCACTTGACAGCTCGGTCAATCTTGGCCTTAATCGTTTGGAGCAAGACGAAGAATGCAATGGTTGTGGCCTGGGATGGATCTTTCAAATCCACCTGGGCAATTACAAGATCTTTGTTCTCCTTGGAACCCCAAATATCCTTAGTAATGCCGTTGAGACTGCAAATAATACACACATGTTGCTCTATAAAATTATAGATACTTTTAAGAGCTGAGAGGATACAGTCATTACGCCCTTTTGCATTGCCAAGCCTGGCATCCAGAGAGAAGCTTCTTGAAAATTTCAGTAGTGATATCATCTTCTTTAGCATTTTGCAGCTTCCATTTTCCCTTTGTTTTATCCATATCCCTAATAGCACTCTTTAGGTCCTGAATCTCCTTTTCCATCTTTTCAACCCTGACCAACAGGTCCACATCTTTAGATTCCTCCACTGGATTACTAATGTGAAGTAAATTCACTGCAAGTTCCAGATCTTTATGACTTCTTAAAACCCTCTGAGAAGATGGCAGAGGGACCTTAGCTTTCATCTCTTTCCTTTTTCTTGTGGTGGTAGCAATGTCAAGTTTCCTATCGGGAAGGGGAGGAATGGAGGTAAGGGGGAGTAGATTGGGGGACTGGGGTAGGTCGAGCAAAGGGCGGTGAATGAGAAGGATCAACCCTTGATGAAGGGGAATAGCCCTAGTGTGGTTTTTCACCTCAAGTATAGATTTCTCCAATGAATTAAGCAAATAATGAGGAAATTTTATGGTAAGGTTTCTACAAAAGTGATTAAGGAAAATTAAGTTCTTTTGGGGGATAGTGACAAATCTCCCCTCCAGAGTAACATACCTTACCACCATCCTTGCAATCTTAGTGAAGGGCTGGAACAGATGCTATTTTGATGCCATCTGTCACAAAATCCAGATTCTCCCCCTCATCGAGAAACTTCGTAGCCTCCACCTCTCACCCAGTCCTCGCTTGTTGAAGAATTTGGTTCCGTCTAGACTGAGCCCGTCACCTGGGTAATTAGCTCCTCAGAAATCTCAACCTTGATATTATTGTACTCAACAACGTGATTCCTCCATCCATTAGTGAATTTAATTGAAAGATCCTGATCAAAACCTTGAATTTTTCAATAAAATTCGTAAGACCCCCTTTTGCAAATAGTTCCAGAGAACTGTATCATTTTTCCATGTTGGATTATGGGTGGGCTCAGTCTTGCAAGGTGGTCCCCCCATTTTTCTTGTGATGTTTCCACTTCTCACAATGGTAAAAATTTTAAATCTATACGATTCATCCTCTGCTCTACTTTTGAAGACCTCCAAAACGTGCAGAAAATTGTAATCATTAATCCTCACTTTGTAATTAATTAACCACTCCTTAGCATCTTCCCTACATCTATTAATGATTATGCTCCAAGTCATGCAAATCTTTGATGATGTCATCACTTTGCAATTAATAAACTACTCCTTAGCATCTGCCCTACATCTATTAGTGATTACGCTCCAAGTCATGCAAATCTTTGATGATGTCATCATTTACTTTAGTAGGAAGAGTGTCGACCCTTAGCCAAGTTTGTAATGTATTAGTTACATAGTTAGAATAAGAGAAAATATAAATATAAATTTATGATATGGTAATGAGGGACAAAAAGTAAGCATCTACTATCACCATCTAGAGTTTCATCCATAAAATACACCTAAAGCTATATTTTCATCCATCTAGGTCCATGACAAGGCACACAAGGTTGTTTCATCTTTATCACGCTCTACAAGAGGGGAGTATATTGTTTCCATGCCCATATTTACTACATTCTACATCTAGTTAGTTTCTTTCTACTTCCCAAAGTGCAACTTGACCAAGAGTAACCTAGGGAAATACTTGCACACACATATGTCAAACTACATTAGGTATGAGATGTAGTGAAACCTCGATGATAAGTCCATCAATTTGGCAGTTCAGAAAGTCTAATGCCTTCATAGGAATAGTTTTTTTATGGTTTTCATTCTTTATCTCGATGTTTTGCAGGTGACCCCTTATTCCAAGCCTTACATCGACATCCTGGAATAGTTCAAAGCACCATCAATGTGACATGAAGAAAATACAGGAAAATATTCACCTGAAAACTTAGAGGAGGATTTTAGGTTATTTCCACATACCAGAGTGCCCAAATCTCATATCAAGGCTCCCACTAATGCACCTATCACTTTTCAGATGCCCCGATCTATTTATAGAGCTCGTATCTTCACTTTCTCATGATTCTTTGTGTTCATTTCCACTTCATATTCACCTGGTTTGTACTATGACACAACCCTTGCACATTTGTTGAATAAACTAAGGACTTCTCAACCCTCTCTTACACATTAGGGTTTTACATTTATATTTACTTAGTTCCTTGATTAATTTCCTTTATTTATTTAGTTGTTATTTACTTCTTTTCATAACATTATATTAGGCTAGGATAATACATTTTAGTTTAATCTGTTATAGAGGTGATCTAAGGAGGAGGTAATGTTAATTTTAATATTAAAATAAAACATTTGAGGACTATTTTTAAAATATAAATGCCTTCAAATTGTAAAATGTTCATGGTTATAAAGTTTTATTACCATCTTTTTTTGAATAATATGAGATCCATACGGAAGAAATAATAAGATGGTAGAAAACTAAGATTGAGTATGATTTTCAACATATGATATTATTTCACCATATTAATTATTTTAAGAAATATTGATAAATGGTTAAAAATTAACGTTAAGTTAATTAGTAATATGTCTTAAATGGCTTGAAAATATCTTTCTAGAGAAAAATGTATTAATAATATAATAATTGAGTGGGAAGTATGATATATTTTCTCTTTGATTTATTAGGGTATAAATAAAAAGGGGTAAATAAGATTATAATGGAAATATAGGTAATTAAGGTACATGTAAAAATAGGGGGTATTTTCATTCTAATAATATAAGCAATGGGGTATTATCAATTGAATACTTAGAGGTAAAACTAGCATTAAGGGTATTCTTAAATACCCTTCAAACGAATGTGCTATAACATACTTTTACAATGTGAACCCCCTATGGTTTAGATCAATTACAAGGGGACAAATTACATTACTATTTATTCAAAATGACACTCATTTTTTTATTTTTAGTTATATTGGGGGCATGGGTCTCCTATTTCCATCTACATTTTAGTTTCCATTCATGTTCTATTCAATTGTGTGGAGCATGGGAAGGGAATGGGGGATATCATTCTCTTTTCTACTTTGTGTCCATATTTATAGAATTGGTCTTAGTTCCATCTCGAAAAGTGTTTTCTATGGGGTTATGAAAGGTATCAAAGTGGATAATTTATTTATAGGCAATGCTTCATTTCTATAACATTAATATGAGAACATATCAGAGTTTCTAAATGAATTTAATATTTTTTCTTCATCCTTCACGAGGTGCTTTAATATCTCAATCTAATTCTCTTTCTCTTCTCCATTTCCATGTTGGGTTTCATGTACCTAACATTATGGTTTTTCGTAAACACATTTAAGGACTAACAACCCCAATCCTTCAAAATTATTAGTAATTCAAATCTCTAAGTGAAAGTAAAGAACAAGAACTTATCCCTTTGGAAAATTAGATGTGCATTCCTTCCTTGTTTTCCATATCTTTATTTCACTTTATGTAAATGAAAATTTTACATTTTACACTTACAATTTTAGTTTATGCTCAATTTTATACTAATGAAATTAGCTACACTATATGTTTTAGGTTTCATTATGGAGCATGCCAACACTAACACAATAAGACATGTTACGAGAAAAAACTTATAGAAAATATATAGCCTATCTACAAACTAAGTAATATGTTCCTTTAAGAATGTAATTTTCATTTCATACTTAAAGGTGTTGGTGGTGACTTAGATACTCAAATTTGGAAATTCACCCTTTAACACAACTTTTATACTGCATTCTTGGTAAGAAAACCACACTCTTTCTATCCCCACTTAATATTTTGTGAGGTCTCTTGTCTAAATTTTTATTCATACATGTATGTCAAAATATTCTGCAAGTTAAATGGATAAAATGCATGTAAAATTCCACTTTTTAGGAATCAATATTTAATTTTCATGCTTCTCATCCTTGTTCAAAAACATGCAATTTGTTTGGCTTATGGGATCAAATCCTGGTTGACTCTTATAGTTTTAGAAATATGTATCCTTCATCGATATTTTAGATTCATATACTATTTTGGGTCATTTAATCCCTTTGGGTCAGCCCTTCCTTGGTAATTTATCTTCAAAACCCTATATAATAAAGTTAAACTCACTTCATTTTATAACCTTGCACAACCTAGCATTATCTAGAAATTTTATTGCAAAAGATAGAAATAGAGCTACACACGTATCCCAACATCTCACTAAATATCATGCAAATTGAATAGTGAAGCAATAAGTTTAGGTTTGAAGCAATCTACAAGGAGAAGGAATTGGTTTTCCCCATTTAAAAGTAGTAAAAATCCCCACTTCAAATATTAGTAAGAGAATAACTCGGTTCAAGAATTTTCAAGGAGGTTCCAATTTCGAATCAATTTTCACACGTTAAGATATCACATGCTAGGTGGAGAATTACGTGTGGTTTGGGGCCTCTTTGGAGTAGTGTTGACATCAACATTGTAAGGATTAAATTTCAACCGAGCTAATATTTTTAGGGTCTCCTTCTCATGGATAGGGTTCAAGACTTGACTTATATTATTCAAAGGGATTCTAGCATGAGAAAAAAATAGGGTTTGATAACAATAGAAATTTCAAAAAAGTGACAATCTTAGGAAGTTATAGAATAAGATTTGGAGAAGGATCAAAGCCATACAAAGAGGTGTAAAACCATATAAAAGGTCCTGAAATATTTTTATTGTCAATATGAGGTAATTTTCAAGCGAATTCCTAGAATAAAGCATTCCTAGGTTCATATCTCTCAATTCAATATTTCGAACACCCAAAACTTCTCAAATATGTCTATAATTGGATAAGTGCACTCATCCACTCTGTTTTGATCTTATATCATAATATACATATTTTCTTCATTAACTAATGTATTGTTATGATATTCGCATAGTTAATGTTAGAATTTAACTAATCAAAATAACCTCATGTATGTCCCCTTTACATCCTTTTAGTTTACTTAAGTAAATAAGCTATTATAACCTAATAAGAGTGTAAAACAATTGGATAGACATCATAAATAAAGAAAAATGGCATACTTTGAAATATTTTCTAAGGGATTTAATTTTTTTATGATTTATAGTTGTTTGTAGAGGGGATAAGTGTTATTATTTTTTTGGAATATTTTTATTATATTGGTTCATTTTCAGTTCAATTTGATCTTATAATGTTTTATCTTGACGAATTTCATAAAAGGTTATGGGTTTCTTACAAAAACATCTTGTTTATATTAATTCAAAAATTGTCTCTATCAAATTTCACATAGAGAAAAACACGGGATTTAATTAAATGGTATCAATGATTCATGGATATATGAGGGTAATATTAAGTTCAATAGAGACATATGGAGCATCATATTTTTAGCATACAAAATGTATAATGGGTTGCCTAAATTTCCTAGGAGATAGGAATGTAAAAGGCATAAAAAGAGTGGGGAAAGAGAGAAACATATAGGAACAAATAATAATTTCATGAGTAGGGTTAAGATAAATATAAATATCATGTTTCCTTAGTATTCCTTCCATCCCTTCTTCTTCACTAATATCTCCAATTTTGTTACATTACCATATTTTCTACAATTCTTATAACCTCCACTACTTCACTCATATCTCCATATTTATGGGCAACCATGAGGCATGGTGAAATCAAATTCACATTATAATATAGGTTTCACTCAATTATTTAGCATTTTTTCATTATTGACCAAGTTTCCACACTCCAACTTGAGTTATTAGAATTTCTAAACATGGGACTCTATTTTCAAAGTGACTAGGATAAATATTTCCACTCATGACTAACCACCTTTTTGATAGGTTCAGACATGCTATATATAGATTTAAATCATTCATACATATAGTAATGAGATTCTATTTGTTTGAAATCTCGTATACTATTGGTGATTTAAGAATGCACGTGTTAAGGAAGCCTTTAGTGGATGGATTCAAGAATTGAAGCATTTTGATGAAATTTGACTAATATTTTCAATAAATATGATTTAGAAAATGTGGTATTAAGAGGTAAGAAAGTTGAAGATTAAAATCATGAAGGTTATAGGAGATTAACAAATGACGTCTCCATGTGTGTATAAATATACATGGATATACATATGTATGCACACACACACACACACACACACACACACACACACACACACACACACACACACACACACACACACACACACACACACACACACACACACACACACACACACACACACACACACACACACACACACACATGTATATATGTATATATATATCACACACATATGTGTGTGTGGAAAACATACAAAAAGTGGAGTTACAGTATTGGAATACATGTCTATGTTATCTTATTTATCATATAATACTTATGTTGAATATGTAGGATTTAGTTGAAAATTATCTTTGTAATCATAGTAAGTATTTTCTTATCAATGAAATTTATCCACTATTATATACATCAAAAATATCCATAAAGAAACTTATTTAACTAAAAATTAAGACACCATTTAGTGTGTGAGCCCATTTTGATTTATTAATATAAAACAACATGAAATTTTCATTATACTTAAATCTTGGAGTTACTTTTAAAAACTAGTTGGAAGAGAAGTTGAGAACATTTTCACAAGAATAAGTAAAAGTGCATGAGACTCTTACACATGTATTGCACAAAGAATTCTTAAGAGATGAGGATGAAGAGTTTAGTTAGCTCTATCTTTGTTTTTGTGGTGTTATATTTTAATGACCTCTAAAGAATTTGAGTGTTATAAAATTCAATTACAATAGCCAATTACATGGAATGAATAAAAACTACAAAACATGAAGAAATATTGACCCGTGTTGTGGAATACTTTAGTTTGAAACAACACTGGAATCCTTTATTATTACACATGTTATCCAAAGATATATGTACATTAGTGTGTATAAGGAAGATAATTTATTTAAGGAAAGAGAGGAAATTATATATATATATATATATATATGATCCCATTATTTATTAGAATATTTGAAATGAGAAGGGATTTTTGCAAGTAGTATCTAATCTATTTAGGGAGAGGCACCTACACGATGAAGGGAGGAAAGTCGGATGATGTAAATAGATGTTATTCTTGAGGAACATTTATAGTGATGGTTGGGGGATATAAATGGTAAAGGAAGAGATGAGGAAAAGAAACAAAAATTAGACTGAATAGTGTTATGTTTATGATTAAGAGATAAGAAAGAAGTAGAGAGGGGAATCTTGGTGAAAGAAGAGAGTAAGCATAAACAGAGAGAGATTTATAGTAAACTACAAGTTATGGAAGAAAGGAAAATTAGAAGGGTAGAAAAATCAATAGCAAACATTGGAGTTAAACATGAAATTATTAGATTAATGGGGTAAGATGATAAAATCTGAAGCAGAGAGAAGAAACAAAGGATATTATTAGTAGAGATTCATGGTCCATGGCATTAGGAATTGTAATAAGTCATAGTATGAATTAATTTATATTTGTTCCATTGTATAATACACATAAGAACTGAAAAAAATTAATTCACAATTATGCAATACCTACTAAAAGGGCATAATTAAATGAAGGAAAAGAAAGTGACCAAGAAAGTGTGTAAAATAAACAAGAATACTTAATAATGATAAATGCTTCATATTGGAAAGAATTAAGACAACTTTATATAAGGATCAAAGATAAAGCTTCGCACATTCCTCTTACATATTTGTATACTGAATTAGGTGACTATTGAGTTACTATTCCCTTCTTCTCACACAACAGAGGCTCTTCATATTATATATCTATGCTAATAGAGCAACATATCTTCTACGGTTTGTCTTATTTGAATTATACATATTAATGGGATTGCAAAATCATACAAAATACATTCAATATCAGCTTTATAATGTGTTTTACACATCAACACCTTCTTGAAATCATAGAATTCTCTTGTCCTAAGAAAACGTATGGTGAAATGTTCTAGAAATGGCTTATTTTACTCTTTTCTTGAGTTATGTCAAATATTTATTACTTTACTGAGTGATAATATTTTGGTGATAGCATAGAGGATTCCATTTATTAGTATTCCATGCACTAAATAACAACCATTTTGGGTTTTTAATTAATTAGACTTTCCAACAAATCATCCTTTTAAGTTATTAATCTACAATAGCTCCTAAATAGACCACCTTATGGGTTTTCAATTTATTTAAGCTTTCTTATAGATACTAATAAACATTGGGAAATTATACGAAACAAAAATTTCTATTACCTTATGAAAAATTATGTTTGTATATTTTTCTTATCGATACTTCTTGGGATACTCATAATGTTTTGGTTGAATGTGTTGAGTCAAATATAGAGGGGAATTATCTAGGATGCTTTTATTTTGTGGAGTAGAATGTGGTTGGAAATACCGTGGGATGTTCTTCATTTTCTTCATAATGGGGAGGAAAGTTTTTAATCCTACCTTATACAGATTCTAGTTTGTTAGTGTCTCATTCACTCTATCAAATTACATATGTAATTTTCATAATTATTGTGTATGAATTAACAAAAATCATATTTTACATTTTCTGCAACTTTCCCATGAAGAGTGATAGAATTCTAAATTTATTATCGCAACGTTTCCAATCAATCTCATATTATTTTCTCTTGGTCTCTAGAAAATGTATTACCTAGTGTATTTAAATCCCAACATACAAATCTATAACTGGAATTGTCTCGATCCTGTAGTGATGTATGTAACACATTGTCCATATCTAGGCCAATAGATTTTTTCATCAATTTACCTTGCATTGTTCTTACTAGTTTTATATTTGTTTTTAATTGTCCATTTTATTCTACAATTGAGTGTTCCAATCCAAAATTTAAAAAGTGAGATGCGTCACTTACGCCTCAGCCTTTTGTAGCATCTTGGTGTATTTTTCCAAGAGGATCTCTACATCCTTCACCTCCTTCTTAGATTGGGCCACTTGTTTGTTTATATTCTTTGCATTCTCATCCTTATTCAAATTTTCCACAAGTTTACCTACGAGCGTAGATAGATACATTTGGTCACTCATTACTTTCTCACCTATGTTATCGATGATAAATTATATATAATTTTATCTGAGTTGAGATTTGTGAATATGCAGGTCCATCTCAAATTTTTGTTTTTATTGTGCCATCTGTATTACATATGCTCCATTATTTGTTTGTGATATATACATGTCTTAAATGTGCATATGTAACAATAACTTCAAATCTACTTCAACGGTGCTCACAAATACATGGGAAGTGGTAGCTTACATACTTTTCTAGGTGATATTTGGGGGATATAGTCATGGGAAATTTCAGGTGTAATTTTTTTGATAATTCACAAATATTCATGTTTTACAAATTCGTATTTGGAAATTTTTAGGAGTAGTACTAGGGACCCTTGTCCCTAAATTATCTCGATGAAAGATACTTTTTTGGGTTGGATGGCCTACACTTTAAATTTTTTTCTAGAGTTATGAATATATATCACTACTACCTTGAAACTCAAATTGAGCACAATCATCAACATGTTTACCATATAATATTCCTATTACACCACACACATAAGAATTCACAGTTCAAAAAAATTTAGATCTCAAAATGTAGATAGATTTAGATGGCCATTTGTACATACAAGTTCCCATCTAGACATGTAGATTCCTAGTTTTACATACATACACTTGTATAACATTTTGAGATAGTTTTGGTAATAAAAAGGAGACATTTCAATACTTGAATAAAAAGTTATGGCCTTTGAAACAAATTCCACTAGATGTAGATTCTGAATGCATCTCTAGAAACCCATCTACATGCCCATATATACATGTAGATGTCTTTCTACACACATAGATGCCTAGTTTCAAATGCACAGGATCCTAGAATGTTTTGAGAGTATTTTTGTAAAAAGGATTCATTTCGACACTGGACAAAAATTTAAGGCCTTCACAAGATAGATTTTGAATGTAAATGACCAATGCACATGCAGATGCCTGTTGCACATGTAGACTCCGAGTATATATGAACATGCCCAATTATACATGGCAATTCCTGTAGATATTTTTGAGATCTTTCTAGAAAAAAGGATTCATTTCGACACATGTATGAAAAGTTATTTCCTTTCCAAGACATACCACCAAATACAAAATTCCATATGCACATGTAAATGCTCATCTACACATGTATATGGCTAGTTTTAAATGCATAAGTTCATAGAACCATTTGAGATATTTTGAGAAAAAATGGATTTGTTTAGATGACTTGGTAAAACATTTTCACAATCTCAAGAGAGATCACTGAACACAAAAATTGACTACACATGCCAAAGTTCGAATTCACATCCAAAAAATTACTACACATGTAAACACCTATAGATATTTTTAGATAATTTTGACAAATAATGGGAAGTTTAGACATCCAGATCAAAATTTAGGGCTTTTGATTGACATGCCAAAAATGTGGATGCTCATTTGCATGTGTAGACACCGATTTCACCCTTTTGATTTTTCCCATCACACCTTTTACCTAGAATTTTATTTTACTTCATCACTATATATATTTTCATCTTATTCTCCATCAATACTGAAACCAATTTTGATACATTCTCCAAACAAATCCATATTGAGTTTTGTTTTAGGGTTTTAAATTTTTCCTGGATCTGATGTAGACATGTGATGAGGGAAGGACCAAATTGTGTTATCAAGTTTTTTTAGTTGATTATGACATCCCCAGAAATGTTATTGTATCCTTTTCAATAATTTTGTTTGTGAATTGTTGTTCGCATTTGAGGTTCCAAATTATTTAACACTTACTAGAAGTAATTTTTAGTATTTCATTACACATGATCTATTTTGATTTTTATTATGTCTTCTCTTCCTCTTCTATGGATTACGATATTTCTTTCATTGTGTTTTTGTTTATTTTCCCTCCACTATTGTAACTACTTCCAAAATGCATTGTGAATCCTTGAATATTCCTTCTTACTCCCGCTTTGCATAATTTTCTTCATCTATTTTCCTCTCTCTTCTACTTTATTATTTCTCTCTTCCTTTTTATTCTTGTCTTATTCCTCTTTCTTCTTGAACATTTCCCATTGCTTTCCTTTCTCCTCTTGCTCTACTTTAGTGTTTATATTTTCTTCACATTTTTCTTTCTCCTAGTTTTTCCTTATTTGTTCTTTGTTGTAGATATTCTTTATATAAAAAAAAATTGGTTTCTTTTTATTATTATCATTATCCTTCTTCTTTATTTTTTCTTACTCCTATTTTGTCTCTACAACCTTATTGACATCTTCTTAATAATCATTATGTTGTTATTCCTACTAATCAGATTGTTTTTCAACACTTTGTTATTATGTAGGTGTTACATTCTTCTATAAAAGTGGTTGAATATTTTATCCCTATTGTGTCCATTCATTTGGAGGATATATATGTTATTATAGAGATTGACGAGGAAAAAGTGTACTTTTTTCATAGGGTAGATTTTTAAAATACCAAAATTAATCATTTATGCACATTAACTTTCTCCATCTTCGGGCTCTTTCTTCTCTTACTTATTTTTATCTTTCCATTCATCTTACTGCATTATAAATTATTGTGTTATTTTATCCTCTTTGAGTGAATCTATTATATGTGGTGACTCCCAACTTGGAAGTATTGATTCTTATTTTAATGGTGATGTTCATACTAACTGTATGAGACGGTGTATGGGATGCATTTTTAATGGGTGTCATTAGGATTTATTCATCTAAATCATTCACTTAATCCCTTGAAAAATTATTTCAAACATGAGATTGAATCCTACGTCCTTGAGTCCTTGGATGATGCACTTAAGATATTATCTTTGTGTAAACTCATCATAAACAATGTTGATCTTGAGAGAGAACATCATGTATGGAAGATTGACTAAAGCTTCAGGATTTATTTTTAGGTTCCTATCTTGAAATTTTAAAACTTTGTTCCACATGAACCACTCTCTTTATTTGTGCATGAACATTGTAGTACTCATGTTTTGAGTGATATTGTGTGCACTTGGTTTCTTGATAATTTTAACATATCAAAATATAGGTCATTGAACCAAACTAGGAGTATTGTATTTGTTTCTACTTGTGATTGAGTTCTAAAAATTTTTGCAATGGAGTTTTTATTTCTTTACATCTACCTCCTAGTCTAGGGTTCCATTTGTTTAGTGGGATGTCCTTCAGCCTTATGCTACATAGCTATTTTATTTTGTAGGCCTCCTAAAACTGGTTGTGTTAGATTATTGGTACACAATAAATATAAATTTGTGGCAATCATGCCATGTTATCAAATTATCTCTACTTGATCTTTCCTATGTTGACCAAGAATTGGATTGTCTTTTGGTGTTTTGAATTGGATCCTTTTTTATCATGGTGCAAACCAATTTTTAGACAATGTTAGTTTGGAATATGGAGGTATGTATGCACACACTTATTTAGGTATGTGGGGGTATGCGTTGAGCATCTCCCTTATTTTATCGAACCATTCTTCCATATTCTACATGTCTTCATAATTTTTAGATGGATTAGATGTATTTAAATATGTCAAACATTGAAGTAGGTAGTACACATATTAAACATTAATTATGCCATACAAGTAACACTCATGTGTAGAATAGAGTAATATGATTAACCATTGATAAAATTAGGCTAGTTAAACTCATCTTTATCCTCCCACATCCTTGTGATCATGTCCGCTTAACACATGATACTTTCTTACTTCCTCATGTACTACATCAATATCATTCAACTATAACCTTTGTTAGGACTCACACTTCTTGATTTGTAATGGTTCCCAAATACATTCCTCTTACCTTGGATATAGGACCATATACAACTGCATTTGAGTATTTTAAGAGTGGTCTAATGATTTTTAGGTGAGCATAAATATGCCTTTTTCTTTTCTAAAATCTAGTGGCTTGAGCAATTGTGGCTACTTTGATGGGGACCAGTTATTGCATAGTGAACCAAATTATGTCATTATAATGTTGACTCATGATAGTCTCGCATGATATCGTGGTTTTCCTCCATGTATGGTGGTATGGAATAGCTATCAACAACCATTCCTTATATTGGATCATTTTCCATTATATTCCCTTATGTGGCTTCATTCTATATTGTGGTCGGATTTTCCCCATGTTTATTATTTTATACTAGAATTCCATGATGTGGTGGGCCAATGCACTTTATTTTCCTTAAAATTAAGGAAATACTATTTTTGTCCTTCTCTACATCACTAAGAGGAAGGAATTTGATATCTTATTATTTCATCATGCCTTGGAATTTGGGTCTAATGAGTTAGGTGAATGGATCCACCATTACTAAAAAAATAGCGTCTTTCTTTGCAAATTTGATCTTTAGATTTCAAATTTCTTGAAATTTAGAAATCTTTCTTATTTTACAACTATATCTTCTTAGTTTTTCAAATTTCTTGAAATTTAGAAATCTTTCTTATTTTACAACTATATCTTCTTAGTTTTTCTTAGAAAATACATTTAAATTTTTATTGTTTAAGTCCTATGTATATCCCTTTCAGATTCAATGTGGTAATTATGAAGCCATTTATCTTTTAATCTACCACCTTAAGTACTTTTATTTGTTTCAGATTTAGCTTGATGTCACACTGAATTTGCTTTGTAGTTCACTTGCAAGTAAATATTAGTTACATGTTGGGTCGGCCATACGGATTGGTGAGATAGTAAATTGTCATCATTTCAAATATTTTAATTTACTTTTAACAACATTTAATTTGTTTCCTATGCGGGTTTACATGAATTATTTGACTTCCACACTTTTTATTTGATTTAGTTTCTATATTTATATTTTTTTATCATTTGATAAATATATTTTCAAACTTAACTAATGTAGACATGCTCAAACAAAAAGTAGTGAGATATATAAAATTTTTTCTATAAAACCTAAAGATATTTTGAAACTTTCTAATCTTACTTGATGTGTTAGAGAGATTATTGTTACTTCCATGTCATTGTGAAAGAATGTCCACTATCGGATTCTAGACTACAACCATTGATCCTACTGGATAACATGTTCCTCTTTAGATCCCACAATACAATTGTGCCATGTTTTGTGATATGATTAATTATATAAGCTATTTTTTCCAATGAAATTTTTTCCTTGGTGAGCTTCAAATTTAATTTCATAAACCAATACAATTTTCTCTACTCCAAATTTTTTACTATGAAGATTGCAGTCATACCATACTTTTTCAATTTATTAATGTGCCTCTTGATTCAATTGTGTAATTTCTCTATATTCTTCCATTTTTTTCCAATTAAGATATTCATATTAATTTGACTACTTATCTCGCCAACATTGTAATTATGGAAATGCAGAGGCTTGGTATAATGTATTCAATCGAAATTATCGCTTCTACCATTTACTAGATGAAAATATATATTTCACATACTCCATTTTAAGCTTTTCCTTTATGGCTAAAGGAACGAAATTATTTTATCCTCCTAGTCACCTCTTTGAACATTATAGGTCTTTGTTCACACTATCTATAAGACTTTCTTGGTCACATTTATTTTTGAATTTGATTTTGGGCTATATGTTGTGCGTTGGTGATACACAATTATAAAATATTCTATAACTATTTTAATTTTGTTATTTATGACATGTATTCCCCTATCACTAACTAAATTCTACATTCATACATTTCTAGTTATGATGTATTCATGTATTTTACCCCTTTCTATGTAATCAAAGCGTGGCTACAACCTCCACCCATTTAATGAAATAATGAGTTGTATTGATCTACATGGATATATACCTTCTAGATGAGGGATCAATTTATCTAATGAAATATATTCCTCATGTAGAAAAAAACTACACACTTTGGGTAATTATCTTGTCCTAATTGAGTACTATAAGAAGAGTAATAATCAACCCATGTACTTGGCCATACTTTCTTTCTTTCTATTGCAAATTGTAGTCTTACACTCTTTCTACCTTAGTCCTGTCTTTTCACACCTAGAAATTTCTCATCCTAGAAATCAACGACCACCTAGGACATTAGTGTGAGGTGCCCTCGTCCCCTTAGGGAACCCCAAAACTCTTTGCAATTTGTTCACATCTTTTGGATCCTTTCTAGCTACTATTTTAGCATTTTGTATTTTTATTAGTCATCCTTTTCGTGGTTAATTATGAAATTAAAGAAAATAAATCAGCTAAATATAAATTTATTTGATTGTAATAAAGGAGCAAACACTAAGCATTAAATATCACAACCTAAGGTTGCATTCAAAGGTTATTGAGAGCATTTAAGCATACATTTTAGCATATTTTTAAAGAAAAAAATGTATTCTTCGTATACAATTCATGGGAGGAGAAGTTATTTCTTTTCCATGCACACATCTATTTACATCTACTACATCTATGTATTTGTTCTTTATCATGTGTGACATGCACAAGAGCCAACTAGGCACAATTTCACACATGCAAACACCTATAGCTACATTGGTTATGGAATGTAATGTAGTAATCATTCATAAGCTCACTCATTTGACAATTGGGAAAAATCCAACACCTCATTTGCTTTATTTTATTTTTAGGATTTGATGCACTTGTGAGAATTTTGTAGGTTATTATTTCATTGCAGGTTATCACTAACATCGGAGAATAATGTGTGACCTATTGAAAACAAGAAGCGAAAGAAAAAAATCTCACGACCCTACAAAGGAGTTTTTCTAAGGGTTTGAGGAGTCACGGGTGCCTAGAGCAGGTCTAAGGAACCTGTAGGCACCCCTAATCCATTCCATGTGCCCCCATCCGGGAAGATTTTCATCTTGCACAATTTTTTGAGGTTATGTGCAACACTTCTCCCTTTCTATTTATTAGGTAAGAACTTTTCAAAGTCTGATTTGGTTGGGAATTAGATAAGTCTTCATATCCCTTCTTTATAACTAGGGTTTCATATTTTCTATCGTATTTTTCTTGGGTTTATTTTGTACTTAATTATTTATTCATGTACTACTACATTGATTAGATTTAGGCATCTATTTATTGAATATTATCTTAATCATTTGGTGAACCTAAAATCGATCTGAACACTATTAGGGTGTTCATACTTTTATTAATTTTATCTTCCTAACATACTCTCATCATGAGTATCTCTATTAATGATTTCCTTCTCATTAATCCTGAATTAAGAGATAAAATAAGAAATATCCTAGCTACCACTCACATTCATGTTAATATTAAATTGGATGTAGTATATAACACATTTGGAAAATATTTTTCTCAAAGCACATTTCTTTTCCACTTTGAATCATAAATTTGATATTGTTATTTTTGACAATAAAACACCTTTATACATCATGCTATGCATTTATAATGTGGGTGTCAAATGCACCATCATTCATAATGGATTTGTGCTTAATAATTACACTATGTCATTCCTTTAAAATCCATGTCTTTTGGCTACTAATGTTATCCCATCATCTCTTTCTCTTCATGCTTATAATGCCTCTATTTGTTTATGCATAGGTAACATTACTTTTCCTATCACTATTTGGCCAAAAATTATTAATACTAGTTCTTTTTTCATCGACTTCCTGGTTTCATATAATTGTTTACTTGGTAGGCCATGGATTCATGCCATGCAAGTAGTTCCTTCTATGGGAAATTAATGTTTCAAACTCTTACATGAGGAGACCTAGAATTTATAGTTCATAGTGATCATCAACCATTCAAATATTACAACTAGGATCCCAAAACTACACTTCCTTCTCCAACATATGCTACCACCAATTATCCACAAACTATGGATACTCTAGCTCATTTTCCACCTCTTGAAGGAGTTTTTTTCATATTAGACATTATCTACTTTCAACATGCAATCATATACGAAGAGATAGTCTAGTTTTCCCCTCCATATTAAAAGTTTGAATATTTGAATGTAATGGATTTTACTATAGTGTAAAAGTGAAATGGTTAATTCTTAGTTGTAATGGGAATATGAGTTGTTTTACCTACATTTGAAAATTTCTTAGTCAGTTTGTAATAGATGGCATAAGGTCAGATTAGGGATATTGTACCTATTCTCAGGAAAAGGTGATGGAAATTCACTCAAATTATGGATATTTTTTTAAAAAAGGAATGAGGATAACAAATATGATGAAAATAAGTAGAATACAAGAAGATATGCCAAATGATCATGAAGGGGATTGAGTTGGAGATGTAAAATTTTGGTATGGAGGAGTTGATGTTTGGAGTTGAAGCAAAAATGCATGAAAACAATGTTATAAGATTTTCCTCAAGCATGAATAAGACTGATTTATGTTCCCTGAGATTGAATGGTTTGATATATCCTTCCTTTTCATATGTTTTTGTGGGATTTATGGTAACAATGTATTATCTATCTCGCTATAAGTCTTGTTTCTTATGATTCTAGATATTTTGTTGAGACGTGCATAAGAATATTGAGAGGAAAGAAAACTATAATTCATGCCTATATTAAAATATTTCACTAGAATCCTTGAGTGTTAAAACAAATAGGAGATAATTCAAGTTTAAATTTGATAAAATTTATTATAAATCTCGAATCCATGTTTTAAGAGTTTAATAAACATTTTTGTACTTGCTTCCCTTAATTAGGTAAATTGATAACTTCATTTTACGTAGTGGAATGATCCCAATCTTTATAATCTTTGCCATATCAACATGAAGTATCCCTAAAATTTTTTAGGAAGAATGGGAATGTGGAGAAAGAGCAAAAATGACAGAGATTTTTTGATACGTGGGAGTAAAAAAATGAGCAAAGAAGGTATAATTCATGCAATTCGAGGTAATTTCAATGCTCCAAGATGTTATAATTTATGGGAACAACGTTTTAGAGGATATACAAAGGATTCAAAATGATTTTCATTCTTATAAACCATATCTGGTATGAATTTTATGAGACAAATGTGAAAATTGATTTGTTCTTCATTGAAGCTAATTAATGTTACATGATCTCAATTGATGGTCTTTAGTTGAAGACATGTGGAAAAAGGCTTATAAGGGTGGATTGGATGTATTTTTAGTAGGAATGGTAATGTTACCTCTCTCTCACTCCTTAAATATATAACTCATATAAATCATAGACAAAAAAACAACATGAATGATTTTTGAAATGCAGGGTGAAAGAAGTCATTTGGGTATACATAAAGAATGGTGCATCATTAATTTGAGTGAGAGAAAAAGATCCTAGCTTTGGTAATGAGACTATTACATTGGAAAATATGAAAGGTAACTAATGATATGCAAGGTATAAGGAGAGATGTAGGTCAAAGTATAGAAGGTTACAAAGATCCAACTATACTATTCATGTTTGATCTCGATTCTATATAAGACTTACGTAAGATCTCATGAAATAATACTTCATTATCCATAATCTAAGTTTTCCCTTATATTTTCTATTTTGACATCTCTTCATCAAATCGAGAACTTAAAAAATATGAAATGATCATCCCATATTGACTTAGGTAAGGAACTACCTTGTACAAAGATACATCGAATACATGAATTTCATATTAGCATTGTGATACTTAAATGGGATACAATGGGACAATATTGACTACTAGGAATATGGGCTTTATAAAACTAGTCATGCACAAAGTTAGATGTGGATTAAGGAAAATATTTGAAGATTGAGAATATACATTAAAGTTAACTAGAGACTTGATATTTCTTTAAGTCAAATCATGCATGTATAATTGTACCTTGATTTCATTATAACCTTGGCATTAGAGAGTGTCCAAGACTGTAATGGCATAGACTGTGGGTACTCAAAGAAGAAACATATAAAGATATTTCCATGATTTAGGTAAATTTTATCTTAGATTGAAGCATCATCTTGTTGTATCATAGTCTACTTGTAACATTATATCTTATTCTTTTGTTAATATGTACATGTGATTCATGATTAAGAAGATATTTGATATATGTTGTTTCTAATGAAGTTGTAGATGCTGATATTAGAGAAAATTATAGGATTTGAGAAGAAGCTTAGCAAGTCATAGACACTTAATAAGGAAAATGGAGATAGAAATAGTGTGGAGAGTGATGAAATAATTCTCTAGAGAGAAAGAGAAAGGAAAAAAAAAGAAACAAAAAGAGAGGTGGAAGAAATCAAGAAGATTAGAGAGATAATTGAAGAGTTATAGACTATGACAGAAACCATGGTAAAAGTACCAATCCAAGGAATTGGAATATGGGGGATGAAGAAGAGAAAAAGTCGATAGATAAGCTACTTATGAAGAAGAGAAGGCAAGGGATGATTGTCATGAAGAAATAGATGAAGAAAAGAGAATCATCTTGTGAAGATGAAGAAGTTATAAAGAATGTTCTCATTATAGAGAACAAGAATAAGAAGAAGGAAGAAGCAAAAATAGAAGGTGAAGCGTTAAGAGAAACACTTGAAAAGATGAGAATGTCCACAAAAGAGGCATTCATGTGGACCTTGTGGTCTCTTGTGTTTGTTTATAATATTTCTTTGAATGGGTAAATGTAGGTGTAGGTAGATTTGTTAAAAAGTTAAAGAGGAAGACCTTGAAAGATGAGAAGATTAGTTCAAGAGAAGCCACCAAGTACACAAGTTAATGTGCAAGAAAGAAGGAGGAGGTTACTCTGGTCTACCTATAAGAAGAGATGCATTTCCCAATGCATGAGGAATGCATTACAAACTTTTGATTAACAAATGATGAAAAGGGAGAATGAATATGAGATCAATGATGCCAAGGAACACTTAGAGGAAGCTATTAACAAGTCATGCATAAAATAATAAGATGGAGAAAACAAAGAAGAAGTAAAGAAAACCAAGGAATCCATGGAGTATCCTGTCAAGAAGGTAAAGGTGAATGAAAATGTTGATTTTTCTATTGAACATATAGTCACTGATGTACAAGTTAGAGAGGAAATGAGGATAATGAGAACATCAAGTAGAAAAATTAATCATGGATGCATAATGCCTAAATGGATAGTGAAGAACACATCTAAGAAATAGGTGATTAAGAATCCATGTTTGACTGCTAAGTCTAGTTTTTCTCATATTGGTGGTGAGCATGCAAATGTACAACAAGATAAAAGGAAAAATAGATTTTATATTTAATTTTTCACAAAAAGCATGGTTAGATAGTACCTAAATTGCTCAAGAAGTTATATGGTAAGATGAAAACACAATTATGGAAGCTTAAGATCATGAGAAGTGGTGGTTAAACATCTCAAGAAGATGTAGATGGTGAAAAGATGATGATTGCAACTAGTAACTTGTGGAGTGGAATTGAAGTAGGTCAAGTAAACAGGAGCATGAGGATGAAGTAATGAGCATTCAAGAGGAATTACATGAGCATAAAGAATATAATAAGTATACCAAGGAAATAAAAGGTAATGTAATTGTATGTGATGACTTAAATGAAAATGATTATGAAAATATTTTTGATTTATTTTTTCAAATCAGTTTAAATAATGAGATGTGGAATGAGTTCGTTATGATTCAATAGGGTGAAATCTAAGAATGTGTGATGAAGATCATATTCATGATCAAGAAATGATGTAAATTGAAAGCATAATAAATAGAAACTTCTTAAAATAGGAGGCAATGGAAGAGTATGCCGATGTGAAACAAGGTGTGTAGAATGAGAACAATAATCTAGTACCTAAATTTGATGAAATTTAAGATAAAATTGATGATGAAGCCTTGAATGAAGATTTTCAAAGGATATATGAATTGTTTTATCCTTTAAAAGGGTTGTGTTTTAACTTATATCAAACTAAGAATTTTAGTTGTCAGCATGAAGAAGAGGTGAAAAAAAAGGGGGGAGAAAGAATGGAAAATACCAATTTAAACATGTTTAATGAAGAAACAAAGAGAAATGAAGAAGATCAAAACTCTGAAGAAACTAAAGAGGTCAGATGGCCCAACATTTTGCATCTAAAATTTCTTGTATTATTGTAAGTACAGGTTTGGAATATAATGAAAAAAATCAAACACCTGATCCACCATTATATTTCATGATTGAAAAATAACAAGAATACATGGAAGATAGGTATGACGATAAGGCATGGACTGTGAAGATGAGAAAGCATGAGGAGGAGAACATACAAGAAGAGGAATAAAAGAAAGAAAATTAGAAATAAAGACTATTTCATAAAAACACAAGCATTGGTATTGGAAACATGAATCTAGGATCCAAGTATATAGTGAAGAACAAAATAATGAAAATATCCCTTCAGTTTAATGGAGTTAAAATCCTTTCTCTTGGGAGAGAATGATGCACGAGAATCTTCATATAGCATGGAGGTCATGAAGCGTTTAAAAAAACCTACTTCTAGCATGGAAGAATATAACAAGAGATAGTCTATTTTCCCCTTCATATTCAAAATTTAAATATTTGAATACAATGGTTTTTACCATAATGTAAAAGTGAAAAGGTGTATTTCTTTTTGTTAGGTGGATATGATTCGTTATACCCACATATGATAATGTTGAAAATTTCTTAGTTAGTTTGTAATAGTTTTCATAAGGTTTAATTAGGAAAATTGTTCCTATTCTCAAGAAAAGGTGATGAAAAATCATTCAAATTATTAATATTTGGTTAAAATAAGGAAAGAAGATAAATTTTTTTGATGAAAATTAAGAGAATCCAAGAAGAGAGTTCAAATGGTCATGAAGGGGAAAGAGTTGGAGAAGTAGAATTAAGTTATGTAGGAGTTGATGTTTGGAGTTGTAGAAAAAATTGCAATAAAACAATGTTATAGGAATGTCATCAAGCATGAATAAGACTAACTTATGTTCCCTAAGCTTGAATGGTTTGAGAATTCCTTCCTTTTCATTTGTTTTAGTGGAATTTATTGTAGCAATGTATTATCTATCATCGATAAGTCTTGTTTCTTGTGATTTTACATGCTTTGTTTAGACTATGCATAAGAATATTGAGAGGACAACGAGATATAATTCATGCCCATATTAAAAAATGAACTAGAATCCTTGACTGTTAAAATGAATAGGAGAGAATTCAATTTAAGAGTTTTATAAGAATTTTTATATTTGCTTCCCTCAACTAGGGAAATCGATAATTTCATTTTTAGCGCATATAATGAGACTAAAGTTTTTAATAATCTCTACCATATCATCAAAATGTATCCCTCAAATTTTCAAGAAGAATTGGTGCACAGAGAAAGAGTAGGAAACGACAGAAATTTTCTGATGCATGGGAGAAAAACAATGAGAAGAGAAGGTATAATTCATGCAATTTGAGGTAATTTCAAGGCTCCAATATGCTATAATATATGGCAACAATGTTTTAGAGGATATTCATAGGATTAAAAATTATTATCATTCTGATAAACTATTTTTGGTATGACTATTATGATACAATCTGTTGAAATTTGATTTATTCATGATTGTAGTCAATGATGTTCCATGATCTCAATTTATGGTCCATAGTTTTATACATGTGGCATAAAAATTATAAGGGTGTGCTGGATGTATTTAGCATGGGCATGGTAATGTGACCTCTCTCTTGCTCCTTCTAGATACAAATCATACAAAGCATAGATGAAACAAAATGACTAATGTCTGATATGCAAGGGTGAAATAAGTCATTTGGGTATACATGAAGAATGGTGCATCAATCATTTGAGAGAGAAAATGAATACCCTATCTTTGGTAATGAGACTATTACATTAGAAACTATGAAAGGTAACTAATTATATGCAAGGTATAAGGAGATATGTAGGAAAAAGTATATAAGGTTGCAAAGATCCAAGGATACTATTCATGTTTGATCTTAGTTCTGTAAAAGACTTGTTTAGGATCTAACGAAATACTACTTCACTATTGATAAGCTAAGTTTTACCTTGTACTTTCTATTTTGACATCTCTTCATCAAATTAAGACCTTGCGTAGTATGAAATGATCATCCCATATTGACTTAGGTAAGGAACTACCTAGAGCAGAGATACATCGAATACATAAATCCCATATTAGCAAATTGTGATACTTAAAGGGACTACATTCAAACAATATTTAATAATAGGAATGCGGGATCTATGAAAAATTATTACAAAAACATATATGTGGATTATACAAAAGACTCAAATACTGAATATATACATTTAAGTTAATTAGAGACTTGAAATTTCTTGAAGTCTACAAAGCATGCATGTATAATTGTACCTTGATTCCAATGTAGCCTTGCCATTAGAGAGAGTCCAAGACTGTAATGGCATAGGATCATGGGTACTCAAAGAGGATAACTATTAGGATATTTCCAATATCTAGGTAAATATTGGCCAAAAATGAACCTTTACATGAGTAACTTGCAGCAGCACGTCATCCATTTACATGCACATCTTTCATGATTCAGTCTTCGTGGGAACACAATCAATTTTAGCCTAATTTTTCAGATATTATATGCACACATGATGGGTTGGATTGGCTATGGTTTTTAGTTGATAACATCTTTCCTCCAGCTCATGATCATCATATGTACCATATATTTATTCACATTATCATTTTTTTGGTCTTCGTGTCTTTATCTCAAAGTATTTCTTGCACATGATCCTTGTTTTTTATTATTGATAAATAATTGTAAAGGGACTATACCATGTTATAAAAAGGGCTCAACAGCTGGATATAATTATAAAGATGTGACAAAAAGGATCAAAATCCATATAGAACACTATCCACATGCTCCTCGTTATTAGCCACTTATGCTCGACATTCTTGTCTTGATTACATAGGGGCACATTAGATCGTGATCATACCGACATATCATTCCCCATTTCATTTTATGACATTTTCATTTGCAATGACTCATTTTTGGCTATTCACCAAATCTTACTTGATGGTATGCACATTGTTGTTCACTACCCCCTATAACTGACGAAGAATATGCTATGGGCGTGTATAATTTACGCGTCAATGGGAATTTACTAGATCAACCCAACACTATCTCTTATCAAGTCTTAGATGATTCACTATTAAATTTTTACCATGGCAATGAGGACCCTATAGATGATGTTACTCGATCATTGTTATCATCACACACTTAGGGACTTTACACTTATTCCCTTTCTAACAATGATACATTTCTTATATCCTCATCATTCCACATCTATTATCACACAAACAACATACACAACATGATTCATTCTTATTTTCATTACGCGATGACACACTCTTGTGCTATGTTTCATACTTGATAGTTGAGGGCATCCTATATGCATGAACCTAACACATACTCCACACCAAATTACAAATTATCCTACTTCTCACACATATTCATCAGTATACAATGAAAACATTTATGACACATTCTTCTTACTACACATGTTCAATGTAACATACTACACACTCAACACACTCACAACACATACTTCTCATTCTTATTCATTAATGAAAACTCAAAATAATAACATCACATACTCTTTGTGCATATTCAACATAACATACAACACATTCAACATATTTACAACCTACTACATAATGAAAAATTTCACAACATACCCTCTTACATTATATGACACATCTTTCTTATATGCCATCGAGACACACATCTTACACACTCTACATATCCACACGGATGGCCTACATGACACTTTAACATGATACACAACCTACTACAATTATGACACGTTCAAAATACATTTCTCTCAACACACATCACTAAACACCGAATGTGCCCACTATAAATATCTTTTGACAACATTCAACACAACTTCATAACATATTTCACAAAGTGAAACATTCATGATGCCTTTCTATCATGGACAAACAACAAACGCATTGGACATCTAACATATATATCACAAAATCAACACAACACACCACCCTATGACACACTTTAGTTCCACGGTCCATACTCGACTGATGATGGTATCAAACTACAATCGACCTCACCAAAATCACACACTCACAAAATCTATACACTCTACGGTTTTATGATCACATCTTTCTAATACACACAATTCAAACCATTTCCTAATGATGCACTCTTGTTCTATAGTTCATTCTTGACTATTGAGGGGGCATATATAAATGAGCTTTATATCATCTCATACATATACATCCACTTGGGGTGCATGTGGATTTTCTCACATTCACTCTACATTCGATTCCATCTACAAGTGTAAAGAAAACTACATATATTGGTCACATTTATTCTTTTTTACATTCACTTGCTACATGCATGCTTTGTTACACATGTTAGATAGATATATTGTATTTCATTATCTTTCCATACACCGTTGCATGTTCACTTGATTTATAGTTGTGATCACATATTTTATAGATCGATACATGCAACACAGATTCTTGGCACGGTACCTATTACTAGTACAAAAATGGCTCCTTAGAGCATCCACTTTTGTACCTAAAAAAATTGTGTTACCTGCCTATTTTCTTCCATGGTTGTCTATTACATTGTTCGTCATTATTTTCCACTATTTACGGGCTTGGTCCTTTTGCGTGTGCACAATTGTCTACTTTTGCTTAGTCAACATTGATTTTTTTATGACATCATGAGTGATGTTCCATATTTGAAACTTGTTTTTGTGCTCTACATTATTTCCTTGCATGTCATCTTCTTGTGTCTTAACTTACAAATTGTCTTTTTTTTTCTAGATTACATTTTACATGTGTGTTTTTCTTACTTTTACTAACACTTGTCTCCTAGACACTTTGTTTCCATGTGCCTTGGATTCTACCAAACACACTCCATCTCCCTATAGGGCATCCTTTTCAGACAACGGCCTATCCTTGTTTGGGTGAACTATTCTTAGTGACATAACATGCACCCAATATGAGGGGGCATAATTCGGGTGAATCATTCACCCCATAAAACTGTCTACAATCATCACATAATATGGTATAGTACCAGTAAAAACATAGTCATCAACATTAGACATGGTTCAAAATTTAACTTGAATCCTTATGACAACACAAACACTAATACCCAAACCCAAATAGTAGTGCTTGGGTGCCCCTTACCCTTCCTTGATGCCTATGACTAGGGGCTAGATACACAATATTCTTTAGTGCAAAAAATTCTACAACACTTCACATAGCTTCTTTTATAGGGCATACAATCCTTAACACTCACCATATATATAATATACAACATTTTCTTCTTCCACATTGGATCAGAATTGGTCGAACGAGATCATATTTATACACAAAATCTATAGTGGTGTTCCATAAAATTGGAAGATGTTAAAGTTTGAGCATAACACTATAATTTTATCCCTACACATCTTCCAGTTCTTGGCATGAGATCACCTGAAAAACTCACTCTTCTACATCATCTACATGATCCTTTCTACACTCTTTTCTTCATCATGAATCAGGTGCACATGTTCATTTTTCACATTTTCAATTTTTACATGATTTCTAACATAATTTTTACATGTTTTGATCATATACACACATCATTCCTTACACATTTTGATCATATACTAATAATTTATTGCATGCTTTCTTGTATTTTACATGTCATTCCTTATGGGAAGTGGCAGTCTACATAATCCTACATCGTATCATCAACAACAAAAACTTCAACATCGACATAAACAAAAATTAAAATCGTGACATTTACACATGCCTTCCTACCCTAGGGTTATCATCATCATCTCTTTGTAAGACTTTCTCATCTCTAGTTTGCATTCATCACATTTTAATCACTCCATGATTTACCTTGTCTCTCGAATGCTTTCACCATCGATCTACATGGTTATCATGTATGCATCTCTTATCTACTTTATTTTATCAAACATTCTCTCAACAATATAACATGGGGAAAATACGGACATAAAATCAAGCACTTTGGGTAATTATTCATATGATTCCTAAGTAAGAAAATTACTAATTAAACCATGTCCTTGTCCATCTTTTCTTTCTTCTTGTTCCACTTTTCATCTTACACTCTTTATAGCTTAGTTTTTCTTGTTACACGTCAAAATTTCTCATCCAGGATGTTATTGTGAGGTGCCCTTGTCCCCTTTGGGAGGCCATAACCTCTTCACACTTTGTTCACATATTTTAGGTTCTTTCTGCTCATTTGAGTATCTTGTCTTTTTGGTAGTTAACCATTTTGGGGTTAATTATGAAATTCAAAAAAATAATTCATATAAATATAAATTTATATGATCATACCAAAGGACCAAGCACTAAGCATTAGTTATCACCACCTAAGGTTACAAACAAGGGTTATTCAAGAGAGTTAAAGCATCCATTATAGTATCCATTCAAGGGAAAGAAAGCGCATTCTCTCACATACAGTTCAAAGGAGGGTAAGGTCATTCTATTCTATGCAAACATCTATATACATCTTCTACATATATCTATTTACTCGCTATCAAGTTTGACATGCACAAGAGAAACCTTTGAAACAATTATGTACACACACACACACCTAGAAATACATAAGGTTTAAAATTTAGTGAAGCTCTCAATCATAAGTTAACTCATTTGAAAGTTGAGGATAGTATGAAGCATCATTTACATTTTTTTTTTTAGGATTTGATGCACTTGTGAGGGTTTTGCAAGTCATTATTTCATTACAAGTTATTAGTGACATTAAAAATTATTGTGTAACTGTCGATGACAAGAAGTGAAGGACAACAAACATCTTGTGACCCTACAAGAGGATTTTTCCTTAGGGTTTGAGTAGTCACATGTGCCTAGAGAAAGTATATGGCCCCATGCAGTGCCCCCGATCCATTCTAGGCACCCCAATCAAGGACTATCTTCATCTCAAACAATGTTTTAAGGTTTTGTGTGACACGTATACCTCTATGTTCATCAAGTCAACACTTTGACAAGGTCCAAATTTTGTTGTGAATCAATTTTGAATATTGATATACCTTCTTAAGAACTAGGGTTTCATGTATTCTATCTTAATTTTGTTTGGTATACTTTGTACTTAATCATTCATTCATTTTTACTACATTTCACTTAGATTTAGGAATTTATAAATTCTATATTTGCTTAATCACACCACTATTCAAAGGGTTGTGTGTTTAAGAAAAAATTGAATGAAATTTCAATCCTTTGATTCAATTTCCATGTTCTCTAAAAAATATCAAAATGTTTCACAATGTGGTGTTCATCTTAAAACACAATTGGCCTTAAAATTCCAATTCTTAATATTTTCTTCATATCAATTTTCTTACAAAATTCCCTCCCGATATTTTTGCAAGTGCCTCATATAATATTTTTTTATCTTTCACACTAAAATGTTACTCTAAAAATACTTCATCCTTTCCCAATCTATGTAGAAATCTATTTATAATGGTTTGACACAAGGATTTAGTTACCAATAACTTCATCTAATATTCGAAAGCGGTGATGGTAAAATCACATGATAAAGGAATTACACAATCTCTTTAATTGTCTCTGGTAAATTTTTTGAAATGTGAAGACTATGGTTTGAGCCTCTGTTCCATAGTCTTAATTTTTTTTTACTCGTGAAAATTATTTCTTAGAAAATGGAGGGATCATTAATGCATCTTTCTCTTATTTGTTAATGGAATGCTCCAATTTATCTTTCTAAAGCATCAATATTTACATACTTATTTTTTGTCCGGTCTTGAAAATCAAGTATTAGTGCACTATGTATCTTCTTTGTCAATTGCATGAATATATTTTAACATTTCATTCTCCATTTTTAATACAAATAATATCAATAATATATGTTTTATTGGTTTTGTAGTTCTAATATATCCCTTGATCTATTTTCTTTATTACCTAGTGTTCCCAAACATATATGGACTTATGAGGGTTTTGTAAGAGGTTTGTGAGCAATTATAACTATGAATTTTCTTTATCTATGAGGATATCTTATTTAAAAATAATGTGTCCAAGTATGTTTAACAAATTTTATTTATTTAAAAATTCAGATTTAAATATAGAAACCCGAGTTAGATTCAACTCTACAAAAGGTTAAAACATTCATATGTCATGGAAATATTGACTCAAAAAGAGGAGTTGAATTTTGAGATCCAAAATATAATAATCAAATAAATTACTTAGATAATAGTAGAATGAATAAAAAAGAAAAATAATATGTACCATAAAGTGAAGATATGCCATAGAGTCTTAGATAGTAAAAATTAAAATATCAATATGATTCAGAGGTTGAAATAGAACTAGGAGGAATGTTTGAACCCAAACATGTTGAACCTTTATCAGTTGAAAAATAATTATGCAATGAGGAAGAAGATCCTCTTGGTAATATAAGTATATAAGAAAACCAATGCTCCATAATTGTAGAAGACACTAGAAATAATGAACATGATATAATATATCAAAAACTAGTGTGCAAAAGGCCCTTCTAGAAAATTCAAGTTAGTCATTTATAATTAGATAGAAAAATACAAGTCTAATAATATAAAATTCTTTTTGGATTATGAAAAATTGATTCCAACTAGATTATACGAAATTAACGAGTGGATCTGTCATTAGGAGAAATGTAAATAGAGTTAAAAGAGGAGAAAATATTGTCAAGATAAGGCCCTATAAATTAAATCCAAATATGAAGGAAATCTGTTAAGTCGAACATGATCACATGACTGAAAAAGGAATAATCTATTCTATAGAGAAGTCATATTCGGTGAGCCCAGTAATCACTAAATCAAAAAACGAAGAAATTAGAATATGATGTAAGTATAGATCTATGAATGATGCATGTGTAAACAACTCATTTCAACACCATTCACTAATAATTTTTTTGAAGAAATAGTCGAAACAAGGTATATTTATTTACAAATGGATTCAAAGGATACAACCAAATTCTAATTACGCAAAACGATTAGGAAATAAATAATTTCACAAACTAATGGGAATATTTTCATAATAGTTATTACCTTTTGGATTAAAGTGTACTTGCGGTCTTCTCCAAAGTTGTCACATCTAGATTTAAATATTTAATTCATGATTTTCTAAAATTGTACATTTAGATTATTGAGAATTATTATTTCTATTAAAAACATATATCTATATTATGTATAATGTTATAATGATGTACTGAAATGTTCTTTGCATTAAATGTGTATAAATTTTATCCAAATTCACCTCTTGGAGTGTTAAAATTGTCTGTTTGTCTCCTCTCCCAATGAAAATACCAAGTTTTTTTGAAATGGAGTAAGTGTTTGAGAAGATTTGAATCCACTATTTTTGTTTGATTTCCTCTACTTCTAAATCCTCAATAAACCACTTAATACAAATTGATGGACATTGTTCTATATAGTACCTAGTTCATTCTTTAGTTGATCTAAGAGGTAAGGATAATATCACACACATCATGCCTATTTCATAAATCCATGGGAGGTTCCTTTTCTATTTGTGGAAGACCATGAAGCTACTACTACTTTTAGTTTATAGTTAGTTACTTTTATCCTAATATCTACTCTTTGTGGCAAAGTACATGTTTCTTAAATTGAACCAAAAATGTCTCTATACTATAGGTCCTAAAGAATTGTGGAATTAATATTTCTTCTACCTAAATAAACCTTACTGAATTCTCTATATTATCTTTATACTTCATGGTTAAATCTTACATTGAAATCCATATCAATTAAATATTCTAGTTCTCATGGGATAGAGATTTTTCCACTTGGCTTAAGTACTAATCTAAATTGTGGCGTGAAAATTTATATAATTGTGATATATATATGACCTAGTTGGATACCTAATTATTTACTCACATTCTTCATATGCAAATGGATTCTTGATTTCTTTTGTGATACAAATGTCCTTATTCTCAAAATCATCTAGATTCATTTCCTTTCTATCTGCAGAGTGTTAGAATTTTTGTGATGACCTACCTTAAACAAACATTCAACATCATGCACATACAAAGACATATAATACTATATGGGTTTTATTTAGACATTTTATGACCTTTTTGATGCGTGTTTCCATCTACTTTTTTCATATTGATTTTCATAATACCATCATATTAGGATTTCTTTCCAATCAACACATGATAGTTCATTTCATTCCTTTTCATGTCAATAACTTCATAATTCCCTTTTAAAATTATGTCTCCCACTAAAAATTCAACATCATCAATTTGAAAAATATGATCTACTCTCATGTAATATGTGACAATGAGAGTAACATGAATGCAATAAACATTTGGACTTCTTATAGCTTCTCAAGTGGATCCTGACATCATGTTGATGTTTCTTCAAAACTCAAAATTCATATACTTTAT
>CM031239.1:263655985-263833485 GCA_018340775.1 Taxus wallichiana var. yunnanensis
GCAGTAATATGGGATTCGGTAGTACAACTACATGCAAACAAGCTTCCCAAAGGCTTAGTGACATTGGAGTCTATCTTCAATCCTAATGATCAGTCTAGAAAAGAGAAAACTAACATACAGATCAAAGGGGAAGATTCAGAGTCAATACCAGTTGGAGAAGGAAAAACACTACAAGTTGGCAAGGTGGCTACTAAGCAAGAAAGGTATTTATTCATAAAATTTTCCAAGAGTTTCCAGATGTGTTTTCTTTGAGTTATGAAGATATAAGAGGGTTAAATCCAAAGCTATCACAACACACAATCGAACTAAATCTAGCTTCGTAGCCCATCGAGAAAAAGTAGAGATTAGTCAACCCACAAATTGAGCCTCTTATGAAGAAAGAGTTGAACAAGTTGGTCGAGGAAAGTATCATATTTCCAATCAAACACACAAGTTGGGTTGCAAACCTAGTCCCAGTCAGGAAGAGAAATGGAGAGACTAGGTGTGTGTATATTTTCAAGACTTGAACAGAGCCTCCCTCAAAGATCACTACCCACTCCCTTCAATGGAGTAGATCTTGCAGGTAGTGTTTGGTTCAGAGAGATTCTCTCTCCTAGATGGATACTTAGGGTACAACCAGATCATGGTGAAATAAGATGATCAATTCAAAATGAATTTCACCACCAAATGGGGCACCTATGCCTATAGAAAAATGCCATTTGGATTGTCTAATGCCAAAGCCACTTTCCAAAGGGCAATGAATATGAAATTCAAAGGGATGATCAACAAAATAGTGCTTATCTACCTAGATGACATTACTTGTATTCTCCAAAGATGCAGCAGACCACCTTTTCCACCTAAGGTAGGTGTTCCAAAGGTGTAGGAGATTTGGGGTATCATTGAACCCCCAAAAATGCATATTCTTGGCCCATGAGGGCAGGCTTCTAGGCCATATTGTATCAAAGGAAGGATTGGAAATTGACCTAGAGAGAGTGGAAGCAATAAGAGCATTGTCATTGCCAAGCCACAAGAAATATCCTGAAATCTACCTAGAAAAAATCAATTTTGTGCACAATTTTGTACCAAACTTTGCTTCCCTCGTTAAGCCAATAATGTTGATGTTGAAGAAGATCTTAGCATTCAGTCGACATCTAAAGGAAAAGAGAGTTTTAAAGCCATCAAACATGCAATATCACAGGCTCCAACTCTTATCAACCCTAACTTCTCAAGAGGACTTCATGTTGTATGCTTTTGGAGGATCAGACATAATCTCATCTATCTTAATACAACTAAATAGAGAAGGATCAGAGCAACCCATAGAATTCTTCATCCAAACGCTAGTGTTTGAAGAAGTTCGACACTAAAGCCAAGGCCATAAATGGATTCTCGACAACATAAGATTACTTCACTAAATGGACCAAAGGAGTGGTACTCAAGGAAGCTAATGAGTGTAGTATACTAGATTTATATGAAGGGATAGTGATAAGATTTGGAGTACCAGCCACCACTATATCAGATAATGCATTGGCATTCATAGGTTCTAAGATCACATGATGGGCTATTAAGAATGGGACTTACTTGAGAACTTCATCAAACTATTACCCTCAAGGTAATGACCATGCCGAGTCCACAAACAAGAACTTGCTAAAGATCATCGGGAGAAATCTTGATGAGAATTAGAGAACCTAACACACAAAGCTCAAAAAGCCTTATGGAGTGATAGGATAACAACCAATAGATATACAGAATCTCTCCATTCAAACTTGTCAATGGGAAACAGGCATTGTTTCCTATATCCCTCGAGTTTCCAAAGATTAGAACTCGTGAAGCAATAGAGATGTCCGAATTTGAACCAATGGAGGCAAGGTATGGGGAGCGATAGAATTGGAAGAATTCAGAGAGAAAGCACTCCAAGAAATAGAAACTAATCAGGTCTCAATCAAGAGATGCTTTGACAAGAAAGCAAAAGCAAGGACCTTCTAGGAAGGAGACCTAGTTTTGAAATGGGATACAGATCGAGAAAAACTAGGAAGGCATTCCAAGTTTGATGCCATTTGGAGTGGCCCCTATATGGTCACAAGATGCAAAAGTAACAATGCTTTCCAATTGTCTACATTAGATGGAGAGGAATTGTAGATTCCAGTAAATGGAATCTATCTTAAACACTACTACTAAAGGGAAGTTCTCACCCTGTACATATTAGTTTAGTTTCTCTTTCCTCTAAGTGCTTGTGCACATCACATTGTTGTAGTTTAGGTTTCTTTTCTCCTAAGTGCTTTGTATGCTCTGCATGTTCTATTTAGAGCATGTATGATTTCAATTTTGTATATAGTTGTGGTGTTGTTTTGTTGCTCTTATGCATTCCATTCGGAGAGATAGATGAGGCCCGAGTCAAATCAATTTTCTACTCTCAGAAACCTTCATTTTGAGATTTCTTATGAAAATTGAGAGTGCAAATAGTCGGGCTCATGAATCAGAGGTAGAATCAATATCAGACCATCATTCTCGACTCCATGCCCAATGGATATGAAAAGGAAATTGGTCTTTTCATCTAGTAAGTAGATACCCCGTTAATCATAAAATTTCTATCCATATTTCACCCCCTCAAATATTGGATCAGCCACGACCCTGCATAGAAATAACCTAAGAAAAATCGTTTGAGTCTATAAATTGGTTGCAGATGGACTCAACATTTGGAGTGCTTTGGGGGATGAAAAAGACTAAGGATCCCTTTACAAAATGAATGACTCTATCGAGCCATTCCCATGTCTTAAATCCATCTTTCAAGTTATAGGTAGACTCAATAATGGAACAACAGATTTTGATAGAAGGGGTAGTGCCACGAGAGGAATTAGGAGCAAGAGAAAGAAGAAACGATGAGGATCTCAAGTCCTCGGGCTTGAAACCATTCAGGAAAGGGTCCAAAATGACTAAGTATGGAGAAGGAAATGAAAAGAACCATATTTCCTAACGATGCTTCGGAAGGGTAAATCTAAGAAGGGAAGGCCAAACTTATGCCATGCTTCCATGCATCTAGAGTCTAGAAGAGTTGCGAGGTGTTAAAAAGTCTTCAACTAAGAAAGAAGGTGCCAGTGTCACTTGGAACATCTCTAAATGGTTGGCCCGTGGTGGAGACTCAAACTCATGCCAACCCTCCATGTATAAAGTAGTAAAACAAAGTCAAAAGGTGGATAGGGTGGGCCTCAAATCGGCTAAGTATAGAAGTGTAAGTGGAGAATACCATGTGTCGCATGGCACATCTCCAAGAGTTAGTCCCATAACGGGAGACCCAAACGAGTGCAAACTCACCATGTAGCTCAAATTCCAAAAGGGGTTAGAGGGACCATTAAAAAGTCCACAGACCGGTGGTGGTGACTAGTGTCAACTTGACACTCCTCGAAAGGAAAACTTTGATCTAGGTTTTCAAGCAAGCACAATGCCTCCACGTGTCCAATCTTAGAAAGGGGCAAAGTCAATTGAATAGTCAATGCATAGTCCAAAGCCGGGCGGAGGCTGCCAAGTCTCTAAATGGTGCTAATTCAAATATTTAAGAGACATAAGGTTTCAAATGAGTGCCGATCGCCGCATGTCCCGTGTCAAGAGATATGACCCCACAAAGAAAAATACTTAGCCTAAAAGTTATGAAATGGGCCGTAACTCCACCCAAGGGAAAATTAAACATTTGGGCCCAAGTCAATGAAAGCTAGCCACAGGGGAAAAGTTGATTTTTACCTTTTATCATCCTAAAAGGATAAAAGTCACAAAAGGGGTCAGTAACTCCGTCCAAGGGAAAAATTCATCATTTGAGCTTGAGTCAAATCCAAAGTAGGGAGTTGGAGGAAATGGTGAAATTTTTCCTTTTTTCCAAAAGGTACAAAGGTAAAGATGGAAGTGCACCCCACAGCCAACCAAAGGGTACCACATGTCCAACTGGGGCTTCGGGGCCGTGGATTTTTTTTTGAGTTTTACGCAAAAAGGGAAAAGATAAATTATCGACATGCGAGCCCATTTTTTTGCTCTAACCTAGTTGTCACGTGTCCCATATCAAAAGGGGGCCCATTTTTGAAATTGTTTTGCAACCTATTTGTAAGGACTCGATACAAAGTTTGAAGAGGCATATCTTTCGACTCGGGGCTTGAAATATTTCAAATCTAACACCGCTTGAAGCGTCTTGACATCTTATACACCATGGAAGGATAAAAATTCATTTTTCTTAGGCTCTGGTAGGTGAAAAATGGAGAAATGTCTTCAATCCTTCAATGCAAGATCCATATGTGTCAACAAAAAGATTGGATTCGATCTATTCCACCGTTTGTTCTTCCTTGAAAGCACCGAACCAAAGGGTTTATGAAGTAAAGATGGATTTGCAGGGAAAATTTTATAAGAGACATTAATAACAGTAGTTGAGCTTCAACCTACTTTTCCCACTTCTCTGTCTCTCTTTCTTCTCTCTAATCAAATATATAAATATAGGGGTGGATTCATTGTAAAGGGTTGGACATTATTTGTTTTATAGGCTCCCCTTTTCTTCTAGCAAAGAAACTCGTGGAGTTTCAAACCTTCTACTAGAATGTAATACATTTCTTCCTTTTGGCCACTTTATAATGCATTATATCAATCTGTAGAGCAATAAAACATGTCTATGATTGACTTTAGATCCTCTTGTCTCTTTTTCTTTCATATGTTCTTTCATTATAGATTTTGTTATCTGTGCTTAGTTATTATATGCATTTGGTTGGTTTGTGTCTATTGGCAAAAAAAATGTTCATCATTCCTTTGGTGCATCACCTTATAGCTTAGTTTGATTTCCTGTATCCCTTTTACCCATGTCTCCTTGGCAAGTTTAGATTAGGTATAAAGAGAAATCCTCTGCAAGTTCTCACGTATGCACCTGAACAGAGGAATAGGAACTAGACATTAATCTAGAGAGATTTCCCATTTTGCAAGGTCCCACACCTTTGGGAAGGTTCAATGTCATGCAATCACAAAAATGACTCTACCTTGGAAAAGAAAACCTGTAGAACTCATTTGGGGGTGTTGTGATTCTGCACTAACAATATATATAATTAACCATGTCAACAACATATCAACATCAATATCAAATTTCTCTAATAATCCAAATGCATCATATATGAAATGAAATAAACATAGTCTAGTATCTCTAACATCTAGTATCATGCTAAATCAAAAGTCTACAACAATGTCCATAAGTGTTAATGACATTATTAAAATTAAAGCAAAAAGATTTCGAAGCGAAGTGGACACTACATCCCCTCCCCTTAGACTTGAATTCCTCCCGGAAGTCACTAGAACAGTGTGGGAACTGCACTTAAAGCAATTTAGCAATGTAGCCATAGTCTCATCATATCGATCCCAATGCACCCCAACCTCGATCAATCTCTCACATGAAGGCCTGTGGTCCCGCACTCTATAATGTGGACAGTTCCACCATAACTTGCCCCCGATCCCGTGCATCTCGTAATGTTGTCCTATCTAGCATGTGAGAAGGATCATAAATATTTCTCCTAAGAATAGAAATGTGAAACACATCATGGACGTGAGACAAGCTAGGTGGCAACGTTAGACGATAGGCCAAGGAAACGGTGCACTCCAAGTTCTCGAAGGGTCCCACAAACCTAGGATCAAGCTTAGAACCTTTTTTGTAATGGATAGGGATCTTACATACTCGACATGAAGAAACACCTTCATTCCCAACTCAAACTATGATCTATCCTATGCTAGTTCGCATACTTATTTTACCTATCTTGCGCCTCCTGCAATATTTTTCTCGATCAAGGTAACTTGTTGCTCCATATCCTGTAATAATGCTGGCCCAAGAGAAATCCTATCCTCTAACTTGTCCAACCTTAGAGGTGTCCTGCACTCTCTTCCATATAATGCCTAAAAGGATCCATTCCTATCGAACTCTTGAAACTATTATTGTAGGAAAATTCCACTAAGTACGATACTCCTCTCATCTCGATTGATGATCCATAACGTACATCCTAAGCATTTCCTCTAGGGTCGATTCACCCACTCAGTCTGTCCATTTGTCTTAGGGTGATATGCTATACTAAAATTAATCCTCGTCCCAAGAGCATGTTGCATTGTGGTCCAGAAATGGGAAGTGTATTAGGGATCACGGTCACAAAATATCTTCCACAAAATCCCATGTAATCTGACAATCTCATCAAAATATACTAGTGCCACCGCTTGCTATATAGGTGGTCTTCACCAGAGAAAAATGAGCTACTTTCGTCAATTTATCCATTGTGACCATGATGGCATCATGGTGGTATCTCGACGTTAGTAACTCAATGATGAATTCGATGGAAATTGTGTCCCACTTCCACTCCGATATGGCGTGAGGAAAGAGAAGGCCAATTGTGTTGGTACCCAAATTGGTTCTCCCTCAAGGTCTAAGTAGCATCATAAGTTTTGGTAGGAAGCTTAGGGACAGATAGATAGAAATGAGTCATTTTTTAGATGAGGATGGGATCTAATATGCCTTTTATCACTCAGATGTGGAGAAATGGATAGCACACTCAAGAGGATTTGATCTATCCTCACTACTTTATGGTTTTTCCTTTTCAACAAGGGTGAGAGGACCCTAATGTAGCCTGTGGTTTATGGAGGAGATGGAGATATCCTGCTCTATGAGGTTATGAATAAGACCTTGGAGAAAATATTATCAATGCAACAAAATATAACTCTCACGAGTTGTCACTCTAGATAATGAAGATATTTTCTAGAAAAAGTTCAGGCTACTAAAGACATTAGGAATCCTTATTTTTTCGGCATGTTTTGGTAATGGAAATTATGCATTTGTGTTCATACAAAGAAAATAGGGATGGTACGAGTAGGATTAATTGTTTTTAAATAAATTCGGTGGGAGGTGAGGTAGAATAAACTTGATTTGCCAAATCCCTAAGAATTCTTAGAAAATGGAAAGTGTAGACAACAAAATGCTTCTAATAGCTAAAATGTTCCTTTAACCGAATATGTACTTCAATGGAGGCCCAAATTAACACTTTTTCACACAATCTATGAGATTTTAACACAAAGGATCGAGTTATAAAACCAAATAAAACATCAAAATATAAGATCAATCATGCTCGAGGTACACCCAGAGGCTTATAAATAATCTCTCACAACAAATGAAAGAAAAGTTATTTTAAATCATTTATTTCATGCCCAGATGAAATCTATTCTAAGAAATGAGATTGTAGATGCCACTAAAATGTCACAAGGATTGAGACCTATGTGATTGAGACAGATTTTGATACAAGATTGAAATAGGACAAGAAAAACTATTTACGTAGACATTCGAAATGAATCAAACACATTTTTCTCAAGATCAACACGAATAAATCTAGTTTGATTAAATTTATCAAGATACGGGAAAGTTTCTAAAAAAATGTCAGAGCTTGTCAATGTCTTTACAATTGTAAACACCTTGACATGATCAAACTAATACAAAAGAGATATACAAGATTCTTAGACGGCTTCTCAAAATATAGGCTTTTTCATGTTTTCCTCTTGGGAATTTTCTTCGACCTCTAACACTCCAAAATCTAACCATTTGCACAAAAAATTTGTGCCATTTATAAAATTTACAACAGAGCGCCTTTCCCCCAAAAATCATGACATTGAGTGCTACCAGTGCTTGCCATGATCACGATCACAATTTCCGAATTAGATTTGAAGAAAGTTGCAGTGCTCGGGGGAAAAATATCTTCAAATATCTCCCGCATTCAACTCCTCCTTCTAGTAGATCACTCTTTCTTAAAATCGCCAACCACTTCCACCCCTAATTTGTCAAATATAGTTCCTTGTGTGCTCGGGAGAAGAAAAATGGAAAATCATATCGAGCTTGAGAGTCAGACCATTTTAATGGTGAAAGACATCTCCAGATCTCCTCCACCAAACTTAGATATCAAAATTAACTCTCCTCTCTATTTGGCATGTAGGAAATACAAAGAAATCATGAATACTTGCACTTCTAAGAACATTTCAGTAAAAAGGGGGAAAATTAGATTCAGACTCATAGTTTTTGTTGATCTTTACTTTGAATTTGGGTCGTCCACGTGGAAGATTCAATTTAAGATGGGCCAGTGGGTTTTTCTTTGACTTTTTACAATTTTTGGAAAAATGTAATATTTTCACACTTTGCTCCATGCCTCAACGCTTAATAAATGAGCCTGACACGTGTCCTAAGGTGGGTTACAACGAACCATAGCTAAATTATACTATTTCACCTCATTTTTGGAAAATGGAAAATTTTCCAAGCTTTCCCCAGCTCTCGCCCTTAAAAATGGGCCACGACACATATCCCACTTTGGGTCCCAAGTGGAACCATGCTTCCTTTTTCACTTTTAACTCTTTTCTCCCGAAAGAATTTTTTCCAAATTTCCCCTGAGAGTCCGCACCTCCGCCATTGACTAGAGAAAGCTTTGACCTTTCCTCTATCAAGCTTGTAGGCCATTTCTAGTATTATAACCTTTTTGACCATAAAAGGCAAAATTCTAAGTTGCCCCTAATGGTCCAATTCCCCCCCTTCGAATTTTCAAACTCGCCACGCATCACAATGGCACACATTGATATGGTACCCAAAATTTGAGACCTTGGAAGAGCGCAGCTCACCATGCGTCCTAGCCCAACAAAGTTTGTTTGAAGGCTTGAAGATCAGCGGAAGGTGTCATGTGTTAGGATTCGAGGTAGTGTCTTTTGGGCACTATAAAGTCCAAGTAAAATGCAAAGTGAGCATAGGCCTCCAAGTGTCCTCTTGGAACTTGCTTAAAAGACTCTGAATGAGCACTAGCTCACCACGTGTCCCTGTTTCCCGTCAAATTTTTTTAGATGCATAAAATTTTTTCTAAGTCCGTAAAGTAGTAAAAACATCCATGTTTCCTCCTGGCACTACTCCAAGGCCAAACCAAAAGTAGATCTTCAAATGAGCGTCGTTCCTCCACGTGGAAAATCTTTAAGTTGAGGTGATTTATAAAATTTCTAAAGCACCCTGCTGAGCCACATCCAACCAAAAGAGGCCACATTCCCTATCGATGTAAGGATGCAAATTTGACTAGGGAAATGCCCGTCAAATCGTAAAATGTAGAAAAATGACCATTTGAGCCCGGGGATGAAGTTTTTCCAAGGACAGAGGATTTAGAAATGTTGCAAGGCTCAAATATACTCTTCATAGCTACATCCATTCATTTTTCATCAAGTATTTGGGGAAAAATGACAAGGGCGAAAATCCCTGACTGTAAAAAATGGAAAGAATAGGAAAGCCCGAGTTTTTGAATGAATAGAGGATGGGAGACCCAAATTTCAGACCTCTTCGGAGAAACAGAGAAACAAGGACACAAATATAGATCCATATGTGATCTTCAGCCCAAGGAAAGATTAATTATGGAAACAAAGGAAAGTAGAGACTTCCCAGGCACAACACGGGGGGATAAAATGTGACAGAGGCCGTAAATCAATGGATTTTCAAAGGAAAAATGGGGCGAGACTATTTTGAGCACCAACATCAGCTCTGACTTGGGATGGGCATTCCCTGTGAGTGCCACAAGAACAATAGTAGACCAAGTGCCAAAATATCCATTGGGAAACAAATTCATCTCATAGAGAAGAGAAACAGAGCCATCTCCCAAAAATGAAACAAAACCTGAAACCAACAAAAATAGGTCACCAAGGACCAGAACGAGTAAAAACACAAAAATAGGAAACAAACAAAAACTATGCACTGTACAAAAATGTTTACCTTGATTCTGGGGAGTCAATCCAAGAAATGCTTCAAATTTTTGCCATTAATAGGCAATTCAAGCAAATCACCATCCAAATCCTTCAAGAAGAAGGTGTGTTCACCAATTCTAATATCAATGGAGTAAGGGCCCATCCATAATGAGTCAAATTTTCCATGCTTTCCCTTATCTTCATGTCTGCCATCCCATAAAGCACAAAATCTCCAATATTAAAAACTCTAGGATTGACCTTCTTGTCAAATAACTTCTTCATATTTTCTCTAAACTTTACATGCCTCTAGTGGGATGCCCTCCTTTCTTCATCAAGTTCAACAATCTGGTTAATGCAAGCATCATAAGGACTTACTTATTGATCCTCCGGCCAGTGGAATGAATTGATATGAGGATAATTTCATATGTAGGGGCAAGTAGGGCCTGAATTCCATATACTAACTCAAATGGACTCTTTCTAGTAACTCTCTTGATAGTGATTCTATCAGCCCAAACAAAAAACTTCAATTGTTCACCCCATTTCCTTTTATTCAACTCCAAGGTTCTTCTGATAATCTTCAGCAAATTTTTATTACTAGACTTAGCTTGTCCATTTCCTTGGGGGTTGTAATTAGAGGCATATGTCAAGTTGATCCCATACTCTTTGCACATTTCCACTAGAGGTTTAGCTCTGAAACTCATGGCATTGTCAGCAACAATCTTGATTGGCACCCCAAACTTGTAGATGATATGGTTCAACAGAAAGTCCATGAAAATTTGGTGTTTTTCCTTCTTGGTAGGGATTTCCTCCACCCATTTACTAAAGTAATCAGTGGCTATAAGAATCCACTTATTTCCAACACTTGAAGGGTCTCAAATCTCACCAATGAAATCCATTCCCCATTTCTTGAATGGATCTTCCATTGATACAGGATGCAAAGGAAGGGAGCGTGAAGCTTTTAGTCTTCAAGAGAAGCGCTGAAAACTCTCACATATTCTAACCAAAAAGGTTATATCGTTGAAGAGAGTTGGCCACCAATAACCATCCCTCGGGATCTTATGTGTTGTGACTCTTGCAAAAAATTTCCCCCCACAAACTCCTCCATGGAGATCAACAATTATCTTGGGGGCTTTATCTTCAGTAATGCATCTTAAGAGGACTCCTTCAGGTTTCTCCAAGATAACCCATAATCATTAATGAAATATTTCTAGGAATCCAACTTAAGGTCTCTTTTAAGGTTCTTAATTAAATACTTAGGACAATTCAGATGTGTGAGATAAAAATTACATCTTTTTACCACTCAAGACTCATCAAATTTTCAAAAACACCTACCCTTTCTTCTTCTACCTCATTTACCCTAATAGTTTGCAAGTTTCTCAAAGCCATAGGCTTAGCCAAGCTGAAACCTCTCACCAAATTCATGCTTTGGATATCCATATCATATTCTTACAACTTGTTCACCCACCTACACCTTTTTCTTGAAACTTCCATCTCTGATGAAATGTCTTCCACCATGGTGTGGGGAACATAAGCAACAATCTTAGAACTAAAAATGTAAGGCCTGAAAACCTTTATTGCTTTTACCAAGGAAAATACTTGTTTCTCCATAATAGCGTATCTTAGCTCAACCCCTTGCAAGGCCTTAATTAAAAAGGATATCAGCCTCTTAGCCCCCTCATCATCCTTCTGTAGCAGGACAGAAGCAACAATGTTCTTTGAAGCAAAGGAAAATAGTTGGAAAGGATTCTTATAGTCTGGAGCTGCCAGAACATGTGCATGCTTTAGTGGTCTTTAATCCCATGTAAATCTTGGATGACAACCTCCTCCCACTTGATGACCTGGTCCTTTAACATGGAAGTGATTGGAATGGTAAACTCGGAAAAGTTTGATATGAATCTCCGATGAAGTTTATCTTCCCGAAGAAAGATTGAATTTCTTTCGTGGTCCTTGGAATAGAAACGTTGCTGATGGCCTCTACCCTCTCTCGATCAATCATCACCCCTTATTGTGACACAATATGGCCAAGAATATTTTCCTCTCGCACTCCAAAATGGCACTTCTTTGAATTGAGTGAGATGCCATATTCTCTACATCTTATCAACATCTTTTCCAAGGGCAACAAGAGATCACTTCTCTTCCTCGAAAATATAGTCACATAATCTTGATAAATAACAATAAAATCATTGATGTAACTAGAAACAGCAACATCCATTTCTCTTTGAAAGGTAGCTCCAGCATTCATTCAATCAAAGGACATCCTGACATATACATACGTTCCCGAAGGAGTAGTAAAGGTTATCTTGATCCTTTCTGATTCCTTCTCCACAAATTGGTTATAACCAGAGAAACCATCTAGGGTGGAGAGAAATTCAGAACTAGTCACTAATTATAGCATGTTTTCCATATTCAGTAAAGGATAATTATCCTTCATTGATGCTCTATTTAGATTTCTGAAATCTACACACAACCTGATTTCACCATTCTTCTTTCTCACTGGTACTAGGTTTGCAACCCAAGAAGAATACCTTGTGGGATGAATAATCCCTCCATCTCTTAGCTTATTTATTTCTTCTTGCATTTTGAGAGATATATTTTGATTGATTGCCCTCTTTTTATGCCTAAATGGCTTTGCATTAGACTCCAAGGGAATCTCATGTTGAAACAGGTCCTCTCTAGTATGCTTTTAATTCAGAATAGGTCCAAGCCATGCAATCTTGGTATTTCTTCAAAAATTGGATGTATGATTGCTTCTCCTCTTTGCTGAGATTGCTGCCTAACCAAAAATTTCTTGGCTTCTCCTTCAGACCAAGATCATGCTCCTTAACATCCCTCGAGGCTACCATATGTCTATTAATAATGCAATGAGCATTATCAAAATTTGATTCATGAGAAATCAACCCTCTAGGAATAGTATTAGTCTTTAGTTAGATGATGCAATTTCCAAACAAGCTTTCCTTCCCCTCTTTCACACATACCATTGGCTCCCAATCAATACTTTGATCTCGAGCATCATCATCAAAAACCAAACCATAGGTGTTTAATGTTGTCAGGGACAGAGGGTCTTGTCAATACCTCAACATCATATTCACAATATGGGGACATTACACAATTGTCAAAATGAGACCCCAACACTGAAATATTTTCTGCCAATTCATTGAACTTCCTATCATGATGCATAATGTTGAATGAATCAAACATCTCAATGAAATCCCAAACTACATGCTTGTATTATTTCATTCACTAATTTTTTGTGGCATATAGTTTTCTAACTTGTTTTACAATTAATTCTGAGTCTCCTTTGACAATGATGTCTTTGACACCATATTTTCAAGAAATTCTTAAACCCAACAACAGTGCCTCATACTTAGCAATGTTGTTAGTGCACTCAAAGTTGAGTTTGAAGGAAAAAACAAATTTTCCCGACCCGAGAAAGCAGAACAACACCAACACCATTCCCAAACTTGGAGCAAGCTCCATCAAAAATAGATTCCAAGGAGATCCCACTTGTTCAAGACACCTGCATTCCTCAATATTTTTGTCCTTTCCATTAGAAAATCCTACAAAGTTATCAGTATCAACATTTGTGTACAATACTTTATAGGATGTGTTGTTGGGATCTTCAATAAGGTGAAACATCTTATTTTCCCCATACAAGCTGGCAAGGATTCCCTAAATTGGGATGGTGGCATAGAACATTTCCATTTGGACACTCCCACCAACACTTGCAGCCCATTTTCTAGACAATAGCATGCCCCACTAGGTCAAGGCGACAACAATGACAAAATCAATTTTTAAATTTTCACCTGGGTAAGATGAAAGTTGTACCACCAAACCCTTCACACATCCCACTACTAGCACTTATTTGGATTCCATGGCAAGTGCACTTCCCATATGCTTCTTTTACTTTGATATTCAGCTCGTTCATGACTTCCAGAGGCATGACATTGCATGATGCCCCTGAGTCAAACATGCAGTTGTGGAGTAGTCTGTCCTTAATGATCAAAGTGGTGAAGAATGGATCCACATTCAGCTGAGAATCCACCAAGGATGTCCCCAAATAGACCTCAGGTGGTTCACCTAATTCCTCTAATGCTGGTGGTGTCTCTAACTCTTCAATGATTGGAGGAGTCTCCACAATGTTTACATTTCTGCCTAGGGTAGTCTTCTCTTCTTTCAACCCTAAGTATTCAAATGCTCTCTTTTTGTGCTCAGGAATCCTAAGCAACTCAACAATTGGAATAGATACTTTGATTTGACTTAAAATTTGGGTAATATCATAAAGTACATTCTTTGGCAAGGAATTATTAGAAGGAAAGATAACACACTCACTAGGTGGTACATGATTTTTGACAACTTGGGCATGAGGAGGGGTATGATTTTTGTTTGGAGCTGTAGGGAATTTGGCAGATGCATCTTTCTTAGGAGCCTCTTTAGGAATTTTTGAAATTAAGGGAGATTTTGACTTGGTTTGAGGCTCTGTCCCTTTGAAAACCTTACTTCCTGCGTAATATTCCTTTTCTTGTGCAACAACATCATTCATCAGTAACTGTCTATGTTCCTCAGATGGGACTCCTCCACCATAATTCTTTATCATTAAAGCCATTAAATATTCAAAGTCATTATTGGGAAATTCAAAATCTTTCACAGTATCTACTTCTAAAGTATGAGAGGGAGGAAGAATAGGTACCCTATGAATGCAGTCCCAAAAAGTGGCAGCAATCCGGGCACTTATCACCTTAGTTGAAGTTTCCCGTATTGTGAGCTTGTGGAATAACCAATCATGCAGACATCATTACCATTATCATCGTCAAATTCTTCTTCTTTTGATCTTCTTCACAAGGAGCATGGAGCATAAAACATCTGTCACACTAATCAATGACATCTTTCTCCTCCACAATAGCAACTATGGCAACCAAAGGATAAGACACCATTCTGTTTTCCATGTCTTAGGGCTGCCTATTTCCAAATCTAACAGTCCCTTATCTCTTTCATCGGGTATTTGGTGGTTTGTGAACCTGTGTTGGATTTGTTGCTTGTGTTAACCTTGTGAGATCTTCCCAATTCCTTTCTCATCCCGGGCTAGTTTGTAGGAAATTTCTTTGACAACCCCTGTCAAAGTCTTCACAACTTCTTCCAAATCAGAAAATTTCCTCATTTGAGGTTTTTTTCTGGGTTAATCAACTTCACACCATCCCTCTTGGGAGGTTTTCCAATTACCTTGATATTTTTTCAATTTGCAAAGCCATAGTGAAGGCCTACCTCAAATTAGTAGGGTTTTTGTCCCTTATGTACTAAGCAACCTTTTCATCAAATGTATCTGAATATTTGATCAAACATGATTCATCACATGGCCTTATCTTAACAATAAATCTTGTCAAGGTCTTATTAAACATTTTGTTGAAATCATGTACTTGAATCATAGGAATTCTTTTTTATGTTTTCAAATTCTCACAAGAGAAACCTAGGGTCAGCTTCTATCACCATATTACAATCTAAATGCATTGCTCATCTCTCGTCCACAAATCAATGGAATTATCTAGCAAAGCTTTATACCAGTCCCATGCATCCTCTTCAAAAGTATGGATAAAAAACTTGATATATACATCTTCATGTTCAATCTCAAACTATTCCATCATATTGATTAAAAACTTTAGGTGTTGATAACTAGTTATAGCATTGTTTCCTTGGAACTTTGGTAGTCTATTTCTTACATCTTGAGCAATCGCATTTGGATAACCATCCATTCCCACAAAATCTATAGGACCAAAAGTGTTTACAAGAAATGGAGGTCTGGATGGGGTCATTTGGGCCATATTGTTTTAAGGAGGTGACCTTATAAAAGAAAAAAACGATAAGGGGCGAGAGGGTCCTTGGAACACGGGAGTATAAATTTCAAAATTGATACCACCTAAAATCCTTATTTATTTGAAATCCCTATCAACTTCTTAAAAGATAGGTGTAGAATGAGAAGCAAACATTTCAAAATAAAATGAAGGCCCCTCTCTAGTTAGAGAATTCAACTCTAAAAAAGGCTACCTGATTTAGAAGCACTTGAACAACATTCTTTAATGATAGGATGATCACTTTAATCAATGGAGATCCCTCTACTTGTCTCTGTTGATCTCCCATAACTCTCCGTGATTTTCTTCGTTCTTATTTTGCTTTTCCCAACTCTAGAAATAATGTCATAGCAGGATCCCTATCAAAGACAAATATTATTCCTTCTAGCTTTGCAAAGATTGGTACCAAATCTCACTTGATAGATGAGACAATCACCGTACTCATCAAGAATCATATCAACAGGGAGTCACCACTAAGGATTTCCACCATAATTGTGCAAATGCACTAAAATATGATCTGTCAAATGTCTGTCAGCACTAGAAATTGGAAATGAAAGATATTACTTCCCTTTACCAAAATTTATCAGTGAATACTAGTGTAAAAACTTGTAGAGATTGGAAAAGTTGCATACAACACCAGATTTTGAGTATGAACTATAATCACTATGTCCCTAGAAATGACGTCACTCAGGTGTTGGTACCCAAATTGATTCTCCCTCAAGGTTTGAGCAACATCACAAGTTTTGGCAGGAATCTTAGGGAAAAATAGATCAAAATGAGTTGTTTTGTAGCCGGGGATGGGTTATAACTCGACTTTTTCACTCGGATGTTGAGAAATGGATAGTACCCTCAAGAGGATTTGATATATCCTCACTACTTTATGGTTGTACCTTTTCAACTAGGGTGAGAGGACCCTTCAGTAGCAGTGGTTTATGGAGGAGATGGATATATCCTACTCTAAGAGGTTATGAATAAGACCTTGGAAAAACTATGATAAATGCAACAAAATCTAACTCTCACGAGTTGTCACTCTAGATAGTGAAGATATTTTCTAGAAAAGTTCAAGCTACTAAAGACATTAGGAATCCGATTGTTTCTGCATGTTTTGGTAATGGAAATTATGCATTTGTGTTCATACAAGGAAAACAGGGGTGGTGCGGATAGGATTAGTTGTTTTTAAATAAATTTTGGTGGGAGGTGAGGCAAAATAAACTTGATTTGCCAAATCCCTGAGAACTCTTACAAAATGGAAAGTCTAGACAAATGAATTCTTTGGAATAGCTAAAATGTTCCTTTAACCAGAATATGTACTTATATGGAGGCCTGGATTAGCACTTTTTCACACAATATATGAGATTTCAACATGAAGGCTAGAGTTAGAATACCCAATCAAACATCAAAATCTAAGATCAATCATGCCTAAGGTACACCTAGAGGCTTACAAATAATCTTTGTCAACAAATGAAAGAAAAGTGATTTTAAATCATTTATTTCACTCCCAGATGAAACCTATTATGAGAAATAAGATTGCAAATGCCACTAAATTGTCACAAGGATTGAGACGTGTGTGATTAAGATAGATTTTGATAGAAGATTGCAATAAGAAAAAGAAAAACTATTTGCAAACATTCAGAAATGAAACAAACACATTTTGCTTAAGATCAACACAAAATAACTTGATTTTGATTAAATTTATCGGTAAGGGAAAATTTCTAGAACAATATCAAAGCTTTTCAATGTCTCAGATTTGCAACCACCTTGACATGATCAAACTTAATAGAAAAGTGATATATAGGCTTCTTAGACGGATTCTTAAAAGATAGGATTTGTCAAGTTTTCCTCTTAGGAATTTTCTTGGAGCTTTAAAACTTCAACCTCTAACCATTTTCACAAAAAAATTGTGCCATTTTTAACATTTAAAATAGATCCCCTTTCCCCCAAAATTCATGACAATGAGTGCTACAAGTGCTCGCCATGATCACGATCATGATTTCCGAATCGATCTACAAAATGTCGCCAGTGCTAAAGAGGAAAATGTCTTCAAATATCTCCCACATTCAAATCCTCCTTCTGGTAGATCACTCTTTCTTAGACTCACCAACAACTTCCACCACTAATTTGTCAAATCTAGTTCCCGAGATTCAAACCATTTTAATGGCGAAAGACATCTCCAGATCTCCTCCACAAAAATTAGATATCAAAATTAACTCTCCTCTCTATTTGACTCAGGAAATACAAAGAAATCATGAAGACTCACACTTCCTGCAAAGTTTCAATAAAAATAGGGGAAAATCATATTCGACTCATAGTAGTTGTTGCTCTTTACTTTGAATTTGAGTCTTACACATGGAAGATTCAATTTAAGATGGGCCCGGGTTTTCTTTGACTTTTTACAACTTTTGGAAAAATGTAAAATTTTCACACTTTTCTGCACCTCCACCCTTGAGAAATGATCTTGACACATGTCCTAAGGTGGGTCCCAACAGAACTGTGGCCAAATTCTGCTATTTCACCTCATTTTTGGAAAAGGGAAAATTTTCCAAATTTTCCCCACAGCTCTACCCTTGAAAAATGGGCCTGACACATGTCCCAATGTGGGTCCCAATGGAACCATGCTTCCTTTTTCACTTTTAACTCTTTTCTCCCAAAAGGAAATTTTTCCAAATTTCCCCTAAGAGTCTACACCTCTGCCATTGACTGGAGAAAGCTTTGACCTTTCCTCTATCAGGCTTGTAGGCCATTTTTGGTATTTTAACCCTTTTGAGCATAAAAGGAAAAAATTCTAAGTTGCCCCTAATGGTCCGCTTCCCCACCCCTTCTGACTTTTCAAACTGCCACGTGTCACAATGGCACACCTTGAGATGGTCCCTAAAATTTGAGACCTTGGAAGAGCGTGGGCTCACCACGTGTCCTGTCCCAACAAAGTTTGTTTGAAGGCTTGAATCTCAGTGGAAGGCGCCATGTGTTAGGATCCGAGGCAGTCTCTTTTGGCCTTTGAAAAGTATAAGAAAAATGTAAAGTGAGCAAAGGCCTCCAAGTGTCCTCTTGGCACTTCCTTAAAAGACTTTGAATGAGTATGGGCTCACCACGTGTCCTTGTTTCCTGCCAAACTGTTTTAGCTGCATAAAAATTTGGCCATCTCTGGGTAAAGCAATAGAAACCTCCACATGTCCTCCCGACACTACTCCAAGAACAAACCAAAAATTAGATCTTCAAATAACCATCATTCCTCCACGTGGAAAAATCTTTAAGTTGAGGTGATTTATAAAATTTCTAAAGCACCTCACTGTTGAGCTACATCTAACAAAAAGAGGACACATTCCCTATCAATTTAAGGATGTAAATTTGATGGAGAAAACACCTATCAAACTATAAAATGTAGAAAAATGACCATTTGAGCCCGGGGATGAAGTTTTTTCCAAGGACAGAGGATTTATAAATGTTGCAAGGCTCAAATACACTCTTCATAGCTACATCCATTCATTTTTCATCAAGTATTTTGGGAAAATGACAAGGGAAGAAAATCCCAACTGTAAAAAATGGAAATAATGGGAAAGCCTAAGTTTTTGAATGAATAGAGGACAAGAGACCCAAATTTCAGACCTCTTCGGAGAAACAAAGAAACAAGGACAAAAATATAGATCCATACGTGATATTTGGCCCAAGGAAAGATTAATTATGGAAACAAAGGAAAGTAGAGACTACTTAGGCACAACACGGGAGGATAAAATGTGAAAGAGGTTGTAAATCAAAGGATTTTCAAAGGTAAAATGAAATGAGACTATTTTGAGCACCAAAACGCTGGATGCTAATGCTAAACCTTCAACCTCTAGCACTGTAAGTAGCATGAAAAAAAAATCCACGTCTCTCTAAAGTCCTCTCTAATGGTACAATTGTCTTAAATTGGCGTGAATCTTCTTCATCCCGGGATGGGCTGAGTAAGGTGCACGAGGAGCCTCTAAAAAAATGTCCTGTCTCATGCCTCCATCTCTAAGAACATATATCCAACCTATGTGTCCGAGAAGACCATCTGTCTCTAATGAAAATAAATCAAATATCCCTTCAAGGGGTCTCTCGAGATTCAATCTCTTCTCTGGATGTAAGGTAGAAACTGCGTCCCGAGGATGCTACATTTGCAAGATTCTCGCTCTGCAAATTTGTGCCCACCGAAGTGGCCATAGCCACATGTCTCGTACTCAAGGCATCCGTAACCACATTATCCTTCCCCTTCACATGCTTTGTCTTCATGTCATACTCACAAAGTAACTCCATCTAACACCGTTGATGAGCATTGAGATTGGGTTGCATGAAGTGGTGGTGAAGACTTAAGTGATCGATCACCCCGAGTGTAAATCTTTAGCCAAGAAGAAAATGTCTCCACCACACTAAGGCATGCATAACGGTTGTAATCTCAAGGTCATGAGTCGATAATTTAGCTCATAATACTTTAGTTTGCGAGACTCAAAAGAAAATACCCTGCCCTCTTGCATCAACACACCTCCAAGCAATGCCAAAGAAGAATCATGTGCAAACATAGAATTCACCCTATGGATCTGGTACTGCAAGAATAGGTGCCGTTATAAGGCATTATTTCAGTTTCCTAAAGGCATACTCACATCTTTCTGACCAAACAAACTTCTACCCTTTCCACTAAAGGGAAGTGATTGGGTGCACAATCCGAAAAAAGTCCTAAACAAATCTCCTATAATATCCTACCAAACCCATGAAGTTGTGCACCTCGGTCACACTGGTGGGTGCTATCCAATCCATGATAGCTCAAATATTGGAAGGACTGACAAATAATGCCTTCCCTAGAAATGATGTGGCCAAAATACTACACCTCTGATTGAAAGAACACACACTTCTCCATGTTCCCATAAAGATGCTACTCACGAAAACACTTAAGAACCTGACAAAGGTGCTCCTCATGCTCCTCATGCATACATGAGTAAATCCAGATGCCTTGAATGAAAATGAGCATGAAGAAATCTAGAAAAGTCTTGAATACCCCATTCATCAAGCTCATGAACACTACGGGGGCATTTGTCAGACCAAAAGGTACCACTATGAATTCATAGTGGCCATATCTCGTATAGAAGGTGGTTTTATGAATATATGCCTCCATAATCCTTAGCTGATGGTATCCTAACTTAATATCTATCTTGGAAAAAAATGTAGACCGCTTTATCTCGATAAAAAAGGTCATCAATGCATGGAAGGGGGTAATAATTCTTGATCGTTACTTTGTTGAACTGGTGGTAATCAATACACAACCACAAAGATCCATACTTCTTCTTCACAAAAATCACTAGTGCACCCCAAGGGCATACATTAGGAAAGATTAAGCCTTTCTCTAGATTGCCCTCAAGATGCAACTTGAGCTCAAATAGCTTAGGGGTAGTCATCCAATTAGGATCTCGTGAGATAGGCTCTATGCTAGGAACTAAACCTATATGAAAATCTATCTCACGTGGGGGAGGTAACCCCTGTAGCTCCCTTGGAAAAACATTAGCAAAATCTCTAGAGATGGGATGGTCATCAAGGGATAGTCCACTGGAATCATCCTTTGATCTTTCACTAATTGTAACAACATACATCTGACAACCCCATCGTACACACCGCATAAGTTGCATAGCGAAGATGGTGTGAATAGAAACGGATCTCCTAACTCTTGTTATCATTGACTCCACTCCTAGATCATCTATACAAGAAATATTCTTATGGTAATAGTACACTCTAGCTCTGTGTGTGGACAACTAGTCCATGCCTAAGATGACACCATAGGAACCCAAAAGAAGGATTAAAAGATCTGAAGTAGTAGTGAAGGGTCCTAAATCCACTACACACTCCTTAACTAAGGAGTCTATAGAAAATTTTGCTATAGAAGCCATCTCACCATCCCAACTACAACCCTACCTAACTACCACCAACCTGCAATGCTCTATTAAGGATGGTGCAATAAAATAATATAGGGAACCATAATCAAATAATATAGAGGTCAAAACATCACCAATGCTACCTGTCATCTCTATCATGGTACTCTATTGCTCAGCCTGGTAGTTCTTGACCATTGTGTAGATCCGATGGCTTCGTGCCATATCTCCAACAATAGTATCTGAGATCTACATCTTAATCTTGTTGCTAGGGTTCTACGGGCACTCTCTCTAATGGTGTCTAGCAACACCACAACCATATCAGCTACATGGTCCTCTTCGGTGGGATGTAGCTCCAGCCTCACACTCTATATGTTTATGCTTTGTGGATCCCGACGACCCAAACATGGACTACCGAGGTCTCTGCTGATGCACTCCTTTTGACTAATCTCTCGGTGTTCCTCGTTTCTGATGGGACCTCTAGGAGGAGGCCCCATACTCCATCCCCTCTATGTGTCAAATCTCTGAGGAGGTCTACAAGGTGGGCAGGTTTGCTACCGCTAAGGTGGTGCACGAGGTGGCCTCAAGGAATACTTGTCCTAAACTCTATCTCGCTACGAGGAGGAGGAACTTACCCCTTCGATCTATTATCCTACATTTTCTAGATGCGGCTTTGAACTCGTCTCTATCCTTCTCGTCTTCCCCTATGTCTCCTATGTAGGCCTTCTCCATGGCCTCTTCTAGTGTCTATGGGAAGTGAGTGTTTACTCGCAACATCCAAATCCAAATTTAGGCCCTAGATGAACCTCTCGAATCTATACCTACTCATCCTGCATATAGTCGACATACTAGAGTAGATCCAAAAATTGACTCTCATACTCGGCTATAGTCATGGATGCATGGCGAGGTCATGAAATGTGTTTTTCCACTGTTGAATGAACCTCCTGGGAAAAAACATGCTACTTAAACGCTCCTAAAAAGATCCCAGTATCTCGTCTCTAAGTCAACATGGAGCTTTTGCTTCTCAGTCCTCCACAAGACTCTTGCTTCATCCCTCGAAGATGGTTCGCAACACGAGCTTTTGTGCTACTAGTATAAGGGCGAGCTTGAAGTATCTCAAAAGCTCACCAACCAGGCCTCTACCAAAACCTCCTATATCTACATATTAATGAGATCACCGTAGCTTCATGATCTCCCTATTATGGTCCGTAGCTGATGACCGAAAAGCCCTAGGTCTCTTTGCATGCTCCTCCCTCTATCTAGGACTCCAAGATCTATCCCTATGTCCTAAAATCTTGTATCCATTTCCTCTCTGGGCGACTCGCCTAGGTGACTCCATAGGAAGTTCTCTGCCCTATGCTCCTTGTTGTATCAAGGAGATGCCCTAGCCTCAACTGATGGCTCTATATCTTTTCTAGCAAGATGTCCTCCTACCGACACTCTATGTATAGTGGTATTGAAATCTTAAAGCGTCTGTAAACTCGAGGAAGGATGGCCACTACCCCCTAATCTAGCGGTGGTATACCTAGGTCTATATGAAAATACCCCTCATCTTGTCCAAACCTCCTACACAAAGCTAAAGCGAGATTTAGTTCATCATTTTGGTTTTGTTTCAATTTTCTAAGTTTTCTAAAACTACCCAAATATTAGCTATTGTGGTTTTCTCGATTTAATGAACAAGTTTGTACTAGGTTAAAATTGTATGTCTTCATATTTTCTAGGTGTGCCTAGGGTCCAAGCTTTGAACACATGGCTATGATACCAAATGTAACGCCCACAAAAATGACGTTATAAGAACACACTACAACCAAACACTTAACCTGAAAATTAGGACTAATTTTTTTTTAAGTTACAAAGAAGGTTACAAGGGTGCTTAACCTTTAGGGTTCATTAACTTAACTTACACTACTTACTCAACTTTACGATTGAAGAACTAGGTCTAGTTAAAAGTTACATGTTTTCAAAATTATCTCTAGGGTCCATTAATCAATCATTCAAAAGGAAGGTACCAAGGATTAGTTTATTTGATTAAATATTTTCTTCTCTTTAAATATTGCTCAACTTTAATATGGTTAACCTCTTGCTTAATTACTCTAGTTTCATTATCCTAATAGTTTAAAAGTCCTTCTATTAAATTCCTACAACATACTAAGGATTAAGAAGGACATTACACCCCTAAGAAATTATATGGCCCCACTCACCATCTACACATACCTTAAGGGATTTTAAATTAAACATTTAAAATACATTTCTACCTAAGAAAAGTAGGGTGAATTCCCCACCCTTAGATCAAATCCATCTTGGCCACTAGATCCTAGGGTTCCAAACTTAGCCCTAAAATCCTTAAGAAATTCTATTAAAACCTTTTCTCATTCTATTCTTCTCATTTGGTCTATTTCCTTTTTGTTAAATTTGCAGGTTGGAGAGGAGGAAGCCATGAGAGCAAAGAAGGAAGAGCCATGGAGGAGTCTACATGGAGATTTAGTCTAGGCTTAGTTTAGTTTTAGTTTTATTCATGTAATCTATTTCATTCAAGGATTGGGAGGGATTTCCTCTACCAATCTAGTTTTTGTTTTCAAATTATTTGTAGATTGGGTTTCAAATTTGGGGCAAACCCTACCCCATTATTATAAATGAAAAAATACTTTTAGATCCACCATTTGTATGTTTTATTTCTCAATCTAGTGATTTTACTCATTGTTTTGATTGATGGTAGTTAACACATAAATTTTACATCTTATAATTTGGTGCAAATACGATAAATTGCAAGCACTGGCACGGATCTACAGATTTTTTTCATAAGTGACAGAACCACCGCCCAGAGCAGACCAGGTAGTCCCGTGACCGCCACCCTACGTAGGTGAAAAACCATAGACTTCCACCCTACGAAGTAGAAATTTTGCGATCACCACCTTAGCCTGAGCGGTGGTTACGAGACCTCCACTTTGCACAGGGTGGCAATCCTGGTTCTGAAAAATAGAACCTTTATGCTAAGATTTTCCCAAAAACTAAAAGTTACTAAAAGATGTAAAAATGCATTCTGAGTTTGTTTGTGTTCATTTAGAGTTCCAAATATGATATTTAATTCTCTTTTATTCATGTCTTAGTTAAATATACTCATTTTATAGTATTATCCAAATCAATAAAGCTCATCTACTTACAATAATAATTTCCATTTGTTTAACTAGATTCTTCTTTGCATTACAAGAACAAAGAAACGCATAACTACTTATAGATTATTTTCTTTTTCTATGTAAAGAACTCAACATTTCTAAATACAATATAATCAAACTTGTTCTCTCTTTCATTTCACTATAATGTACATACATTCAAAATAGCTAAAATAACTTTATTTTTCCATTCAAGTTTACTATGCAAGAAAGTTCAACTTCTAACAACTTCTACATTTCCTTCTCTCACATTTACAATACAACAACTACACAATGAAAGTATACTTTATTTTTCATTGAAAAATATCTCATTTCCTTTAACAAACAAGAACTAATTTTATCAAAATATAACCACGGTTTCAAATAAGAGAATGTACTTTCTTTTCTATTTCTAAAACTAGTTCTATAATACAATATTTCTTCTTTCCTTTCATCCTACAAATATTTGAATGAAAACTTTCTCTAAGAAATTATTACAAGGTCTTCCACTCAAGGTGGTAAATAATAAAAGAATTGAACTAAAAGAAACTATAATAATACAAATTCCCCACTCTAAGTGGAATACAATGCATTTCTTCACAAGGATAGTTCTCAAGGTCTCCAAAAACACTCCAAACTCCACAACTCCAAGCAAGAAGGCTCTATCAAGAATTGTTTGATTCACAACAAAATGGGGGAGAGACAACACTCTCCACCCAACCAAGACATCCAATGAAGAGGAGAATCCATCCTCTCCATTGGCCCCCGAGCCCCAACCACATCACAATGGAAGATGATTTCAACACATGGAAACTACAAGCTTCCACAATACTTAACAAAATAGTTTCACAATCCATTCCATCCACATTCAAACACAAAAACAACACAAAGAAAGAATAATCAACAAAACAACAATATAACAAGGCTTATCAAGAAAGCCAAAAGAGCAAGACCTATGGGGAGGCCACTTATGCCTCCCAATGGGAATGGGTGCCCACCTTAAAGCCTCCAATGCATGTCTCAAATCCCCTAAAAACTCTTATGCCTCCCTCAAGTACCCCTTATACCTCCATATACTCTTATGCCTCCCTCAATCTCTTATGCCTCCCTCATAACAAGAAACAAGAAGAAATGCAAGGTGGGGCACCCAACCCAAACTCCCTCCAACAAGAAGGTAAACTCTTATGCCTCCCTAAAATAATACTCCCCATATTCTCCTCCTAATTTTGAACTTAGGCAATCTACCCACAGCCAACAAGTATTCCAAGGGACACCAAAAATCAGCACAACATATACACACAAAAATAAAAGTATAACTAAAGCAAGGAAAAAGCTCCTACCTCTCCATAGTAGAGTTGTTCCAAGAGTGAAACTCCAAGCTCCTCAAAATCAAGAAAGCATCCACAAGCTCTAAAAATTCACAAGGACTCCTAAAAATCCTCTAACTCTCCAAGAATCCTCTAATTCTCAAAAGACAAGATTCAAAATGATCAAGTAACCCCCAAACAAGAAAAAGAGCATCTATAAATAGAAAAGGGAGGGAGGAGGATGAGGTGGCTCCATGTAGGATGCCACATCACTCATCCTCAACTCCACCTCACTTGGTCAAACCTCAACCCCAATGCACCATAAATTGGTGGGTGAGAGGAATGACAAGATACTTGCACACAAAAACTAAGCCCACACCCCCAAAGGACAAAATTAAATATTTGAAAGAAAGTGCAATTAATATTTCACCTTTTTCTCTTCCCAAAAAATCCTAATGGCATCTAATTTTGACCCCCAACCCATAGGTAGGGTTTGCATAGGCATTTAAGAGGTGTGGGACAAGTTTGACTTGTCCCACAAGCTTCCAAATTTGGCCTCCAAGGCCAAATTCGAGTTTCCCATGAAGGGTAGAGTGTACTACACTCAAGACTCAAGCATACAACACTCAACACAAAATCCAAGAGTAAATCAAGTCTAATAAATGATCTCCTTTTTGTCACATCTTTAATTAGTTTAGGAAAAATTTAAATTATCCTAATTAAGATACTACAACCCATTAATAATAAAAGGGGTAAACATACATCCAAAAATCTAAATAATTAAAACAAGTGAATTAAATTACTAAAATAAACACATACTAACATTAATAGAAAGGGAAAAATTAAAACAAAACAACACATAACCCCTTCGTCACAATTTTCCCCTAACCAAATACTTCTAACACACACACAATTACATATTTCCATGGTGACCCTAGTTGAATTCATTTAGAATTCTGATGTGGTTGGTCTCTTATCCCCCAATGTTTTTATGAATATAATTATGACCTGTAAAGAAGAGAATACCTCCTTCGGCCTCATGGATGCATTTAAACATTCATACCAGCATATGTAATATAAATCTAAAATCATCTATATATGAACAAATACCATCTAGGAAAATTACGAATCATTTACAAATTTCTAGCAATATTTCTATCCAACGTTTCATCCATGTGAAAATGATCACAACATAAATTCAATTATGAAAGTCTACTCAAGGTGACAAAGTGCATCACACGTCAAAATATATATATAAATAACCATGTCCACAACATATCAACATTAATATTAAATGTCTCTAATAATCCACATACATCATATATGAAATGAAATCAGCACAATCTAGTATCTCTATCATCTAGTATCATGCTAAATCAAAAGGCTACAACAATGTCCATAAGTGTAATTGACAGTATCAAAATCAAAGTGAAAAGTTATCGAAGGGAAGTGGGCACTATAGTACATAAATGAAAACATAGTGAAAAGTGCATGTCCGAGTGTTTTACTATGTTTTCAAATTGATTCATTGGGTTCTTTATTTCTAACCTAAGGGTGGTAATAATTTTAAGCTTATTTCTATTCATTGGGAAAATTAGGGGTTAATTTTATAGTTCACACCTTCTAATAAGGGTTTTGGGTTATGTTATTAAGAAAATGCATTCCCGAAGAAAATGACATTCATGCCATCACAATGGGCATCAAAGACATTAAAATTTAGAAACTTACCCTCCCATTTTCACCGACATAGGTGTCTATTATTTCTTTTATGAGTTACTCTTTCTTGAATAACCTAATTGAAACAAGAATTTATAGTAATGTGGTATACATAGGGAAAATTTTAATGCACATGAAATGACAAGTCGGTGTAAGAAAACCAATGAAACTACTTGATATGAAAATGGTGTCGTACACAACCGAAGAAAGTACAAAAAAAGAGGTTAATACCTATATAAGCATGATATTAGGTTGGGTTGCTCATACTATTATTGTCCTTTGTATCTTTGGGACCTAGGACTTCATCTTTTGTCCCTTTGGTATTGAGGACTATAAAAGTTATTTAGTTTTTATTTGTGTCCTTCAAAAAGAGTGTCATTAGTACTTCGTATTTCATACCTTCGTCCTTATATAGAGAAGGGCCCTACCAACCAAAGGAGGTTGAGTCACCATCCCTATAGTTATATATGGAAAAGGCCCCTATCTCCCCTATATACATATGGTGGGGGAGGGGGGATATAGCAAAGATCTCGATCCTATCACCAATATATATATATAGGTGATTTATGTATAGAAGCATGGGTGCAATGATGGGGATGTTAAAAAAAAAATTCATATGGGAGCCACTTATAGGCTGGATGCACAACTAATTTAGGTGCTTAGTGAAAGTTTTGGAACCTATAAATTGTAGAAGCTGCTAGGGGTCACATAATGAGGGTGATCTATTTCAAACATGGAAAGATAGTGTAAAAATCAAATATGTTAAAATTAGTCGTATGCGGTCATTAAAAAGTTGCACATAGGTATTTCAAACAAGAAAAGCCAAAAGAAGTAACAATATGCATAAATAACGGTCGATTATTAGATGTAGGGATTCTAAGACGGTATATGTACATGTAGCTTCTTCTTACGATTCACATTCACAATGGATTTCCGAGAAGTTGAAAATGTATTTTTCGTGGTATAGAGGTTACGTTGATTTCATATAATTTTTTTTTTTTTAATATTCTACATTTTTTTGGTGAGAGATACACTTTGTGAAAATATATTAATACTCGGTTTTACATGTAGATGTATTTATATATATAAAATCCATATTTATTTGTTATCATTTTCAACTATCCAATTTTATTACTCCTATCGTAAAAAAACCTAATCACGAAAAGTGGTCATTAGGCCATAATTTTTCTTTTTCAACACGAAATATTTACAATTCACTATCATTATATCGGAGTATTATAAACTACATAAAAATATCTTAGTTATCCTATCGGTTGTGTGGCTCACCGCATGTTTTTTCTTATAGGAAACAAATGTTTATGTGAGCCTAATGATCACTAGGATAATTTTATCTTGTTTTATCCACAAAGATTAACAATATATATTTATAATACCACATTATTATAAACATGATATATTTATGGTAACCCGCACACAATTGTAAAAGATAATAAGTTTGTGAAACAATAATCGTGCTCTATATTTTACATCCACTCTATATGAACACATATACTCTAAAATTGTTTAGATATTTAATTTATTAGTTTTCTATGCAGAGGTAATCTTGTACCACCTAAAATCAAATTGTGTATACTATGTTAGCAGAAATAATTATTCAAGTCGAACGGTGGTTTTTATGGAACCAAGATGGGCTAGAAAACCATGAGAGAAAATGTTATTATCCCGTCATGTGGGTTGTAACACCTCCCAAAATCAAAGGGACAAGGAATATTTTGTTCTTACTGGTAGGAAATGGATAGTAAAAGATATAATGAAAAAACCAAATTCTATGAGAAAAATGCAAGGGCAAAAAGAAACTAGGGAAATGAGACAAACCTCACCTAAGAGTTTCTAGTGCCAACCATTAGTAATCTAATTTCTACAGTTACTACACATGGTCATTGTGGTTAGTTGGAGGGTTTCAAGACATTTCAAATATTATATATGTAGGTTGGTATTTATGATTTGTACCATAGCATGCAAGTAATTGAATAATTTAGGAGAAAATGTTTTTTTTTGTAAATATTAAATAAATAGTAAGAGGAAGAACAAAACCTATAACTTGAAAGTATAGCTCATATCATTTAAAGGGAACCACTATAACTAAAATAATAATACTTCTATTTTTTAGATTTTTGTAAGTTGAGTATTTCAATTTTCTGGAACTACAAAATATAGTGCTCCTTTTTCCAAAGTTGTTTTTTATAATGCTTTGTGATAGAACATAAAATTACACAAAGTAATTGAGTTGAAAAAATTAGATTCAAAAATGTGAAATATAAACATAACATAATTTTTGAAATGAAACAAAATAATATAATTTAAAAGAAACTTAAAAAGAGCATTTAATATAAATTTTCAATCAGAAATTAAGAAATATCAGTCAAACTATGAAACAATTGAATGAGGTTGTTTCTGTTTTTGGATTGTAAGATGCATACCAATTTCAAGATATTCTAATTAAGAATATTTCATTTAGTGTAGTAATGTACCTATATATTTTCAGTCATGTAAGTTGCATGAAAAATATTTACTTGCATGGAGCCGTCTTTGCCTTTTTCATGTGTAGTTACATTAGGAGGAACCATAGGCAGGTAAGTAGACCCCTCTATAAACACATGGATATACCGAATGGAATACACAATGTGGATATAGGTGGGAAAACTTAGTAGAAGTTCACAATATAAAATAGGTTACATTAATATTTTATGAATAAATACTAGGTTTATGAAACTAACAAAATATACCTCTCACAAGGGAACAAAATGGAGAAACGATGGAGGAATCATTAATAGACTTCGAATTTAAACAAAATGAATCCTTTCTATCTATTAATAATAAATCTTGGGAGAAACCACCATAATTATTGAAGGCACAGCGCAGATAGTCCTAGACCTTGGCGTGCATGGTGGGATGCAAGAAAACATACCAGAATGGGATGTTATAAAAAAGATATACGAGATATAGAAAATTTGAATATTTGGGCTTATTTTCTAAGGAAATAATGGTATTGCAAAACACACTAAATGTAGTTCTAATAAAGAAATAAAATGGAGAATCAAAATAAAAAGAATCTACATCTAAATCAAGAGAATTATGGACATAGTTTGTGTTATGTTTTTGGACACTACTTCTGTTTGGTCATCATTTATTTTTAATTTGTTGGAAGGATTTGTCAGCTTTGTGCATAAAAATGTGCTATGGAAAAGGAAAAATCCTAGAGGCCACAACATAAGTTTCATAGGTCATTAAAAAATATGAGACAAGATTATGACATTATACCGAATTCTTTCCCAATATATAAATTGAACACATAGTCCACTACAGGAATGGCTGTGACAACTAAGCTAAAGTGAAATTTACAATACAATAGCAACTACATTGGGAATTTACTAGATGAAATATAGATACCATAAGAAGGGGACACAAGTATTACATGAAATCAAAGGCCTAGAACTGGGTGAATGGAAAACAAAGCTATTTGTAAACCTGAAATCTATAAAAGTAACGCATACCTTAAAAGGAAAATAGTGAAATGACGTAAACCTAGATGCTAAACTGTTGGAGTAGTTGTGGAGGAATATTACATGGAGGGTTGGAAAAATAATGTTGAAACTAAAAATTGAAAGAATTAACCATGAAACAGATAAAATGGAATAGATGACTATGGATGAAAAGGCAATAATAGGAATGAATGACATGTTGATTAAACAAGATGCTGATAATGCAACACGGAAAAGGTAACCAGCTATGCCAAGTGTCGTGCCCACTTCCCTTCGACAGTTTTGATATTTATCATGATACTACTGACTATATTATGGACATTATTAGAGTTTTGATTTAGTATGGTGTTAGATGTTAGATCATGGATTATTGTTGACTCTAAATGATATATGATGCATGATGATTGTTAGAGAGATTTTATATAGATGTTGACATGTTTTTGGAGATGGTTATATATATAATTATGTATGTTTTTAGGACATGTGATATTTGGATATATTGAGTAGACCAATAAAATTCAATTTAAAATTGATGATTATATAGTTTCGATGAAATTGTTAGTGATATTGTTGATTATCTGGATGTTGCTATGATGTATATATATATATATATATATATATATATATATATTGATGATTTTGAAATTATATTATATTCATTTGGATGTTCTTATATGGCCACAAGGCCGAAGGGGTATTTGTATTGTACAGGTCAAAAATATCACAACAAACATCGGGGATTTGAGACCAACCACATTAGAATTCTAGATGAATTAAACAAGGTCACCATGACAACTTGTATTGTGCGTGTGTGTGTGTTTGATTGTTAGGGATTCCCATTGGGGGATCACCTTTAAATGTCACCAAGGATTATTTGTATTTATTTATTTGGTTCCTTTTTATTGATGTTTGTATGTATTTATTAAGTGATGTGTTTTCCCCTTTCATTATTTATTAATTTTAGTAAATTAATGTGAGTAAACATGTTAAAATTAATTAATGAAATTGGGACATAAGAAAGTAATTATTAGATTTCTTGGCCTAAAATTAGAATGTTGTAAGAAATGTGTAAGATCTGTGTAAATTAATTTTGGAGTATGAAACACTCCACCTCCTTTTAAAATTTGAATTTGTCCTTGGAGGCTGATTTTGGAAGCTTATGGGACAAGTTAAACTTGTTCCATATGTCTTAAATTTTCATGCCAATCTTACCTATGGCTACAGGGTTTAAATCTAGCCTTCTTTATGCATTTGTGAAAGTCAAGTTGTGTGCTTTTATTCCACTTTCTTACATGCTTTCAATTTCAGTCCTTATGAGGTGTGGGTTTGATTTGAGTGTGTAAGTAAAAATCTTATTTATTTACCTGCTCATTTATTGTGCCTTGGAGATTGAAGTTGACTTATGACTTGGAGTTGAGGATGTACTATGTGCTAACCCACATGGATCCATCTCATCCTCTTCTCTTTCCTCTTCTATATATTCGAATTCCTTTGCTTGTTTTTGGGTTTTTTTTTTGCTTCACTTTTATCACTTCTTTTTTGGTGACTTTCTTTTGGTTTCTCGAGCTCTTACAAATTGAGAGAAATTTGGAGATTGTTGTATACTTGTTGATTGTTGATCTATTGGTTTGTATTACATTTGAGATCTTGTTGTTTTCAACTTGGAACTAACTCCATCATGGAGAGGAAGAGCTTAGATCTTTGAAATACTCTCCTTTTATTTGTATGCATATGTGAATGGTTGAATGTTTGAATGTGTTATTTTATTTCTTGGTTGGTTGGGTAGATGGACTAGGGATGGTGTAGGAGAAGAATATGAGGCATTTTGTGTGAGTCATAAGTGTTTTGGGGAGGGATAAGTGTGGAGGGAGTTAGGATTTGGGTTCCACCTTACAAAGAAATATCTTGCATTTCTTTACTCATTATGGGCTGCCATAAGAGGTTGGGGAGGCATAAGTAAATGTGAGGAATAAGGGGTACTTGGGGGAGGCATGAGGGCATGTCGGGGATTGGAAATGATATATATTTTGGTGGTTTGTTCTCGGTGGTGATACCCATTTCCCCTTTGGGAGGAAAATGCAACATCACCCATAGTTTCTTGCTCCTTTGGATTGCATGATGAAGCCTAAGTGTTGTTTGTTGTTTTTTACTGTGGTGGAAAAATGTAGTTTGGTTTTGGACTATGTGTTAGAATGAGAAATATTTCTTTATGTTATGGAAGCCTATTGTTTCCATGAGTTGAAAAAAAAACATTTTTATTGCAATGTGGTTGGGGCTTGGGCACCAATGAAGAAGGATGTATTCTCCATTTTCATTGGATGTATTGGGTAGAAGAGCGTTTCCTTTTCCTTGTTACATTGTGACTAAATTGGAGAATTATGAAAATTCATACTACTATTCTCGGAATTTGAGAAAGAAGATAGTTCCATAGTCCTTGTTGAGATCATCTCTTAATGTAACATTTTCCCACTTGAAGTGGATGATCTTGTATATTATTTTTGATGGAAAGATGGTCTTTATGGGCTATGAAAGTTGTAAATTGAATTGTGAAAGAGATATACTCTATTTTTCTACTTTTGAAAGAATGTGAAAGAAATCATATTCTGTATATTGTAATTGAGAAATGAAATAAGAAATTGTAAAGGTATCTCTTTGAATCAATAAAGGATTGTATTACTTTACTCAAATGGCATTATTGGGTATTGAAATCTGATTGTTGAATGTATTTTGAAATTTTTTTGGAAGGATGAAAAAGTGAATATGTATGGAGAAATGTCATAATACTCTATTTTTTTTTAAATAAATGTTTTAGAAATTAGAATTGTAATTTGGCATTTGAATACTTTGCTTGAGTCAACTTAGTATGTTAGATTGGGTTGGAATGAATTCATATTTTAAAGTTAGCAAATGAAAATAAAACTATTTGAATTTGAGGTCTCATTAGATAACTTTCATAGTGACAATTATTAATCGAAATAGAACAAAATGTCCTGCAACATCAAAAAGAAAAAATGAAATATCAAATTTTATTTGTAAGGTCAAAATGACCTAAAACATACCAAAATACTTATGAAAATTTTATAGAACCTTTCAAATCATGAAAAGGCAAAATTGTATACTTCTTGTTGTATAAAATTGATAAATTTTGAATGCAAATCAATCAAGAAAAATTAACCTCACAATCTATCCTAAAATATTCCAAGTAAAAACCTTCATTCCTCTTTGGCAAGTGGAAAAAGAATTAAGGAAAAATTTGAACAAATTGATAAGATAAAAATACCCGTTCACTTTAAAAGTGATAGAAAGACGTTTTCTCAAAATTGACACTTTAAATTTTATCAAAATCAATTTCCTAAGATTTCGTGAAATGTTGACGTCGAGAGATTTCCGAAAGTCCTTTTTTCCAAAAAATGAGTTCTCAATCAAAAGTTATGGCCTTCAAAGTTTTTACTTCATTTCGGGCTCAAAATAACCTAATCACAAATTTTAAATGAATAAAATATTCTTAGGTAGACCCATAGGCGAAAAATTTCCTTTTTTTTTTTTTTTCCCAAAAGGTACAAAATCATGAAGTTTTCCATCACTCCGCTAATCCCCAAGCCTTCATTTTTTCTATAAAATGATTTAAGTCCAAAAAGTTTATTTGGCAATTTTTCCTCCATGGCCCCGTCCCCCACTACTTATCATTGATCAACACGTGGCTTCATTGGGTGTCAACGAAGGCTCGGATCGATTTTAACCTTAAGTGCTTTCAAAAATAAATTTGGAAAAATTTGTAAGTTTTCCCTACAACCTCGCCTGGCCCTGCAGTAATCGTGGTGATGCCATGTGGCTTCACGAGGTATAACGAAGGATCGGGTCTTTTTAAGCCTTAATGCTTCAAAAAAAATTTGGTCAAAATTTCTAAATTATCCCCACCATCTCGCCAAACCTCATCTAACGGTTGGCTGACACATGGCATCTTCTCGCGTTGATGGAGGCACGGGTTTGTTTCGACTTTTTTGCCCTTGCTTTTGAATAGTCAAATTTTCCAAATGTTCCCCACCGACCCACTAACCTGCAACAAATAAGGAGCTGCCACATGGCCTCCTTGGGCATCGAAAAAGGCGCGGGTGTATAATTAAATTTTTCCCAATAAAGAAAAAGCACTAAATTCCTTTTCTAATCTGCCGGTCAAATTTTCTCCTCCGCGCCAATGTTCTCTCCAAAGTCCTCAGTCCGAGCTAGGGAAAATTTTCTTCCCTAGGCCCGCAGCCTGCTCTTGGGAAAATTTTCACCCCAAGTTTTTCCGGTCCATAACTTGAGAAATATGAGGAGTTAGGAGGACTTCTTTATATCACCGAAAAGGTGAAGAAATTCCCTATCTAATGGGAAAATTTCAGGAATTTTTAATAACATTAATCATGGGAAAAGTAAAATTAAATCTTTAACACGAGTTAAGGAGTGGGTAAGTAAGAATTTACTCGATGCTTTTAAATATGTATTATTTTCCCCCACGGTGTAATTAAACATTTGTCTTGTCTTAGATCTTGTGGAATCAAATACCTTATATTTAATTTTTTTAGTCCCTTAACCCTAAAATATTAATCAAGGAATATTTAGATAAAATGTCAATATAATCGGTGATTAAATTAATCCCTAAGGAGATTTGAGCTAGGTGTGGACTTATTACACTTGTTGTTTTATAATGTGGAATTAGTAATTATTATAATGGAAAAATTTATCATTTGAGTTTAATTGTCCTTGAAACTTTGGTTGTTAACACTTTTTAAAAAAATTATTCCATAATTTTGTAACTAAACCTAGGTTGTTCATGGGTCTCAACTGGAGAGATTTTACCGGGGTTACACTTGCTATCATAGCCGTGGGTTCAAAGCTTGGATCCTTGGGCACACTAGAAAACATGAGACGTGAACTATAAACCTAGCACACTTTTGAATATAAGAAAACAAACTTGTTTGAAAATTGAAAAAGAAATGCGTATCAAGAAATATTACATTACTCTATTTATTTGAACTATCAAAATTAAAATAATAATAAAATAATAAGTTGTTTGAATTGTTGTACTCGCTTAGTGGCATTTTTTTAAACCCAAGTAACTGAGAAATGTCAAATTAAATTAATTTTTGTTAACTTCTAGTGTAGTGGAAACTTGGTTCCCCTTTGAAAATGCATTGTTTTACAAGTCCTAAAACTTGATTTAATTGTATGATGTGTTAAACCCTTTGTTGAGACCCTTCCTTATTGGAGTTGGTGGAATGATAAATTATATGGTGTGAATCTTGTGGTTTCACAATAGTGGTTGTGTCTTTTGGTTAGGAAGAGTTAATTAGAATTTGTTTAGATCTTCCTTTCCTTCGTGTAGTTAGGAAAGTTGGTCTGGTTGTCGGTTTTCATTTTGTTTCCCATATGGGAGAGTGGCCATTAAGTCTAGGTGTCATTTATGACACAATCCTACGCATGTGTCCTTGGAACTGACCTCGAAGTAGAGCACCCCTATTGGCGGCCATGAAGGCTGCTATGGCGAAGTGAATGTGGTGTTAAAGTTTTGTATTTTACATTCGTAAACTTGTGTCATTTTATCAAGGACCAACATCTTATTTTATGATTGGATTGAGAATATTTGATGATCTTCTAGTTATTTATATTTTTACAAGAAGTTTTATACTTTTCAATGTGGCTACTTAGCCACTTTCCTTGATTGCCGATATTTTCTTGGAATTTATTTTAATTGGTGACTCGGAGCTCATTATGTTGTTGGATTCTTAGTTAAACATTACATGGATTTCTTCTTGCATGATGATGAGTTGGTTCTATGTTACTTGTATTCATACATTTTGTTGTATGGGGGTACACGCTAGGTGTCTTGAATGCCCTCTTAGGTGCCTAAAGTTATGCCTTGGTTTTAGATGCATGAAACCTTGAGTGTATTTAGGATCTTAGGTGACCTTTTCATTACTCAACCTTGTTGGGAAGAGATTTCATTGTGTTGTGTGTTATAGTTAGCGAGTGTGTTAGCAGTGGTGGTGATTCTCTTACAATCTGGTAAGAGCTTAAACCTCATTGGAGTAGAGGTGTTTGATTGTGGGATGATGAATTATGGTGGATCAGTTTCCTTTTGGATGGTTTTCGATGTTAGTGGAAAAGTGTTTGTCTGGAAGTGGCTTCTCTTTGATGGCATGCTAAGTTTTATCAAGAGTTCCTCATTTCATTATATTAAGTAGTGACTTGAGGATTGTATGCATTTTGGTAATTATGGTTATATTTAATCCCATTCGAGTATTATGTGTAAATTAAGTGTGTCTATTTTCCTCTTGACCTATAAATAAGTCTATCCTTTCCTTAACTTTTTTAGTTACTATGAATAATACTCTATGACCTATTAATTTTGGATTATGCGGGAGACACTTATGGATGCTTTGAGTCTTTTATACCATGACATTGGTGATGATAGAGTAATTAGACCTTGATAATTTAATCTCGGTGGTATTTTATAATGTGATTCTTCTTGCAAACTCAGTAACTCTTGGTCATAAAGCCATGTTGAATAGATAGTGATTTGTTCGCTTATATTTGATGATTTCTAGCAAGTATGTGGTGTTCTTATAGTTAAAATATTTCCTTGTCACTTTTATTTCTTTTTTCGTGGTATCTTGTTGTAATATGGGTGTAGATTTGAAAACTTTCCTTGTCTTATCAAGTGAGTCAAATGTTTTCGCCAAAACAACAAACATTGTTAAACCCTAGTAGATCAATAAAAGTAATTATGCTTCCTTATTGGGCCTCCTTGTAACTTCTTTTGATAACATGTAGAAACCCACTAGGAATGTTTTAGGATACTTGTAATAGTGGAAAAAAAAACTCAAAATATTGTTGTGATCCATGTTGGTTGATTGTTTCCTAGTTCTTACAAAAGTAATAATGTGTTTTCTATGTTGAATGTGCCTTGTTTTCCTTAGAATTAAAAATGTGATGTGTTGATTTACCTCTCTCTCACATAAAATTAATAGTGTGATATGGTTACCCTTCCTTCTCATTAAATTTTTAATTGAAAATTTGACTCACCTAAACATCATAAAACTATAATTGAGAAGATTTGGCCTTGAAGCTGAACAAATAAAATGGAACATAGAAAGAGAAAATAGTTCTTGCTTTAACCTTGGTAGATTAATAGAAGAAACAAAAAACATGTAGAAGAATAGAAAAGGAAAAAAATTTCCATCTACCTCCTCTAGGAGTAAAATAAATACTCTTCCTCTTGTCTGCCTTTATAGAATGGCAAGATATCATGCTCCCTTAGTGGTCCTTATAACACAAAGTTGTGATGTCATAATAGGAGGAATTTTAATTAAGAAAACTTGTAAGGTAATGTTATTAGCAAAAGAAACTACAAATTTTTACTTAATTAGTTGAGTTATAAAATAAGTAAGATTTATGTGTATTAAGTGCAATGTTTAGTTGAACTGTAGTTCTATCGCCTACAAAAATTGTGAAACACCTGGTGGATAGCAATGTGTTCTAGTTGCTTAGTACTTTATTATTTAGAGATGTATGTGCCTTTCTTTTGGGAGTTTTGGGTCATCATATCTTTATCATCCCGTAGCTCGACGAGTGTGAGTTGTGGTCCTTTTGAATTGAGACTTATCTGTTGTTTAAGAAGCAACCTCCTTGCGTGTTGTCTTGTCCTTGAGACCTAAGTTATTGTAATTTTAAGGAAACATATGCTAAGGATATAAAATAATTTTGGGAATTATTCTTTTCTTTATATATTTTCTTAGGTCACCTTGTTATTGTTACCCCTTTTCCATTAGGATGGAAAGTGCAAGATGTTGTTATTCACTTTTGATACGATACACCCTTGGATTATAGTTGGACATCATGTTACTTGTTATTCTCCTAGTGACCTTGAGTGGTCCTTGAAGTTTCTTGTGCTCTCTTTATGGTTATTCCAAGCTTGGGTAGGAATTAAAATAAATAAATCCCATTGTATTATAATGTATGGTACTTGTATTGATATGTTAGTTGCTGGGGAATATATATATATATATTCTTTTGCTAAACGGTTGACTTCTTTAGATTTGGTTAGTATGGTGTGTTTGATTCTTAAAACAAAAGTGTAAAATTCATACTATAGGAAAACTTGTGGTCTTTACTTCTCTTGTATTACCATGAAAAGGTAATTGTACCCTCTTGAGTTATAGAAGTGTTTCCTCTAATAGTTCCTTGATTTTAAATATTTTGTTGATTTAGGTGTCCTTGTTGATTAACTTCATCCTATGTGATCCTAAAATTTTTGGACCTTGAGTATACTTTTTCCTCATGTAAATTTGGTCATAGTTGATTTTTGCTAGCCTTGTCTAGACACTAAACCTTGAAATCATGGCTTAAACTTAGTAGAAACCTTAAATTTTATTATTTTAGTATGTTGTATTCCTTGGGAAACTATGTGGTCATTCTAAAACTCACGTAGTTATCCTTATTATTCCTCTACTTTGTGGTTACTCTTAAGAATCTTTTGAACTCTTCATGTTATATTGTTATGTGTGGTATCTTGGTTGATAGCATAAATTTAGTCTCTAGATTTAAGTGTTTGTATCCTTGCATGCGAGAAAGTTTAGAAATCATACCTTGCAATCTCCTTCTTCTTGCTAAATTTAATTCTACTAACTTAGGTTCTGTAGACCCACACTTGTTTGAAGCAAGCAGTCCCATCATGGAGTGATCTTTTTCTATTGCATTTGTTCTTATCTCTCTTTCCAGAGACTTCTAGGAGGAATTCGAGTCTCGGGGGTGGTGGATGTAGTGTCCACTTCCTTCGACACTTTTGATATTGATCATGATACTCCGACTATATTATGGACATTATTATAGTTTTGATTTAGTATGGTGTTAGATGTTAGATCATGGATTATTGTTGACTCTAACTCATATATGATGCATGATGATTCCTAGAGACATTTTATATAGATGTTGACATGATGTTGGACATGGTTATATATATATATTTATGGATATTGTTAGGACATGAGATATTTGGATATATGAGTAGACCGAGAATTTAAAATTGATGATGAAATGAAATTATAAGTGATATTGTTGATTGTCTTGATGTTGTTGTGATTCATATATATTCATATATATATGGATGATTTTGAAATTATATTATATTCATTTGGATGTTCTAATATGGCCACGAGGCCGAAGAGGTATTTATAATGTACAGTTAAAAATATCACAACAAACATCGGGGATTAGAAACCAACCACATTGGAATTCTAGATGAATTCAACAAATTCACCATGGAAACTTGTATTGTTTGTGTGTCTGTGTGTGTGTGTTTGATTGTTAGGGATTCCCATGGGGGATCACCTTTAAAGGTGACCAAGGGCTATGTGTATTTATTTATTTGGTTCCTTTTTATTGATTTTTGTATACATTTATTAAGTGATTTGTTTACCCCTTTCATTATTTATTAATTATGGTAAATTAATGTGAGTAAACATGTTGTTAAAATTAATTTATCAAATTGGGACATAAGAAAGTAATTATTAGAGTTGTTGGCCTAAAATTAAAGTGTTGTAAGAAATGTGTAAGCTATGTGTAAGAGATGGGTAAATTAATTTTGGAGTATGAAACACTCCACCTCCTTTTGAAATTAAAATTTTCCTTGGAGGCTGATTTTGGAAGCTTATGGGACAAGTTAAACTTGTCCCATACCTCTTAAATTTGCATTCCAACCTTACCTATGGTTGGAGGGTTTAAATCTAGCCTTCATATGCATTTTTGTAAGTCAAGTTGTATGCCTTCATTACACTTTCTTACATGCTTTCAATTTCATTCCTTATGAGGTGTGGATTTGATTTGAGTGTGTAAGTAAAACTCTAATTTATTCACCTTCTCATTTATTTTTCCTTGGAGATTAAAGTTGACTTATGAGTTGGAGTTGAGGATGTGTGATGTGGCATCCTACATGGATCCACCTCATCCTCTTCTATTTCCTCTTCTATATATCCAAATTCCTTGGCTTGTTTTTGGGTTTTTTTGCTTCACTTTTATCACTTCATTTTTGGTGACTTGCTTTGGGTTTTAGAGCTCTTGAAAATTGGGAAAAATTTGGAGATTGTTGCATACTTGTTGAATGTTGATCTCTTGATTTGTGTTACATTGGATATCTTGTTGGTTTGAACTTGGAAAAAAATCCATCATGGAGAGGTAAGAGCTTAGCTCTTGGAAATACTCTCCTTTTGTTTGTATGCATATGTGAATGATTGAATGTTTGAATGTGTTGTTTTATTTGTTGGCTAGTTAGGTAGATGGCCTAAGGATGGTGTAGGAGAAGACTATAAGGAATTTTATGGGAGGTATAAGTGTTTTAGGGACGTATAAGTGTGGAGGGAGTTAGGATTTGGGTTCCACCTTACAAAAAATAGCATGCATTTCTTTACTCATTATGGGGTGCCATAAGAGGTTAGGGAGGCATATGGAAATGTGAGGAATAAGGGGTACTTGAGGGAGGCATAAGAGCATGTCGGGGATTAGAAATGATATATATTTTGGTGATTTTTTGTCATGTGGTGATACCCATTTCCCATTTGGGAGGCATACACAACATCACCCATAGTTTCTTGCTCCTTTGGCTTGCATGATGAATCCCGAGTGTTGTTTCTTGTTTTGTTCTATGGTGGAAAACTGAAATTTCATTGTGGATTGTGTTTTGAATGAGAAATATGTCTTTGTGTTGTGGAAGCCTATGAGTTGAAAAAAAAAAACATTTCTTATTGCTATGTGGTTAGGACTCGGGGCCAATGAAGAAGGATGGCTTCTCCATTTTCATTGGATGTCTTAGTTGGGTGGAGAGTGTTGCCTTTCCCCTGTTTTGTTATTACTAAATTGGAGAATGATGGAAATTCATATTGTTGTTCTAGAACTAAGAAAGAAGATAGTTTGATAGTCCTTACTGAGATCATTTCTTAATGTAACCTTTTCCCACTTGAAGTGGATGATCTTGTATATTATTTTTGATGGAAACATGGTCTATATGGGCTATGAAAGTTGTAACTTGAATTGTGAAAGAGATATACTCTATTTTTATACTTTTGAAAGAATGTGAAAGAAATCATATTCTCTATATTGTAATTAAGGAATGAAAGAAGAAATTGTAAAGGTATATCTTTGAATCCATAAATGATTGTATTACTTTAATCAAATGGCATTATTGGGTATTGAAATCTGATTTTTGAATGTATTTTGAAATTATGTTGGAAGGATGAAAATGTGAATATGTATGGAGAAATGTCATAATACTCTTTTTTTTAAATAAATATTTTAGAAAAAGGAATTGTAATTTGGCATTTGAATACTTTTCTTGAGTCAATTTAGTATGTTAGATTGGGTTGGAATGAATTCATATTTTAAAGTTGGCAAATGAAAATAAATCTATTCGAATTTCAGCTTTGTTAGATAACTTTCATACTGACAATTATTAATTGGAAATAAAACAAAATGACCCAACAACATCAAAAGACATAATGAAATATCAAATTTTATTTGTAAGGTCAAAATGACCCCAAACATACCAAAATACTTATGAAAAAATTATAGAACCTTTCAAATCGGGCAAAGGCAAAATTACATACTTCTTGATGTATAAAATTGATAAATTTCGAATGCAAATCAATCAAGAAAACTTAACCTTACAATGTAGCCTAAAATATTGCTAGTAAAATCCTCCATTCTTGTTTGTCAAGTGGAAAAAGAATTAACAAAAATTTGAACAAAATTGATAAGTTAAAAATATCAGTTCACTTTAAAAGTGACAATTTTTTTTTAAAAATTGACCCTTTAAAATTTACAAAATCAAGTTCCTAAGATTTCTGGCAAAAGTACATGTCGAGAGCTTTCCAGAAAGTCCTCGTTTGCCAAAAATGAGATCCCAATCAAAATTTATGGCCTTCTGAAGTTTTTACTTCATTTCGAGCTCAAAATAATCTAATCAAAATTTTAAATGAATAAAATACTCTTGGGTGGACTCATGGGCTAAAATTTCATTTTTTTTGTTTTCTTCCCAAAATATGCAAAGTTATGAAGTTTCCTACCTCACCACAAATCCGTAAGCCTTCATTTTGTCTAAAAATGATATAAGTCTAAAAAGTTAATTTGACAATTTTTCCTCCATGACCCCGCCGCCTCGTAACCAATCATTGATCAACACGTGGCTTTGTTGGGCATCGGCGAAGGCTCAGATCAATTTTAACCTAAAGCGCTTTCAAAAATAGATTTGGAATAATTTGTAAATTTTCCCCTCATCCCCGCCAACCCGCAGGTAATCAGGTGTTGCCATGTGGCTTCACGAACCATCAACGGAGGAGCGGATCTTTTTAAACCTTAACGCTTTAGAAAACTTTTGGGAAAAATTTCTAAATTATGCTTGTCGGCCCGTCAAACCGTAGCTAACGGCTAGATGACATGTGGCATCTTCTTGCGTCGGCGGAGGCACGGGTTCCTTTCGACCTTTTGCCCTTCCTTTTGAGTAGTCAAATTTTCCAAATGTTTCCCGTCAACCCGTTGACCCACAGCCAATAAGGAGCGGGTGTAAAATTTGCTTTGTCCCAAAAGGAAAAAGCACTAAATGCCTTCCCTACTCCGTCGGCCCACGTTTCGGAAAAGTTTTCTTTCCCACTCCATCCGCTGGTTCGCTTTTCTCCTGTGGGTGAATTTTCTCTCCCAAGTCATCAGGCCCGAGTTGGGGAAAAGTTTCCTCCCCAGGCCCGCAAGCCCGCTCTTGGGAAAATTTTCACCCCAAATTCTGCCGCTCCATAACTTGAGAAATATGAGGAGTTAGAAGGACTTGTTTATATCACTAGAAAGGTGAGGAAATTACCTATCTAATGGGAATATTTTCAGAAATTTTTAATTGTGTTAATCATGGGAAAATAATATTGAATCATTAACCGAGTTCTTGGAGTGGGTGAGTACGAATTTACTCTAATGATTTTAAATATGTATTCTTTTCTCCCATTGTAATTAAACCTTTCTCTTGTCTTAGATCTTGTGGAATGAAATACTTTGGGTATTTAATTGTTTTACTCCCTTAACCCTAAAATTTTAATTAGGGAATATTTAGCTAAAATGTCAATGTAATTAGTGATTAAATTAATCCCTAAGGATATTTAAGCTAGGTGTGGACTTACTACACTTGTTGTTTTATAATGTGGAATTAGTAATTATTATAATGGGAAAAGTTATCGAGTTGAGTTTAATTGTCCTTGAGACTTTGGTTAACACTTTTTTATAAAAAATTATTTGATAATTTTGTCACTAAACCTAAGTTGTTCATGGGTCTCAAGTGGGAAATTTTAGCAGCTTGTTACACAAAGCACTTGAAGAAGGTTGAGATAGTCATAAGGAGAAACGTAGGTAAAGTAGGGTGGAGAAACCTATTCAAGTTGAAGAGTGACATCGTTAAGATCCAACCAAAGGGTAAACATGCCTTCTGTGTAAATATCGGGTATCCCGAGATTATAAATTACTCAAAAGGACACGCTTGTAAGCAACAATCGAAGAGAAATCATTCACTACATGGGACATGCAAGAAAATTGATGGTGAAATTCTTGTGCATGTGGAAGAAAACTCTAATTCCTAGCACCAGCACAAGGAGACAAAGGAACACTAGAAACAAGTGACATAAATGCTCCGAGTGCGCCTTAAACAAAAAATTTCAAACACAAATGACCCATAGAAAAGGAACTAGATTTATTTCAATTACAGTGAGCTCAAATCCAACCTAATATAGGCTGGAAACACACTATCAAAAGTGAAAAGATTGTTATATTCCAACACAAAATAATCTAATGATGTTTTTCTGAATCACTCTAGGAAATTTGTCAAATATCAATAGCCCAAAGAAACACAATACATATTGACAAGTATAAAAATGCTATTTCGAGGATTCGTGATAGCGTAAGCTTGATTTGATGAAATATTACAATGATTACTGTTTCAAAAGAGCCATGAGCAAGACAATGATAAATCTGTTTCTGACAGTTTCTTGGTTTCTTTAAATAAAATTTTTTCTGACATTTCCACTTACCATACACGAGTTATCAAATTTGGTTTATTGTGAAGGACAATAAATAAAATGATTTTTGTTACTACCATGCCCTGTCACTCACCCCACGACATCACCCAACACCGCACCAAAACTTGTTTCTCAAAATTTTATTTTACTATTGATATTTATTATGCCCGAAGGCATACTATAGTGAAATAGAACTTGCTGATTCTGACACCATCTATGAATTAGAAGAAATAGATTTAATTTACAAATTTTGCATTGAAATCTGACGGTAAAAGTTAGTGCATGTATTATTGTGCAGTAAAATGACAGGTGTGAAAGGCCGTATCATGCGCTGGTTTTGGAGAGCACTTAACCCGGTTTGATGGGTTTTTGCCGCTGGCTTCCCCTTCGCCTCACCCTCCTATTGTTTTATAGAAAATCATCATTTTCGAATGGGAAACACTTCTGGATAAAACTCGATAGACGAATATTAACAACAAAAATCATCCCTACCTGAGAATAACCCACTTCAGTCTTGGTGATGTCAGAGACTCTCTGGAATGCGAGTTTGAATCCCCAGAAGCAGCCTACTCCAAACTGGGAAAACTGCTAGCCAGGTGTGGGAACGCCATCTTCAAGATCCAATTGTTTTGTCTCCATCACCGTTTGAAACAGTTACCCATGTTCTTCAAATGCCCAACTTGTTCAGCAGCCCCTCCATCAGATTATTTATAGGAAAAGATAAAATTTTGGTCGTGATTCTTTTAGACGAGGAATAATGGGGAGAAATGAAGGATCTGCAAAGTAATTTCTTGAGATAGATTGTGGGTAGTAAGGCGTGGGAGGCTATGGCTAGAGAACCCACCTGCGCTGCGTAAAATGGAGGCATGCTTCCTTCTCTTTTCTTTATCTTAACTGTTATTTAGTTTTATTGGAATTGGGCTTATCCCTTGCTGTTCATTAATTATTATGTTATTGTTACTTATTCCAATATGCATTTTTTCAAACTGAGGATTAGGGATGCCCATGATGCTTATCCACACCTCGCGTATGAAAAACCAGAAAAGCCCCAAAACTCTAAGCACACATTTCTCAGCATGTATCTCTTTGTGGGAACATTGTAGATCTGGGTTTTCCATTTTTCCACTCATGGTTGCTTCTTGTACTACCCAGAATTTTTGTTTATCCAGTATAATGCCATTTCAAAGAGTTGTGAGGGTTTTTTCCTCTGTTTGAACTAATTTTTGGGTTATAATTTTATACTGTGGATCGCCATTTTTGAGGGTAAGAAACTCAACTCCTGCTTTAACGTTTAGCTTCACTGGTCTGAGCTATTATTACTGCTACCGTGGTCATTTAGACCCCTGGGAGGTTGCCATTTAGTCTTTTATTTGGATTTTTGGGGCCTGTAGCTCGTGTGACCGCTAATTCGAGATGGGTTTCATCGTTCTTATTTGTTTCTCATTGCTGAAGAAGGAAACTCTGGTTTTCATTTTGAAAGACCCAGCTCCAGCCTGCTACATTTGACATTGAAGGGTAAGCTTTGTATTTGCTGTAGATCTATGTTTTGTGTTTGACCCAGATATTGGGTTTTGTGCATATGAATTGTTAGAAAAAAAAATTTAATTTTTCCCAAGAAAAGTGAAAATCAGTTTGTTTTTTTACATGTTTTTATCTTTTTAGGTAGTTTGCTTTTAGATTCCTACTATGAGGAAAAGTTATTAAAGTTGTTAAAGCAAATAAATCAAAAGCTTTAAATTGCACAAAATCAAGTGCTTTTTATCTTTTTTTTATGAGTTGAGTGTTTTATTGTTAGACGAAACCATCTATTTATGACATGAATTGTAAGTGTTTGGATATATCAAACACATTCAGAGAGATTATATTGAGACAAAGCTTTGGAACTAGAAGAAGAAATATATGCAAAAAGTGTTGATATGAGTTTGCAATAATATGTTTTATTTGCAATTATTTATTTTATTTATGTTAGTTGTTATTTTATGTGCCTAATTTCTACAAATTAGTATCGAGCATGAATTTTTCAACAGTTTCTAATTGACAACAAGTTATGGCTTCTATATCCGGTCTGCAGACACCACAATTTATAGGAAAGAATTACGAGTATTGGTCATTAACCATGAAGGCACTATTTAGATCCCAAGATGTGTGGGAAATCATAGAGAATGGGTACATAGAGCTTGCAGATGCAACATCATATAACACACTCTCACAAGTAGAGAAAGACACTTTGAAGGAATTAAGAAAAAAAGATGAAAAATATATTTTCTTCATTCATCAAGCCATGCATGAAAGCATCCTACCTAGAGTGGCAGTAGCTAGTAAAGCAAAAATTGCATGGGAAACTCTCCAAGTTGTGTATCAAGGTAAAGAGAAAGTAAAACCGCCAAGCTACAATTACTTCATAGAGATTTTGAAAATATGTCAATGAAAGATTCAGATTCCGTAGAATCATTCTTTACTTTTGTAGTTTGTTTAGTCAATCAAATCAAATCTCATGGTGAAACTATTGAGGACGTAGGATTCTTGAAAAATTGTGTAGAAGTTTTCCGCAAAATTTGATCCTTTGGTAGTTGCTATTGAAGAAACTAAGGATCTAAGTTAGTTTTTAATTGATGAGTTGCATGCATCACTAATAAATCATGAACAGAGGTTGAATAGATCACATGCAGTTGTAGATCAAGCTTTTTCATCACAGGTATCAGGAAATCATGGAAGAGGAAGAGGAAATTTCAGCCCTAGAGGCAGAGGAAGAAGTTCATCTAGAGGACACAACAGTGGTCCATCAAACTCAAGTGGAAGAGGACATAGTCAAGAGCACAATCATAATCATTTTTCAAGTCAGAGATAGGATAAATCGCATGTGCAGTGTCACTATTGCAAGAGATATGGGCACTATGATTTTGAATGCAAGAAAAAGTAGTATGATCAGAAAAACAAAATCAAAATCAAGTTGGAAGCTCTTCGCAAAGCTCCATTTTATTGCATGCAAAAAGATTTCCTAAGCATCACTTATTAAGTGTAATCTATCCCAAGAGAGTCCTAGTGATGTATGGTATTTGGATTTTGGATACAGTAATCACATGTCAAGTAACTTATATTTATTTTCTAATTTGGATGAGTCAATAAAGACAAAATTAACCTTTGGGAATAATAATATAATGACTGTAAAAGGAAAAGGAACAATCAACATTCTAACTAAAAAGGGGAAGCAAAACATTATGCAGGATATTTATTATGTTGTGTGTTTGAAGCACAATCTTATGAGCATTGGTCAATTGGTACAAAAGGGATACACGGTTTACATTATGTGTGATCGTGGATTGTAACACCCACATTTTACACACACAAAAATAACAGTAAAAATATCAGGATAATTTTTTTTTACTTACATTGCTTACTACACAATGCCACAATGGCTCCAAGTAAAGAAAACATCAAAGACGCATACGACACTTACAAGTCATCGACTCACATAGACACAAGACAACACCTTAGACATGTCGATGCCACACTTTTCCCAATGAATGAATACTAGAAATGACCCAACCACAAGAAAATGACTCATTGGCAACCCACAACACATCATTTCTTTAATTGCATCTTAGTTACGATTAACATTCCAAGAACATTATTGTGCAAGGATAATTTTCTCCTTTTTCCACCTACAGATTTTTAAGTTCATTCCACATTTAATTTATAGTTCGACCATTTTAAGTTGGATTTTTATCCTTTACGGAAATTTCCATAACTTATATACTTATTTCGCATAATTCAAATTGCATATAAAGTACTTTAATTATCTTGCTCTTATGTTAAGAAAATGTTTCTCAAACGTTTACTGAATGTCTACATGTTACCCTGAAAACTCAAGTCAATTTGACTTAACGTTCAAAAAGCCATATTAGGATTTAAGGGGGGGTGGTTTAGATTCAAGATACCTTTATACCATAAACATTATTCAAGCACGGTATCTTTATTTCTTGATTCAACATTCCTACAACAAGAAATTGTATTTAGATTATGTATATATATCTTTTATTTTTCTTGAAGTTTGATCTCACCAATGGAAACTCATATTCTTCGAACACATGAAATATTTTAATTGAGTTATAAGGACTCCAAGAGTGGCATTATTCCTAACCTCAAATCTCATTTTTACTCTTATATGCTTTACTTTTACATCGCATATGGTTTCACTATTAGCATTGTTTTATAACATTTGTAAACAAAAATAACACATACTTTTCACTAATGGATTCACTACTACAAGGAGTGTAACCCAACACGAGACAACCCAATTATTTTCTCTTATACATTGCAGTGTTAATGCATACTACAACCAAGACATCCACTTGTGTAATATAATCCCACCAAGAGATCAATCATGGGAATATCATAAGAAAACTACCTCTGTTTGGTATAATTCCAATTGCACCTAAAGCTCTACACCCCCAACAATAAATGAGTTTAAGGTGAGAGTACATATTTATGCTAAACAACCTTCATGAAAGACCAAGGTGTTATGTTGTTAGTATCCAAGGTAACACATTTATCTATGAGGAACTAAAGAGATCATTAACAAGAGTTTAAGTCATAGTACAACTATTTCACTAACTCCATTGTGTCGTCTAGATCCCATAGGAAATTTATTCAATGACAAGAAAAATTTCTAGATCTACCTTTGTAAGACTTGGTATTCCATTAGGGTACTAAGGGAGTAATAGCTCTACTTACTCCATATGAAGTTTTTCCAGGTCGTTCCTAACCATCGGGATTCACAACGATAAGGCTAAACATACCGACCATGATGGTAATACAAACTAGGGTTTTATTTACCTAAACTAGGAGGTTCCATCGAGAGCAAGTTAAAGTTCATTCTACGGTTTCAATTTCTTCTATGGTAAGAAGGATCACACATGAAGACATGTTATGCATGAATCTTATACTAGGGTTGAGTGTTTCAATTAAATCTCTTTGTTACATTTACAAGGTAAGAATACAACACACTAATTAATTAATCATTTATTGAACACTGAACATGCACTACTAGATGTTAACTTCAAATTCATTTACCATATATATATCAAACCTTTTTCACATACGTAACTATGAATCAAATTGAACCTATGATTAAATGCACATTTCCTAAGGTATCGCTAAAACTAGCATCTCATGCATATTACCAAATTTCAAATATAACTTTTCTATTACATTACAATTACATTAAACATATATACATTTTCCAATAAAATATACAAATTACAATAATAAATATTGAATTGCACCATGCCCTTTCTCCATCTTTCATACATCTTGCAAAACCATGTGAGCATGAAATCAACAATAAATCGTTGGCATGGCATCCACCTAGATCTAGCATAATTAAAGTATTTAGTTTCCATTTACATACTAATAAAATTTACATTCAAAAGGAGATGGTTAGAGACACATTTTTTTCATTTCACCTTTTTTTGGTAACCAAGGAGTGAGAAAGAGATAGGGAAGAGAGAGAAACACTATTTCGCCAAAAGTTTAATTTCACACAAGTCACACTATAGAGTTTCAAGCAGTTATGTAGAGTGTCAATAATTTTCAATGACGGTTTGACAACCCGAAAAGGGTCCTACAACTTTCTTTTAAAATATTCCTATTAGCTAAAAAACATTCAAACTAGGCTCGAAGGTTAAGAAACCACTTCCAAATGTTATGTTTCGATGAGAAAACATGCCACGATTAACTTTCTATGCGTACACTTATATACCAAGAGTTCATAGGAGAAGACAGAATTTGAAACTGGAAAACTCTTTACGACTTGTGCGAAGCTTTCCAGGCCATCATCGTAATTATCCTAGTTGGAAATAATCAAAAGTTAGCTCGAGGCTCAAAAATCACATCTAAAAATAACTTTCGATGAATGAACGCAAAACAAGAAACATCTTACAAGTTCCCCCTTAAATAAAGAATTCACCAAACTTGATAGGATGGAGAATTAGAAAGCGGTTCTCAAACTGCAACAAGTTTTCATGAGCCATCGATCATGATTGGTCCAGTTTGACCTAGTCAAACTACGACCAGAGGCCAACAAAACCTATTAGCCAAACTAACCAGAAAAGTTATTTTCTCGAACTAAAGGTTCCAAGAAATTGTCTAGTAAAAATGCTAGAGGTTTGCGAAGGCTGATAGGCATTTTGTTACTTAGGGTTCAAACGGCGGGTCAAAATGAAAGCCAACTTTTCAGTTTTAAGATCTCCTCAAAACTATAAAATGGAGTGATAAGGATGCTAGAGAAGAACATAAAAGAGTGCAAACGTTGAAATGAGCTTGAGCTAATGCTTAACACGACTCTCTACCTAACAAAAACACATACGATGCTTGACCTCTCATGTATGGGGTTTAGAGTGTTGTTTTTCAAGTCTCTGGAAATTACATTTTACTAACTTATAAGGTAACCAAAAAGGTTGTTTTAGTTGATGACTCATCTAGCTCTCACCAAGACTAACGAGAATGAGTAACAAATTTTTATACCCTAGATCTAATAGTGCATAAGGTTGTGGTCGCAACCACGAATGATGATCAAAATTACAAGTCAGAAAAGAAAATCTTAAGGAGGAGTTTTTGTTTTACGCTAAGAGACTTGTTACAAAATTTACTAAATTGTTCCCAAAGGAGGGGTTTAAGTTTATGCCTTGTTATCAAGTGTTATTTGGATTACATAAGTTCCAAATTTCATTTTATTGTTTTAAAAAAATAAGATTATGTAAAATAATCTTATGTGAGATACTCTAAGGTTTTAAATTTATTTAGTTGCAAATTTAAAACTAAAATATGAGAACTATGAAGGATAAGGTGAGATAGACCATGCAGGGAGATATTTTCATCTCCAACCAAGAGGTGCTATAGGTGCTCTTGTGTCAAGCATAAGGTTCCACATTTTGCATACATATCCTCCTGATAGTTGTAGCTACAAATATTTGCTATAATATTTCTCATCCTCTAATACATTTAGGCGGATGCCCACATTCTGACTAAAATCTCCCATTATAGCACATTTTCATGCAAGTTGATTATTGTTTCCCTTGTTTACATCCAACATGATACCTCAAGCCATCCTAATGCCATGATGACAAGTCCCAAGTACAAAAAAAAAAAAAACAGCATGCTTGTAACCTAAGAAGCCATTGTAGTGGAGTCATTGGGGTTTGCACCAATGTATCAAAAATATTCCAAAGATAAATGAAGAAAATAGGAACAGTTTCCCCGTGGATAAATGCTTCCACCATCCCCAACACGGTTAGCACATAATCCCCTATGTCTGTAGATGAAAAAATATCTTGCAGAAGGCCACACTTCCAACTGAATCACTCACTTCTTTCAACTTCTCCTCATTATGTTGTGTTTTTCCACTACCTATTTCTAGTTCCTCGGTACCCACAGATTTGTCAGCCATTGTTTTGACAAAGGAAACTTCAGGAGCTTCCATGTTTTCCATACATGCCTACCAGTGCATCAACAACCATAATATCTGAAAAATTTCTTCTATGCTATGATGGATGCACAAGTTTCAGAGATCTTAATTGGCATAGGCTATGGAGGATGCTAGAAAGAGTTGTGGGATTTGGACCTACACCTACAATTAGCATTTGCTTGGAAGTTTCAAAACCTTTTCAACAAACCCACTTTGTGCATATCTTGCAGATTCAATTTATCCCTACAACCACTTTTTTTTTTTGTTAGACATTATATCAAAAATATCACCTCCCTTGTGAATTCTCCCACGCATGCATACATATCTACAGAGCATTTTCAACTACAACATATGACAAAATACTGAATATTTCCTAATTAGTTGGACGTCCATACCTTATTCCAACACTGCAAAGTTTGGAATAGGTTGGGAGAGCGTAGCAAGAGTAAACTGACCATGTAAGCTTCATTTTTCTTTTAATAGCACACAGTGATGCAGTCCCAGTGGAGGAGGGCTATAAATATTTCAATGGCATGAGTGCCTCTAATATAAATTATGCTTAGAATTGATCATTATGTTTGCATGTTTGACATTCTTAGCCATTACCTATCTTGACAAAACTCTAACTTATCATCAACATGCCAAGTAAACCTATGGTGATTGTGTGAGTACATTTGATTGGTGCTTAAAGAGCACGTAAGAATACATGTAAAGGTGAGATCTCCATTAAACACAGTCCCCCATCATTTCTACTCTTTTGTAACTATCCACCTTACTACTGAATTTACAATGTTTCCTTGGGTTTCACCATGGTAAAAGTCTGTGGATCTCAAAATAAAGTGTTTGTATTATTATGCAAGGAAATGATGGGTTTGATTGGGCATTAATAAATCCCATGTGTTGTGTCAGCCTCCTACCACACATCTACCCCTTCCACACGCCTCCATCACTTCCACAATCCTCCTTTCACCAACCACTTTTACTCTTCACCGCTTCTGCCACACATTTCCCTCCCTTTTAAAAAAACCATTTTTTATTAGTTGGGTACTACATGGATAAAGCTTCAAGTACCCAGGTGATTGCTAAAGTGAATATGACAAGTAACAAAATTTTTCTTTTGAAGATTATACTAGCCACATCCAGAGCTCATACTATAGATCAAATCCGGAACTAAGGAGATTGAATCAGCTTTTCAGTCAGTTGAAAAAGATGAATCATGGCTACGACATCTTAGGTTCGGTCATTTAAAATTTGGTTGTTTGAATTTATTACACAGAAACAATATGGTGAAAGTTTTTCCCGTGATTCGAAACCGATAGAGTTTGTGAAGGTTATATTTTGGTGAAGAAACATAAAGAGTTCTTCCCAGCTTTGCAAAACAAGAACAATAAGTGCACCACTTTAAATTTTTCACTTACATTTATGTGGACTAATGCAAACAAATTCTATTAGAAGTTTCTCATAGTTTATGACTGTCATTAATGACTATATAAGGAAGACATGGGTGTAAATTTTGGGACACAAATAAGATGTTTTTGATATATTTCAGTAGTTCAAGGCTTTAGTGGAAAAGCAAAGTGGGTACTACATCAATATTTTGAGGACACACCGAGGAGGTGGGTATATTTCCAATGCTTTTATGAATTTTTACAAATATCATGGTATACACAAGAAGTTTAATTCCAGGTATACACCACAACAAAATGATGTGGCAGAGAGAAAGTATAGCACCATCATGGCTACGAAGAGACATATGATAAATACAAAGAATCTTTTAAATGACTATTGGCTAGAAGTAGTAGCAACTGTTGTTTACATCATAAACAGGTGTAAAATGAAAATTATTAGAAACATGGTTCCTCAACAAGATATTCAATCTAGTTACTAGAAAGGTAATAATCAACAGAGATGTACAATTTGTTTAAAATGAGGCATGGGATGGAAGTATTGAGAAAAAAATCAGTATAGACAAAGCTATTCCTCATGATGATATGGCAGATGAAAGCATAGAGCAACAAGGTATCATATCTTCTTTGAATCTTGGACATGCACTACAAGTTGTAGCACAAGCTACACCTCCATCTATGTCTAGGAGGTCTCCAAGATTTCAAGCATCTTTAACCATCTAGAAGACACTAAACAGAACATCAGAAGCTACTCCTTCAGTACAAAAAAATCCATCATCAGATAGCCCTTTGCAGTAGAAAAAAAGGAGTCTTAGTGAGATTTATAATGTTGATACAACTAATGCTTTTTCAATTTTTGCATTGTTTTCTTAAGCTGCAGATCCAATATACTTTGAAGAGGCTATAGATAATGAATTTTGGGTTCAAGCCATGGATGATGAGATAGATGCCATAGAGAAGAATCAAACATGGGAATTGGTAGATCTTCCAAAAGGAAAGGATGTGATAGGAGTGAAGTGGGTCTATAAGACAAAATATACTGCTGATGGTAAAGTACAGAAACATAAAGCAAGGTTGGTTGCCAAAGGTTTTTCACAACAATATGGAGTAGATTACAATGAGACCTTTGCACCTGTAGCATGTTTGGACATAGTAAGAATGGTTTTAGCAATTGCAGCTCAAAAAAATGGCATGTTTATCATATGGATGTAAAATCAGCATTCTTAAATGGTTTTCTTGAAGAAAAAGTTTACGTGAATCATCCAGAAGGTAATGAGATTGAATTTCATGAAGGAAAGGTATACAAGTTGAAAAACATGCCCTATGGTCTCAAGAAAACACCTAGAACTTGGTATAATAGGATTGACTCTTATTTGATACACAATGGTTTCAATACGAAAAATAGTGAGTCTACCTTATACATCTTGATCAATGAAAAATGTAAAATTTTGATTTTTGTTTTAATGTGGATTATTTAATCATCACTACAAATCTATCTACAAATTCATTCAAATCATCTATGAAGAAAGAATTTGAGATGATAGATCTAGGCCTCATGCACTATTTTTGGGCATAGAAGTTAAAAAATTAGAAGCTGGAGTTTTTATTTCACAAGCAAGGTATGCTAATGATGTTTTGAAGAGATTTAACATGTTGAATTATAAGATAATGCCAACACCTATTGTCATAGGATTTCATAAACAAAGATGACAATGGATCATTTATAGATCCAACATTGTTCAAAAGACTAGTTGGAAGTCTCATGTATTTGATGGCCACAAGGCCGGATATTATGTATGGTGTGAGCCTCATCTCAAGGTTTATGGAATCTCTAAAATATTCACATTGGCCAGCTGGAAAAAATATTTGGAGGTATGTATGTGGATCTAAGAATCGTGGAATTTTGTATTCAACATTAGATGAGTTCAAACTCATAGGTTATGCAGATAGTGGCAGTGCAGTATTGATGACAGAAAGAGCACATCCGACTATGCTTTTCACTTTGGAATAGGTGTAGTTTCATGGGCATCTAAGAAGCAACCTATAATCACACTATCTTTAAAAGAAGCAAACTATGTAGCAGCAAGAACAGGAGTAGCTAGTCTAACTATTTGGATGAGAAGAGTGTTAAAATATTTGAGGCAAAATTTAGAGGATGCTACACACATTTTTGTTGTGACAACAATTCAGCAATAACATTGTCAAAATCATGTTTTTCACAAGAGGAGAAAACACATAGACATGAGGTATCACTTCATCATGGAGTTGATTAACAACAAGGAAATTTGTCTTGAATTTTTCAGATCTGAAGATTAGTTTGCACATATCTTTAAGAAATATTTGGGAAACAACATTTTTGAGTATTTGAGAACTTTTTGGGAGTTTGTGATCAAGAATATGTCAGATCTGGAAGTGCACACTCAACTCTAGAAGAATAAAAGTTTGAAGGTCAAAATTAAGGGGGAGTGTTAGAATTTTTTTTTGAATTTTTCCCAAGAAAAGCAAATGCGGTTTGTTTTTTACAGACGTTTATATTTTTACATAGTTTGCTTTTAGGTTTCTACTTTTAGTAAAATCTATTAAAGCAAATAAATCAAAATTTTTGTATTACAAAAAAATGTATTTTTAGCTCTATTTTTATGAGTTGAGTGTTTTATTGTTAGATGAAGCCATCTATTTATTAGAGGCAATTGTAAGTGTTTTGATATATCAAACACATTTAGAGAGATTGTATTGAGCGAAGCTCTAGAACTAGAAGAAGAAATATATGCACATAAGTGTTGATATGAGTTTGCAATAATATTTTTACTTGAAATTATTATTTTTATTTCTGTTAGTTGTTATTTTATGTGCCTAATTTCTACATGAAACTCCATTTTCCAAATCTAGGTTTACTTTGTTAATGTACTTAGTGCTTTCATCTTTTACTAATGTGGGTTCACCATTTACTTTTCTCTTGTAGCCGATCTCGTGCGTTATTTCATTTTGGGTTCTCTTAGTTTGGAGTTTTTAGATATGTTTCTCTAATTTGGGGTTTTGACTAGCATATGCCATGTAAGTCTCAGGCTCTCCTTGTAACAACTCAAGTTCCATGTTCCGATCCAATTTTTCACTTGTGATTTTGTGTTCTTTGGCCTTTTGTGGGTATTTCATTGGCATTGAATGGCCACCATATTTTGGGTGACATTTTGGTTATCTTTTTCCTTTAACTGAGATCGTTGTTGAAGCTCATAGCTCAACCCTCAATGTTTGCATAGCTCGGTGCAAGATCTGAAGGCTTGCATATTTGTCATTTGGAGCTCTACCATTTACATCCTCTATTACAGCTCAGCTGGGTGGATTTGAATTGGTCGAGCACCACTGGTCTTTTTACGATGACCCAATACTCCAAAAAAGACAAGGCTCCTCTCTTACAGATTCGGGTGAGTTTGAACATGTGCCTGAGCCGAGTCTAAACCTGAACTTGAGCGTGAAGCAATTCACATTGGATGATGTTGATTTGTAGTTTTGTCCCAGTCCCACCCCTGATAAGGTGAATCGGAAAGAAGACACAATTATTTAGAGAATACACTAACAATTGTGGCGTCATTAAGAGTGAATGAAGTAATGTTAGTACACTATCTACAGGTTGGTGAGTTGGTAACAACTGCATCAGTATGGTTATTTTCCTTTTTGTCACCAAATTTCATCTGTTTCATGGTGCCATGCATGCCATGCTCTACCGCCAATGTTTTTTATGATGGAATTTCTACAATTCAATGATAGTTTACATTCCAATCCCCAAACAAAGAGGCAGATATATGTTGAAAAAGGAGTGATATGATTGGCTATGGTGGTTTGAACCTTGTTCAAGTTGGTCTAAATTTTGTGGATACAGGATAAGTAATAAAGATGTGTACAAGAGTTTTCAAATATTTAACAAAATTATCGGCACCGAGTGTAAATTTGATTTGAATTTAGAGAGACTCGGAATTGTCTCCATGCCTTCATGAATTTTTTTAGGGTCCAATTACAATATCATTTGGTGTGAGCAATAATTTGATTTTTGGTTGTTGTATACAACATATGCTTCTCAAATTTGTCCCGAGTTATTTGGAACAATTTCCTTTTCTGCCCTACAAGATAAATATAACAACATTTAGCTGCATCAAATGGATCAAATGATGCGTAAGTTGAATGCTCATCTGCATTCAAAGTAATGTTCAGGAGGGATTTTTTTCACCCTATTTGATTAAAAGGAGTTCATTGTACCTGGATATTTATGGGCTCAATGCCTCAAGTTGTGGAAGAAATAATTTGATTTTTTGTAGTTCAGATTGTGACACAATGCGTGAAATTTGCAATCAATAATACCCATAAATTAAAAATTTACGATTGACTAATTTTTTTACTTATTGAAGGCAAATGAAAGATACAATTGTGAAGATATCACAAGGCCAATATTTGCACTACAAGGCCAATATTTACACTAACTGCTAAAAATTTTTCATTTTCTACTTCAGTTATAGCACTATGTAACTAGCAACATTGCTCTTGATCTTATCTCTTGGAATATTGCCTATCTTTAAATAATGATTATCTGATTTTGATATCATACTTGGAGATTGGAAGGCAAGCATATTTACTAGCCAACCCATCTCTTGATATGTACTTCAAGTTCTTATAAAATTCTAGTGGAGGCTTCCACAATTTTTTCAGTCTCTGTATGAAGGAAATACTTAACTGGTCTTATCCATGAATCCTAATCATCAATATAATATTCTGAATTTTAAAAAGAAAAGATATGCATTCCAGTAAAAAATTGATTCTTGAAAATGTATGAGTTTTAGTTTGTATATGATGATAAATGTTGATCCTGATTTTGAGTTGTTTAGTCTACATAAATTCTCTTTAACTAAAGAGAATATCTACATGTGTGTTTTTTTTAATTCTCGAGTATATTTTTTGGGACTTCAAAAGAAAATAATTCTTAAAATAGTGAGTGGGCTCTGTTGGTGCTCAAAATAGTTTCACCCCATTTTTCCATTGAAAATCTATCAATTTACGGCCTTTGCCATAAATTATCTCCTCATGTTGTGCCTAAGAAGTCCCTGCATTCCTTTTGTTGCCATAATCAATCCGTTCATGGGTCGAGGGTCACGTATGGATCCATGGTTGTTTCCTTGTTTCTCTATTTGTCTGAAAAGGTCTCTATTTGGGTGTAAAACTTGGGCTATCTTGTGTTTTCTATTTTCCACAGCCGAGATTTGTTGTCCTTGTCATTTTTCCCTAAATAATTGAGGAAAAATGAATGGATGTAGTTCGAGAGGAATGTATTTGAGCCTTGTAACATTTATAAATTCTCTATCCTTGGAGAAAATTTCATCTCCAGCTCGAATGATCGTTCTTCTACATTTTATAGTTATACGGGCGTTTCTCCCAGTCAAATTTACATCCTTGTATCAACAGAAATGTGGCTTCTTTTGGTTGGCTAAGGGATGGCGGGAAAATTCTTTAACTTGTCACTTTTTTCCTTTTTGGCAAAAGGGAAAATTTGGTCCCGTAGCTTTGCTCAATTCTGATTGCTTCTTTTGGTGCTTACGTGGCTTCTTCCGTTGAATGGGCATGATGGGTTTGTTTTTTGAACTTGTTATTTTTGGCTACTTGAAAAAAGGTTTAAACCCGTCGTGGCCTGTGAGGCTTTGATTGAAAAAAGTATTAGTGGCGGGGAAAAGTATTACTTTGACCACAAAGAAGGACATGTGACAAGGTTAAAGGCGGAGATGTGGGCCTTGGGGGAAATTTGGATGTTTTTCCCTTCGGAAAATGGAGTAAAATTCTAAAATGGAAGCATGCCCCCGCTAAGTCATTTTTAAGCCTTGAGGTTTTTAAAGTTTCACCATAACGAAATGTGGAGGACTTTTCCAGGTCTTCTTTTCTTAGACTTTTTAGCAACTTATTAAAGGCTTCAAGACATGTGGTGAGCCCGCGCTCATTCAAGGTCTCAACTTTTGGGGGACCATCTCAAGATGTGCCATTGTGACACGTGGCAGTTTGAAAAGTCATAAGGAAGGGAAGCGGAACATCGAGGCAACTTGGATTTTTTGCCTCTTGTCACCAAGAGGATTAAAATATCAAAATGGTCCATGACCCAATCTCCAACAGAGAATAGTCAAAATTTTAAACCGGTCAACAGCGGAGGTGCAGAATTTTGGGGGAAGTTTGGAAAATTTCATTTTGTGGAGAAAAGAGTCAAAAAGCGTAAAATGAAGTGTGGTTCCACTGGGACCCACATCATAGGCTAGAAAAAAAATGGTGGAGCTACGGGGAAAACTTGGAAAATTTTCCTTTTTCCAAAAAAAAGGTGAAATAGTAGGATTTGGCTGAAGTTCTTTTGGATCCACCTTATGATACATGTCAGATCATTTCTCAAAGGTGGAGGTGTAGAGAAAAATGTGAAAATTTTACATTTTTCCAAAGTTGTAAAAGGAAAAAAGGAACCCACATGCCCATTTTGAAGTGGATTTCCCACGTGGACGGTCCAAATTCAAAATAGAAATCAATGGTAGCTATGCATTTATATCGATTTCTTACCATTTTCACTCCGTGGTTCCCGGGATGCGTATTATTGTGGTTTTTAATCATTTCTTAGAGTCTCCTATATGCCGATGAAGAGGAACATTAATCTGTAGCTCCGGTTTTGTGGGGAGGGTCTATAAACATACCTCACCATTAAATACACAATCTGACTGATATATTCAACCCAATTTTTCTTTCCTTGGAAAACAAAAGACCTGTTGATACCTTGGTTTGCTGAGGAAAATCTACGGATTTCTTTTACCATTAAGATGAGATCTGATCTTTTGGCTCGACCGATCTTGAATTTTTCCTTCCTCGGTAGACAAAGAACCAGATTGGATAGATTAGGTTCAGAAGTTATCGGTGAGTAAAAGGAAGAATGATCTACTTGAGGAATGAGTTGAATGTGAGAGATGTTTGAAGAGATCTATCCCTTGAGCACTTGACAACTTTCTATAGATTTGATTCTAGGAATCATGATCGAGATCATGGCAAGCTGTTCGAGGTTTTGGGAGGAAAAATCTTTTGTAAAATGTTATAAATGGCATGATTTTAACCATGAAAAGGGTTGGAGGTTGGAAGGTTACAGTGTTAGAGGTCAGAACTGATTTTCTAAGAAAAAGCTTGATATAACCCGTATTTCTAAGAAACTATCTGAAGAAACATGTTTATCTCTTTTGTGTTAAATTTGATCATGTCAAGGTGGTTGTGAGTGTATAACCATTGACAAGATCTGAGATTGTTCAAGAAACTTTCCCCTACTGATAAATTTAATCAAACTTGAGTTAATATGTGTTATTTGTTGGGCAATATTTGTGTTTTGTTCATTTCGAATGTCTACAAGTAGTTTTTCTTGTTCCCATTGCATTCTTACATTGAAATATGTGTGAATGAAACAAGATATTATTCTTGTCATAGTTTGGTTGAATTTGTAATTTCACTTATCGAAGAGCTTTCATTTGATAGTGAAATAAACAAATTTAAAATCACTATAACTCCTAGCATGACTATAAGATTGTTTGTTAGCCTTGAAGGGTATCTTAGGCGTGATGAACTAGATATTGATAATGTTCGGTTAATTTTTCTAATTTGAGCTTTCATTTTGGATCCTTGAAATTTTTGTGAAAAGTGCTGATCTAGGCCTCCATTAAAGCACATATTCTCGTTAAAGGGACATCCTAGCTACTCAAGCATTTTATTGTTCGAGATCTCCATTTTTATAAAGATTCTCAAAGACTTGGTATAATCAACTTTATCCCGCTTCACCTCCCACCAAAATCATTCACAAAAACAATTAATCTTACCCATACCACCCCTATATGTCTAGTGTGTATATAGATGCATAATTTCTATTACTGAACATGCGAAACACTTAGGTTTTCATTTTCTTTAGTGGCCTAAATCTTTCTTAGAAAATATCTCCATTATCTAAAGTGACAACTCGTGAGAGTTAGGTCTTGTTGCATTGATCATATTTTCTTCAAGGTCTCCTTAAATACTTCACAAGGAAGGATTTCCCCATATCCTCCTTAAATAGAAGACTACCAAAGGGTTCTCTCACCCTGGTTGAAAGGCACAACCATAAAGTAGTGAGGATAGATCAAATCCTCTTTAGGGTGCTATCCATTTCTCCACATCTAAGTGACAGAGTGCCAATTAGATCCCATCCCCGGCTATAAAATGAATCACTATGATCTATCTATCTCTAAGCTTCCTACCAAACCTATGATGCTACTTAGAATTTGAAGGAGAATCAATTTGGGTACCAATAGGCTCTGCAGCTCATAGATCTCTCAGTAGAGTCTCAAACATGTGAAGATTTGTTACAATTATTATTCTAGGGGAATTCCACCTAAGCTTGTGAAGGTGACCATGGTGGAATATTTAGATATTGCATCCTTTCGTCTATCAAGGACAATTCCAAAAGAGTTGGAAAACCTCTAAAAGCTCCGTAAGTTGTTTTTATTAAGAAAAATTTGGTAGGACCAATTCCTTGTTAGTTGGGCAAGCTTAGCAATTTACAGTTTCTTGATTTGTTACAAAACATGATCACATGCACCATTCCGAGGTCCATCGCAGCCCTAAAAAATTTAAGGCTTATGAATCTCATGATCAACAACACGAACATGAGGATTATCCCCAGGGAAGAATACACTAGCATTGTCACCGTAAAAAACAATAGATTAACAATTCGTTAATTTTTTTGTCTTTGAAAAGACATTCAAATATAAGTACACTTTAAAAATATAGGATTCCTATAAAAAAATAGAACTAAATATTAGAACATTTATTTTGATTTGAAGGAGGCATATATGTTATATTAATTTGGTCGAGATCTTGCAATTGTAAACTAAAACTGATTAAATTTTTGACACACAATAAACATATTTAAATCATTTGGGATGTCTTATTCATGTAGAGGAGTTTTTATACAAATACTTGATTCTATTAATCACTAGTTAAGTCTTATCAATGATAAGTATCTCTATCCCCACAATATCTCCACTAATCCCATTATTCTCTCATACAATCACTCATAACCACCCTACAATCTCTCCCATGCTAATCTACTTATTACAACTCATTCAATCTCATGTAATTATATTATTCTAAATAATATCTAGAGTTGTCATTATATTACATTTCATATATTGCATTTATATAATATCACACACATTAGGTATTTCAGTAAAACAACCCTTGTTGATTCTAAAACCATCTATAAATCGACAACAAAGATTTAATTTGTAAAATTTGTATTGAAATCAAACAGCAAAGGAAAGTGGATATATTATTGTGTAAGAAAATGACAATTGTGCAAAGGTTTTATTATGCAATAGTTTTGGAGAGAGCTTAACCTAGTTTGGTGGGTTTGTAGATGTTGGTCTATCCTCTCCACTCAACATTTATTAAGTTGTCAAATACATGCGAAAAAGAATAGATACGATACTTTTGAAGCTATATGATTCATATAATATTTTTTCAAGCATCACGAAATTAGGTGGAAACCTTAATATCGAGGCCCCAACGTCTTCTTGAACAAACAATCATTTGAATTGGGTCTTGAACATATAACCTTTTCAAATTTCCCCATTTTGTAGTTTTCCCTCTTGAGACGTATATTGCACCACTGTTAATAATAGGTGCAAGTAAATACCATACACTAGAACACGTATCCTCCCTCTCCATTAAACCCCCTCATTATTTCCCCTCATCCTTTTCCTCTATTTCACTTCCTCATATTTCCATTCTTCACTTCATCCCCTCCAGTACGTTTTCATTGTACATTTCACGTTTATTGCTAGTAGATATTTGCAATGTTAAAATGGTTTTAAATTAAATTTTTATTATTAATTTTGAATTTCTTGAATGTTGGCAATCTTGACACTTGTCAATCCTTCAATTGAAAAGGGCAGCAGAAGTTGTCCATCACCAAATGGAAAAAAGTAGCAGGAGGTGTCAAAAGAGGAATGCGACAAATGTCAAAAATGGTTTGTATTGAGTAATGTCTAAAATGGTTTGTATTGAGTGTAGTGTTAAGCCTATCGACTTAATTATCACAATAATATTATACTAAAATATAGGAAAATAAATTTATAATTATATACTTGATTTTGTTTAACACACTCCTACAAATTCATGTTAAATAGGAATGCCCCTACAAAAATTAATATCTAAAAGACTACTAACATCTACCACATTTGGGGATACAATTTCTAGCCAAAAAAATCAAGACTAAATAAATGTGATGGAATTTAAAAGATATCCATGTCAACGAATTCCCCAATTACTAAATATATCGATATTAAGTCCTAGATTTTAAAGTCTTGAATAAGGATAAATGGCTGAAAAATATGCCCCGTGTTGAGATGTAGGATGAACATTAATATATAAAAATAAAAATAAAATCAATTACAACTAACATAATAAACTATAATGATGGAGCCAACATATGATGCAATCTATCTAAGGAAAATCGAAAATTTCCAATTTACCCTATAACAGAAAAAGATTATAATAGAAGTTTCCCTGGTCAATACACCACCACTGAAAACTTAGAAATTATTCAAAAGAAGAATAATATGGTAGAATTTTGATTATTTCAAGTGATACAATGAATACACTTAGAGTATGACATAAAACCCAATGGAATCCGGATAGCTTTAAAAAATTGCTAGGAAAATCGCTTTAACTGTTGCTCTTCCGTCCGATCCTCTGTTGTTGGAAACTCATATTTGCAGAGTGGAGAAAAGTTTCCCACTCTCAACCATTTATTTATACATTCTCCATGATAAACATGCTCGCAAGGCAAATGGGTTGTCAATGGTTCATCAACAGATATCAATTCCTGGTAGATACTATAAAATGCATCGCCTTTTTACGTTGTGAACGTTGTCAAACTTTCTACTACACTGTTAGCTGCTGGTAGAGGCTCTGGTTCATATCTCTCAATTTCAAAATCTCTTTCAGATCCATATGCCATATATTCCTCATATAAATCTTCATTTAATTCCTCGGCCCACTCTTCAAATTCTTCAACATCAAGCATATATTCCTCAGTTACATCTGGATAATATCGCTCAGTCCATTCTTGTGTAAGAGAATAAAAATGCCATCCTAAGGTGGAAATATTCATCTCTACATCTTTTAATATTTGGTTCCAATCCAAGCGATCTCCTACAATTTCAATTGTTGATGGGAAAATTCCCTCGCGAAAGTATTTTAGATGAAGTGGAAGAGTATAATGTATAGAATTATTTGCGTCTTTGGTTTCAGTTTCAGTTTCACTTGAGACCCTTAAAATAAGAGCTTTTAAGCCATTGTAAGGCATGGCTGCAGTTATGTTTGATTGAATGCTCTTGAAAGGATTGTTGCACATTATTTGGACCAACAAGCCATGGATAATAACTTATCACCATGCCATTCGTTGCAAAATAAACTTGCTGAAGAGCTGTGTTGGGATTGTTAGTCGTCCAATTATAGGGCACATTTTGGGGTACTTGTGATGGTCTTGGAATTGAAGGGAATGCGAGGATCTATGGAAACTGCAGAATCTACAGAAACTATAGAATCTTCAGACAGCAATAGAAAATATAATGCAACGGATTTAAATGATGCAAAATAGGGGAAAAGGAGAAGCTACAGAAATTTATAACAGCAAAATAAAATAACACACTTGGCTGCAAATAACACAGATCTGGGCATCAAATTGCTTCAGCAATACATATATATATATATATATATATATATATATATATATATAAGGAATGAAATGAACAACAGCTACAGCTGCACACAAAACTTTCATGCATACAATAACAACATTGAAATGAAGGAATTCTTTCAACAAAACCAGTCCAGACTTGAGCTGGGACTGCGCATTTTTCTTCTTCTCCCAAATCTGATATTCCTCCTTCTCCTCCTTCTTCTCACAATAAAACATGATGCTTTTAATAATAAACACCTACACAAAAACTTGCCTTACAAGTCAACACAAAATCTCTGACAAGAGATAATTAGGGAGAATAATCAACCAAAAGTAAATGTGCAGCAGTCATAATTAAATGCAAATCTGATATGTCAGAGAGCTAAATCTGGGGAAAGACAGATATTAGTTGCACAATAAATTCTGACTTGATTTTCCAACACTCCCCCTTAATTATGAACAGCTGCAGATCATGGAAATTTGAATCAAGTTTGTTCAAAATTGTTGTAGCATTTCCGGAGCTAACTGACAGATTTTCTAGAGCTGCTAACTTGTGCAAAGTCACAAACTCCTAAGCCACTTCATAAATACTCAAATGTCTCTTTTTCCAATGCTTTTGTAAATATGTCAGCCAATTGATCTTCAGACCTACAAAAATCAAGACAAATTTCTTTGTTGCTTACAAGCTCTTTGATAAAATGATACCTCGTATCAATATGCTTAGTTCTCTTGTGAAACACATGATTTTTAGATAATGCTATGGCTGAACTGTTATCACATAATACTATAGTGGATTCCTTTTGGTCATGCATCAAATCTTTCAACATCCTTCGCATCCAAACAGCTTGACACGCAGCACTAGTGGCTGCCACATACTCAGCTTCAGCTGAAGAAAGGGTCACAATGGGTTGTTTCTTTGATGCCCATGACACAACACCTATACCAAAGTGAAAATATACCCAGAAGTACGTTTCCTGTCATCTATTATGCCCCCACAATCACTATTAGTGTACCCAACAAGATTGAAATCATCTGAAGTGGAATACAATATACCAAAATCCTTTGTACCACTTACATACCTCAATATCCTCTTACCGGCCTGCCAATGTGAGTCTTTTGGAGACTCCATAAACCTTGAAATCAGACTTACACCGTACATAATATCCAGCCTTGTGGCTGTTAAGTACATAAGGCTTCCAACCAGCCTCTTGAACAATGTAGAATCCACACATGCTCCATCATCTTCCTTGCTTAACTTCATCCCTGTCATAACCGGTGTTGGGGATACCTTGCACCTTGCCATATTAAATCTCTTCAAAACTTCATTTGCATATTTAGATTGAGAAATAAATATACCATCATTGGATTGATGGACTTCAATCCCTAAGAAATACCTCATAAGACCCAAATCAGTCATTTCAAATTCATTCTTCATTACTGATTTGAAAGAATCTATGTTTAGATCACCGGTAAAGATTAGATCATCCACATACAAGCAAACAATCAAAATGTTACCTTGCTTGTTGACCTTGATGTACAATGTTGGTTCACAACCACTTCTTTGGAAACCATTTTGAATGAGATAGGAGTCAATGTGGTTGTACCAAGCTCTTGGAGCTTGCTTCAATCCATAGAGTGCCTTCTTCAACCTATACACCTTGTCTTCATGACCTGGTAGCTCATAGCCTTGTGGTTGTTCCACATACACTTCCTCCTCTAAATAGCCATTTAAAAATGCAGACTTTACATCCATTTGATATACATGCCACTTGTTGTGGGCAGCAATAGCTAAAACAGTCCTAACTGTATCCAACCGAGCAACCGGAGAAAATGTCTCATTGAAGTCTATACCGGGTTGTTGTGTAAAGCCCCTTGCAACTAGCCTTGCTTTATGCTTTTGCACTTTCCCATCAGCATCTTGTTTAGTCTTATAAATCCATTTGACACTAATTACATCTTTGCCTTCTGGCAAATCAACCAACTCCCATGTTTGGTTCTTTTCAATGGATTCAATCTCCTCATCCATGGCTTTTTCCCATATATCACTACTCACAGCCTCTTCAAATGTTAATGGATCATCAATATGAGAAAATAAAGCAAAAGATGAAAATGAATTAGTTGTGTCAACATTATACAACTCACTCAAACTCCTTATTTTTCGTGGCATCATGCTTGCTAGAGTTAGATCTAGAGATGAAGAACTACTTGGAGTGCTAGATGGTGTTTCTCCAAGGATACTGATTGATGTAGATGCCGATGTAGATGCTTGTGAAGTTTTTGTCCTGTTGGTGTGGACAACAACCTTGAAGATCTCCTTGGTGTGAATGAAGGTGTAGCTTGAGCTGCAACTTGTGGTACCATCCTGAGATTGGAAGGAGCTGCTGTTTGAGTTATATTTGGTGTGGGAAACACTTCATCTACCATATTATCATTAGGGACAGCAGCTACAATTCTGACAATCCTCTCTATGCTTCCATCCCATGCTTCATCCTCCATGAACTGAACATCATGACTGATTATAACTTTCCTATTGATAGGATCAAACAACTTATATGCTTTTGTTTCCTCTGAGTAACCAACAAATATACATTTTTGTCCTTTATTATCTAACTTCTTTCTCAACTCATCTGGAACATGCGCATATGCAATGCAACCAAATACCTTCATATGAGAAACACTATGTTTCCTTCTTTTCCAAGCCTCTTGAGGGACTTTGTTTCTTACACTCTTTGTTTAGAACCTATTCATGATGTAAACAGTAGTTGCAACTACCTCAGCCCAATATTCATTTGGTAGATGTTTGGCTACCATCATGCTCCGAGCCATCTCCATAATTGTTCGGTTCTTCCTCTCCACCACACCATTTTCCCCGAGCTATATAGTGGCCTATAAATTGCTTGTGTATGCCATGAGATCTGTAAAATTTATAAATTCATTAAATATAAATTCACCGCCTCTATCCATCCTTAGAACCTTGATGTAGTGGCCGCTTTCCTTCTCCACAAGTGCCTTGAACTGCTGGAAATAAGCAAATGCATCAGATTTGTGTTTCAAGAAATAAACCCAAGTTTTTCTTGTGAAATCATCAATAAAAATAGACGGTGTTTGCATTTTCTCACAAATATAGGAATGCACAATCTCAAGTGGAGTCAGTAGCTCTATTTTCCTTGCCAATCGGAAATGACTCGTTATGTTGTTTTCTTGTAATACATCCTTCACATGCTCTTTCCAGTTTCTCAATTAATGGCAAACCTTTTACCATATTATTCATATGTAGTAATTTCAGCACTCCAAAATATAAGTGCCCAAATCTAAAATTCCATATCCAAGAATCATCCTTTACCACTGATTGAAACACTGCTTGAGTTTCTACAGAAACATATTTTTCCTCTTTGGAGCTATTCTAGCCATTTCCGTAGCTGTCTTGGACATTTCCGTAGCTGTCTTGAACATTTTCGTAGCTGTCTTGAACCTTTTTGTAGCTTTTTTGAACATTTCCGTAGTTGTTTTGAACTTTTCCGTAGCTGTCTTTGGCTACTACTGATTTTGTATCTTCTACCTTAAAAGTTGCTCTAGAATATACAGTATTTATCTCATGAATAGCTTGAGTTATTTTTCCTTTCATAGCCAGCCTTATTTTTAATGGAAACATGTAGTTTGCAGTCATTTGTACCTTGGCAATAAGCATATTGCTTGGAAGCTTGTCCAAAATAACACACTCATTGTTTTCCATGTACACTCTATAGCCCTTTTGTATCAGTTGTCCAATGCTCATCAAGTTGTGTTTTAGACCAACAACATAATATACATCAGGCATAAATTTCGGCTCCCCTTTTTGGTTAGAATATTAACCGTACCTTTACCCAAAACAATGACTTTGTTGTTGTTACCAAGTGTAACATCAGTTTGAACTGATTCATCCAAGCTAGAAAACAAATCTTTATTACCTATCATGTGATTACTATAGCCCAAATCTAAATACCATATGTCACATGGGCTTTCTTGAACAACATTGCACTCAACTGGAGAGTTTGTAGGGATTGCTTCAGCAATCTTCATGCATGCAATGAACATGTTGCCTGAGGGAGTGCTACTTGACTGATTTTGACCTTGCTTCTACTGATCATATTGTTTTTTCTTGCATTCATGAGCATAATGCCCAAAATTCTTACAATAGTGACATTGAATGTGTGATTTGTCAAATATTTGGCCACTTGGGTGATTGAAATTCTGATTTTGACCTCTACCACCAACATTTGCATGACTGCTACTATGTCCACTTCTAGGAGAACTTCTCCCTCTACCTCTAGGACTGAAACTCCTCCTTCCTCTTCCATGATTTACAGAAATATGAGATGAAAATGCATTTTCAACTGAACTATTTGATCTATTCAGTCTATATTCATGATTGATAAGAGAGGCATGTAGTTCATCAACACTAAACTAGCTCAAATCTTTGGTTTCCTCTAGAGCCACAACTATAGGATCAAATTTAGTAGGGAGACTTCTAAGTACCTTCTCAACAACCTTCCTATCCTCTATGACCTCTCCATGGGACTTGATTTGATTTATCAGACCAACAACATGAGTAAAGAAAGACTCTATTGAATCTGAGTTTCTCATTGATAAATTTTCAAATTCTCTTCTAAGGAGCTGTAATTTAGTAGTTTTAACCTTGTCCATACCTTGATACGCAATCTAGAGTGTGTCCCATGCTTCCTTGGCTTGCTTTGCTGCTGCAACTCTTGGGAGTATGCTCTCATGCATTGCTTGATGGATATAAAATAGTGCTTTCCCATCCTTCTTCCTCTGTTCCTTCAAGATGTCCTTTTGAGCTTGTGTAAGAGCATTGTATGTTGCCTAGTCTGCTGGTTCCTGGTAACCATTTTCAACCATTTCCCAAATGTCTTGAGACCAAAACAAAGCTTTCATGGTCAAAGACCAATACTCATAGTTCTTTCCTGTGAAAATCGAGTTTGCACACTAACCAACGATGCGCCAGACGTAGAAGCCATTAATGGCTACCAAAACAAAAAACCCAGAAAAAGAATAGAAGCAGGGTTTAACCTAGCTCTGATACCAGATGAAGGGAATGTGAGGATCTATGGAAACTGTAGAATCTACAAAAACTATAGAATCTTCACACATCAATACAAAATATAGTGTAGCGGATTTAAATGATGCAAAACAGGAAAAAAGGAGAAGCTACATAAATTTATTACAGCAAAATAAAATAACATACATGGCTTGAAATAACATAGATCTGGGCATCAAATTACTTCAGCAATACATACATACATACATACATACATACATATATATATATCTATATATATATATATATATGTATATGTGTATATATATATATATGTATATGTATATATATATATGTATATTTGAGGAATGAACAACAGCTACAGCTGCACACAAAACTTTCATGCATACAATAACAACATTGGAATGAAGGAATTCTTTCAACAAAACTAGTCAAGACTTGAGTGGGATTGCGCATTTTTTTCTTCTCCCAAATCTGATATTCCTCCTCCTCCTCCTTCTTCTTCTCACAATAAAACATGATGCTTTTAATAATAAACAGCTACAAAAAAAACTTGCCTTATAAATCAACACAAAATATTTGACAAGAGATAATCAGGGAGAATAATCAACTAAAAAGTAAATGTGTAGCAGTCATAATTAAATGCAAATCTGATATGTCAGAGAGCTAAATGCTGGGAAGAAAGATATTAGTTGCACAATAAATTCGACTCGATTTTCCAATAGGAGTTCCTATAATGCAATATCTAATAAGCTCAAGGAATGTATCTCTGTATATACGCATCAATGTTTGGTTGCTAGAAAAATAATGGGACATGTTATAACATCCACATTCACTGTGGATGCTTACATATGATTCACAGAGAAAAGCTAGTCAAGAATTTCATTTTCATGTCATAAAAATGTCATTCCAATTCTAAGGATTTTTCTCCAAATCATCCAAAGATATCAATGCCACTCCAAGCCATCACCAACTATTTCAAATAGTGTATGTTGGGAAAATCCATTCCAATTTTCAATTACCTAAACCTCAAGAGTACCCGATACAAATTTTGATTTGTAGTCTTGGAATTATGTTTCTTGAACAATTTCAATCGAAGTATTTTCATGTTTCTCCATGCAACTTTTAAGAGAATTATCTACATACATTTTTTCATTTGGGTTAGCTGCATATCTCTCAAACAAGCTCTTTAATTCAACTCTAACACCATTCTTATGATAATGGATGCTAGAAATTAGCATTGCTTGGAGTTTGGAATAACAAATATTGTCTATTACATCTAATGGATTTTGAATCCCTTGTATGAAACATTTGATGACCTCAAAAAAATTGTGCCTATATAATTCTATTTCATTCTTATCCTAACCAGAAATATAAATGCCTCCTCACATTCACATTTAGCTCGTGTGATGATTCTTCCGCATTGAAGACAAAACAACAATCTACTGACTTCACTCTTTGATGTTGGTGTTGTTCGATAAGACGGGACTTAACCTTCAATGAATATTTCCCAATGCAATTCCATTATCTTAATTAAGAATTAAAAATGAATTTGAAATATAGGAATGCCAAACTATTTTGTAAAATAGACTATGTTTCGTATATTATACATAGGAGTCTTGACAATGTTATTAAATTCTTGGTCATGTCAATAGTAAGCCTTTAAATAATGAAATGTCGGTTGGACATATTTCAATATAAAATGGACCCATGAATTAAAACATCATCTCAATCAACCAATTTTGTCATTTACTCAAGATTTGAACATAATAACATCATAGTTTAAAATAGATTGCTACTCCCACACGGTTCACCCTAAATATCACACATGTTTTTAGTCAATGCTAAATATAATGTTTTGAGTTTTTCTCTTTAAAACTAGTCATGGTGTAGTCGTGGGTGGCTAGATTTGTTGGACTGAGGTCGTAGGTTTCATTTTAGGGCCCTCCATCACAAATGTGATGGATAAAGCTTTCCCTCACAAGCTAGTTATATACGTTTATGCATAAGGGAGTCAAAGAGGATTATAGGTTTATAGGAATAAATGTCTAGAAAGTTAGATTTTCATTCTTTTTTTAGATAAAGGGTAAAAGGAGGATTTTTGGTTGGGATCTATCCCAGGAACAAAAGAGGCCTGAAAGCACAAATGAAACCTTAAATACAAGTTACAAAAGAGGAACAACTACCCAGTGGCAAAAATAAATAACTAGGTAGGAGAAAAAGTATTCTTACGGTATGATTTTTTCTTTCTATGCACTATTTTGCAACCATCCAAGACATCCTCAACAAGAAGAATAATCTGCAAGAGCTTTACTCAACTGATATGTACTTGTTGTTTAAAGGAAAAAGATGAGGAATGTTTTACTTGGCCGCTTCATTGACATTTGATTCAAGAATGTTTTTGGCTGAATTTGCACACATAAATTACCCTTTTTCCTTCAACTAAAAATTCTCTGTAAGTGGAGTTTTAGCAACCAATTCACCTAGGTCCTCCAAATCTGCAAGTGAGTTAGCATCTCCCTTAACATCAAGAGAAAAATGCTCCAGGAGAGAATTCTTCCACCAAGTGGCTCTTTCATTCTTCTGCTTACCCATCGTACAATTAACAACAATATGTCCCAAAGAAAAGCATTTTCTGCATTTGAGAGAAAATATTTCATAGTCAAGAGGTTGGATATAAGATCTATTTTGAACTTTAAGCTCAATGCTAGGAGGAAGGTTCTTTCAGGTATCAAGATCATCCAAAATTTGGGCATAATTTGTATGAGTAAAATCAAAGGTTTGGGTGTCAATGTTCAAAATATTTCCCAGTGCAATGCCAATGGAAACAAGAAAAGGATGATCCAAAAAATGTAGCGGTAAGTGTAAGAATAAAATCCAAACAGATTTACGAGAAAATGTTTCAAGGATTAGTTGAAATGAGGGGAATTGTACGGATAAAAATCGACATGTGACCTTCAACCACACTCGACTCCCAAGGTCGTGTCGAGGCAACTGATGTTGAAATATTTGGATGGATAGTGATAGAGAAATGTGATATGCAGATGAAAATGTGTGTAAGTGGGGTGGGAAAGTTATCAAAGCAAAATAATGTCCTTGACATAAAATAATGGCATCTACTCGTCAAGGGAATGGAAGTCCTCTCTAACCTATGTGGGTTTGATAGATAGATTGAAAAGAATAGCTACACGTAGGATCCATTCAATATTAATATTTGTGAAGATCCTTTCCGAGTTGTTGTGGAATGCGTGGAAAACCAATAGGCACCTTGTAATGATTTCCAAACAAGGTCATGGAATATGCGAGGGAGGCATGGATTCTCGATAGCTCTATGGTCGATTGGTTGGAGCAGTCCAAAATGTGACGGCTCAGTGATCTTCCTCCTTTAAACCACTTAGTTGTCGAATGATTCCCGCATTAGGGTCTAACCGATCTTTAGGCCCTTATAGTTGAGGAACCCGCAGATCAAAACTGTAAACTCTTGGTAGTTATGACCTTTGTATGGTCACATACATGCTATCCAATTTCACCCCTCCAAAGAAATTTTACGGGGGGACCTAATATGACCGAGGCACCTAAACAGACTCCATAGGTGAAACTAGGCTACATGCGCTTTCTAGGGACTTTAGGAGCATTCCTTATTAGTGCATAACTTCTAACTATAATAGATTTAATTTTTATGCAATCCTTTTATCCTTGTCTCCTCGAGAAAGCATTAGGTAGGATTAATTGACCCAATGAGAGGAGAAGAGTTGTTTATTTGATGAATTGTCATCGATTATCGAGGAAGAATATAGTTAGTGCAATTAAAGTATTAAAATTGTGCAAGAAAATTTTAGGTGTCTACATTGAGAAACACCTTCAATCATTTGAATATTGTTTTAAGAAGTGTTAGGTCTAACTCAACTAGGATTAAAAACTTCATCAATTGATACTTTTCCTTGTAGAAATCCGTAAGATTCATTTGGCTTTCTTTACAATCTTAGAGCAATCTAGGTTCATTTAGCTCTTCAACTTGTTTCAAGATACAATAGTTACTTCAAACATGATCTTCACAAGTTATTGTTAATGCTCAAAGCATGTTATACCTAAAACTAGATAAAATAGATGGCATTAGTCCTCCATTCACTAAAATTCATTTGGAAATGCACAATCAACTATGATTTCCTTGGCTAAGAATCTCCTTTCTCGCTTTCTCATGAAGCACCTCTTGCTCAAATCACTATATTTTCTTCACCTTGAAAGAATATTCAAGAGAGTTCACCGAAACTATGTTTACTCATTGGACATATTTTCATAAGATTGGTACAACCACCATAGTTTTTATACCTCAAGAAAGTTCGTCAAAGAAGACCGTAGGACTTCACTTGGGCTTGATAGACACTATAACTCATACTTTTCTATATTTCTCAGACTTATAGATTCAAATTTTCTTATTAGGCTTACAAAATTCAGTACACTACTATTGAAAATATTCAATATTTTTTTAGCTCCAAGGACTTCTAGTACACACTTCAAGTTATGACCAATGACATTGAGCATGAAGACTTGGGCAACAAGATATGATCCCTTTACTACACATCACAACTTTACCATTACTTGAGTTTACATTTTCCAAATAATAAATAAAATTTGACTACTTAATAGACTTATACTCACTTTTATAGACACATGACTTGACCATAATGATTGCTAAGGTTTGACAGTCCTTGTTGATGAGAATTCGCATTTTTACCTAAATGGAATTAATCAAGGCTTACGTAGAACTTATTGGAGACATACATATACACTTCATATAAAAATAACAACTATTTTTACTCAAATACACTAATAGTACACATTTAATAACCAATTCCACTCCATTCATGATCCAAAGCTTTAAAGAATAAGGATAATACTATAAGAGATAGACCTTATAAATAGATCAAACATTCAAGTACTTGACACAATTCAATCATACCAAATAGACTTTAAGAGAAGAATAGACTAAGCATACCTTTTCATTGGTGATATATTTGCAACATGAGAACCTATTCATGATTATTCTTTTTAGGTACAAGTCAATTCTTTTCTCAGCTAGTTTATGTCTCCTGAAGCCTAGTGGAGATAAAATTTACTTGAATTATCACTCGAATAGTAGAAAGTAATCAAAGGAACTTGGTGAATTTTTCTTTTTCTTTATACTTTTGAAACCTTCTTAATATTCTTGATTTCATTTTGTGGTATGAAAACTTTATCATGTAAGTATTCACCTACCGACTAAATTCCTAATAGACATACATAATGAGTTACATTATCGGTACTTGCTTTAATTGTCATTCTTCTTGGATTTACCATCAAATCTTGATGTTTTTCTTGATCTTGAACCATCTTCCCACTCTATTCTATTGTTATTATTTTCTTCCTTAACTTTTGAGTGTGCTTCCATGATATTGTATATCCATTTCATTTCATTATTTTCATAAACTACTTTAGGCATAGTTACCTTTTTCTCATCTCTAGGACTAGCATTCGTATTTGGTGTCTTCTTAAATTGTGTTTTGAATTTGTATCACACACATTTTTACACACCGAAACCACATAAACCACCATTAATTATTTAGCAAAAATTTGGGTAATTTTTTAAAAAAATTGTGGGGTACAAAACATTTATCGCATTTACAATTTTCTTAGGAGTTTAATAAAGTAGTTCTCTATTTAATATTAACTTAGTTTCAAATTTTACTTATGCGTTTTAGAACCCTTCCATGTCCCTATTAAAATTTATTAAATTTTGTTTCCGAAGTCACATTAAATTGATTAAAATACCTTCCAAATTAAATTTAGATTTTATTTTCCTAAGTTACCATGCCCATGCAACATTTATTTATTTCACTACACATTACCTCTATTCATCCTATTTATTTCCCTTAAATAATTTAATTAAAATGTTCCCATGCACAACTTAGGTTTAATGAACCATGTATAAAGTACCCTAGGTCATCCTATTAGTTAATAAAATCAAACTCATTTTAAAACATAGTGATTCACACAATAATGCTAAAAACTTAAAGAGGGAGGATCTAATACTATCCCTTGTATTAGATTATTTAGAGCCATTAGATCTAAGGTGTAACACTCGCAAAAACAATTCTCTAGGAACACGCTACAACCTAACACTTAACCTAAAAATTGTGACATTTTTTTGTTTTAAGATAAAGGTAATGGGAAAAAAGCAGGCTACAAGGATGTTAAACCCCTAGGGTACAACAATTAACTTACACCACTAAACTAAACTTTATGATTGAAGAACCACGCTACTTAAAAGTTAACGATTTTCAAATTTATCTCTCAATTCCATTAATCAATTATGCATTAGGAAGGTACCATAGATTAATTTAATTAATTAAATTTTTTCTTCTCTTTAGTTAATTCTCCCTCCTAATATGGTTAACCCTTGTTTAAATAATTAAATTCATTATCTTATTAACTTAAAGTCCTTTCTAATAACTACCTAAAGCTTGCTAAGAACTAACCATGGCTTAGCACTCTATGGAAATTAAATGGCCCCATTCCCCATTTACACATACTATAAGGTTTTTAAAACAACATTTATAAAAATCATTTTACCGAAAAAAGGTGGGGTTAAACCTCCACCCTTAGATCAAAACAATCTCGGCCACTAGATCCTAGGGTTCCAAACTAGCCCTAAAAATCCTTATGATTTTTATTAAAGCCTTTCCTTTGTTCATTTCCCTACATTTGGTCTATTTGTTTTGTTAAAATTACAAGTTGGAGAAGAGGAAGCCATGTGAGCACAGGAGGAAGAACTATGCAGGATTCTACAAGGAGATCTAGTTTAGATTAGTTTAGATTAAAGTTTTATTGTTGTTATTACTTCCATTCAAGGATTGGGAGGGGTTTTCCTTTACCAATCTGGTTTTGGTTCAAGCTATTTGTATTTGGATTCTCAATTTTGGGGAAAACCCTACCCCCATTGTTATAAATGAAAATAATGTTTTCAATCCACCATTTGGAGGTTTTTATTGCCCAATCCAAGGGATTTACTCATTGTTTGCTTGTTGGTAGTTATTAGTTAAATTTTACAACTTATAAATTAGTAAAAACTAGTTAATATTTGCACATAGGCGTGGATCCGAGGAGTTTTGTCATAACTAATAGAACCACCGCCCAAAGCAGACGGAGATCCTTGGACCGCCGCCCTACCTTGGTGACAAACCATGGACTACTTCCCTATTGAGTAGCGGTTTTGAGACTGCTTTGTCTTACCCTAAGCAACAGCTTATGGGACCACCAATCTACATAGGGCGGCGATCTTATTTTGAAAAATAGAACCTAAAAACCCGAGATTTCATAGAAACTAAAAGTTACTAAGATGTGCTTAAATACATTCTGAGCTTATTTTTGTACATCTAGAGTTCTAGTTTTGGGATTTATTTCTGTTTGTTCATTCCTTAGTTAAATCTACTCATTCTTTAAAGTATTATCTAATCCAATAAAAACACATCTACTTTACAAAGTCTTACCATCATGTTAAACTTGTTTTATTTTCATTTCAAAAGAAAAAGGGATCTAAATCTATTACTTTACATTGTCATTTCCTTGCTACAAAAAAGGCAACATATCAACACAACATTATACTTCAAGTTTGTTGTTTCTTTCAATTCAATATAATTTATACATTCCAAATACTACAATAACTTCATTATATATTCAAGTATACTATACATTCATCTTAACATTTTTCACTTCCATATTTCTTCATTCTCTTATCAAATAAATAACTTCACAATCAAAATAAAATTTCTTTATTTTTTTCAATATAACTTCCAACTAACTTTTACACAAGATATCCTTTTTTCATTCTTTCTCTTATACAATATAAAAATATTGGAATGTAACTTTTCTCCATGAAATTATTACAAATTCTTCCACTCAAGGTGGGAAATAATATAAGAATGCAAGTGAAAGAAAATACATTGAAACAAGTTCCCCCCCTAAGTGGGAATACAATAAAATTCTTCTCTAAGGAAAGGTTCACAAGGTCTCCAACAAAAATGCAAGCTTCAAAACTCCAGCAAGATAGCTCCTCCAAGATTTTTTTGATTTACAAAAATGGGTGGAGAGTAAATGCTCTCCTCCTAACCAAGATATCCAATGAAGAGGAGGAGCCATCCTCTCCATTTCCCTCTGAGCCCTAACCACACTACAATGGGAGATGGTTCCAACACATGGAAATAGAAAGCTTCCACAACACAACAATTGTTTCACAACCATTCCAACCACATTTCAATCATAAACAACACAAGAATGAAACACAAATAAACAACAAGTAAACAAGGCTTAAAAATGAAATCCACAAGAGCAAGACCTATGGGGAGGCCACTTATGCCTCCCAATGGGAATGGGTGCCCACCTTAAAGCCTCCAATGCATATCTCAAATCCCCTACATACTCTTATGCCTCCCTCAAGTACCCCTTATATATCCCACATACTCTTATGCCCCCTCAATATTTTATGCCTCCCCCATAAAATAAACAAGAAAGAAATACAAGAATTCCTTGTACCAGGGGGCACCCAACCCAAACTCCCTCCAAACAAGAAAGTAAACTCTTATGCCTTCCTATAATAAATTTCCCCATAGTCTCATCCTATTCCAAACTTAGGCAATCTATCGACACCCAACAAGCATTCCAAAGAAAAATTCTCAACCCAAGCAAATAAACACAAAATAAAGCATAACATAAGCAAGGTTAACCACCTACCTTTTAATAATAGAGATTTTTCCAACAATAAATCTCCAAGCTCCTCAAAACCAAGCAAGCATCTGCATGCTCCAACAATCAACAAGAACTCCCCAAAAATCCTCTAACTCTAAAAAAATGCAAGAGCACAAAAATGATGATGTAACCCTCAAACAAGCAAAACAACTTCAATAAATAGGAAAGGGAGGGAGGAGGATGAGGTAGCTCCATGTAGGATACCACATCACTCATCCTCAACTCCACTTAATAATTCAAACCTCAAACCCAATGCACAATAAATTGGTGGGTGAGAGGAATGAAAAATTACTTACACACATAACCTAAGACCACTTCCCTCTAAGGACAAAATTAATTACTCGAAATAAAGTGTAATAAACATTTCACCTTTTTATCTTCTCAAAACACCTAATGGGGTCTAATTTTGACCTCCTAACCCATAGGTAGGGTTGGTATATAAATTTAAGAGGTGTGGTACGAGTTTAACTTGTCCCACAAGCCTTCAAAATGGACCCTTAAGGCCAAATTCGAGTTTCCCATAAAGGGTAGAGTGTTCAACACTCAAGATTTCAAACATTCAACACACAAAAAGTCCAAGAGAAAATCAATTCTAATAAATGAACTTCTTTTGGTCACATATTTAATTATTTTATGACAAGATTTATTAACTTTAATAAGACACTTAGACCCATTAAGATAAAGGGGAAAAACATACATCAAAATATAAATAATTAAAACAAGTGAATTACATCACTAAAAACAACACATACTAACATTAATAAAGGGAATCTAAAATAAAAGACAACACATGACCCCTTTGTCACAATTTTCCCTAACAAAATAATTCTAACACACACACAATTACATGTTGCCATGGTGACCCTAGTTGAAATCACCTAGAATTCCAATGTGGTTTGTCTCCAATCCCCCCGATGTTTGTTGTGAATAAATTTAGCTACAAAACATATAAATACCTCCTTTTTCCTCATGGACATATCGAACATCCAAAATACATAGGAAATTTAAATTTACAATCATCTACATACGAAACAAATCATCATCTAGGCAATTACGATATCATCTACAAATTTCTAATGGTCATCTCTATTCTACATTTCATCCATGTCAATATGATCACAACATTAGTTCAATTATCAAGGCCTACACAGTGTGGCGAAAGATATCGCATGTCATATATATATATATATAACCATGTCCACAACATATCAACATCAATATAAAATGTCTCTAATGATCCAAATGCATCATATATGAATCGAAATCAACAACCGTCCAAAGATCTTTAACATCTAGTATCTTGCTAAATAAAAATCCTATAACAATGTCCATAAGTGTAGTTGAAAGTATCGAAAATCAAAATAAAAGGTGTCAAAGGGAAGTGGGCACTACATCCCCTCCTTAGACTCGACTTCCTCCTAGAAGTCACCGGAACATGTGTCGAAACCGAACTCGTAGTAAAGTAGCATCCTCCCATGTAGCAAGAGTCTCGTCATACCTATCCCACCGGATCTCGAACCTAGTAAATCTTTCTTGCGCAATGCTCGTGGTCCTACACTCTATTATATGGATGGGCTCCACCATCACCTACCCCTAACTTTGCACTTGCAATGCGGTCCAATATAATAAGTGAGAAGAATAAGAAATATATCTCTCAAGCATAAAAACATGAAACACATCATGGATGCAAGACAAGCAAGGTGGCAATTCTAGACGATAAGCCAAGGGACCGATCCACTACCAAATCTTAGAGGGTCCCATAAACCTAAGAGAAATCTTAAAACCTTTTTTTGTAATAGATAGGGATCTTATGTGGTCTGACATGAAGGAACACCTTCATTCGCACATCATAACTACGATCTATCATATGCTTGGTGTGCATACTTCTTCTACATGTCCCGCCTCTCCCGCAATCTATGTATGATCAAAAAAACCTATTTTTCCATGTCCATAAATAAGGATATGCCAAGGGAAACCCTTTCATCTAACCTATCCCAAATAATATGCCTTATACTCTCTGCCATATAACGCTTGAAAAGGACCCATGCTTATCAAACTATGGAAACTATTGTTGAAGGAAAACTCAACCAAGTATAGATACTCCTCCCATCTCGACTGGCAATCCATAATGCACATCCTAAGCATGTCCTCTAGGATCTGATTCACCCGATCAGTCTATCCATCTATCTCAAGGTGATATGGCATGCTAAAATTGATCCTCATCCCTAGAGCATGCTGTAAGGTGGTCAAGAAATGGGAAGTGTACAAAGGATCGGGGTCATAAATGATCTTCTGTGGAATCCCATGTAATATGAAAATCTCATCAAGATATACCTATGCCACTGCACTAGCTGTATAGGTGGTATTCATTGGAGAAAAATAAGCCACTTTCATCAATTTATCCACCGTGACCATAATTGGTTCGCGGTGGTCTCTCAACATCGCAACCCCATAATGAAGTCGATGGAAATGGTGTCCCATTTCCAGTCTAGTATAGCATGAGGAAAGATAAGATCATCTAGATGTTGATGCTCAGACTTCACCCTCTAACACTCTAAACAATGTGACACAAAATGAGCCACGTCTCTCTGAAGTCCTCTCTAATGGTACAACTGTCTAAAAGTGGCATGCATCTTCTTCACCTTGGGATGGGCTGAATAAGGCACATGGTGAGCCTCTCAAAATGCCACGTCTCAAGCCTCCATCTTTAGGAACGTATATCCTACCTCTATTTCTAAGAATACCATCCACCTATAATGAAAATCCATCAAATCTCCCTCAAGGTGTATCTAAGACTCGGTCTACTGCTCATTCTTGCAAGGTAGAAGCTGTCATGAGGAAGCTGCTACAAAAATCCTACTCAGAAATCTATAACTACTGAAGTAGCCATAACCACATGCCTTCATTTGTTCAAGGCATTTGTAACCATATTTTCCTTCCCCTTCACATGCTTTATCTCCATGTCATACTCACAAATTAACTCCATCCAACCCCGGTGATGAGTGTTATGAGATTGGGCTATGTGAAAAGGTGGCGAAGACTCAAGTGATCATTGCTAAGTGTAAATCTCTGGCCAAGAATAAAATTTCTACACCGCACTAAGGCATGCACAACTATTGTAAGGTCAAGATCATGAGTTAGATAATTTAGCTTATAATCCTTGAGTTTGTGAGACTCAAAAGCAAGAACTCTTCCCTCGTGCATCAACACACCTCCAAATCCTTCCAAAGAAGCATCCGTGCAAATATAGAACTCACCCTAAGGATATGACACTGTAATAATAGGCATTTTTGTGAGGCATTCCTTCAGTGTCTTGAAGGCCTTCTCAAATCTATCAGACCAAACAAACTTCTTCCCTTTCTACTGAAGGGAAGTGATGGGGTGAACAATCTGAGAAAAGTCCTGAACAAATCTCCTATAATATCCTGTCAAACCCATGAAGTTGAGCACCTCATTCAAACTCATCAGTACTAGACAATCCATGATAGCTCAAATCTTGGAAGTATCAACTAGGATACCTTCCCCAAAAATGATATGGCCCAAATACTGCACCTCTTTCTGAACGAACATACACTTCTCCGGGTTCCTCAAAGATGTTGCTCACAAAGACATTTAAGAACCTGGTGAAGGTGATCCTTGTGCTCTTCATGCATACGTGAGTAAATTAGAATGTTATCAAGGAAAAATAACATGAATCAATCTAGAAAAGTCCTTAATACCCCATTCATCAAGCTCATGGACACTACAGGGGCATTTATCGACAAAAAGGTACCACTTTGTGAACTTATAATGGCCATATCACATACAAAAAAGGTCTTATGAATATCTTCCTCCATAATCCTTAGATGATGATACCTTGACTTAAGATCTATCTTGGAGAAAACTCGGCCCCCTTCATCCGATCAAACAAGTCATCAAAGAATGGAAGGGGGTAAAAATTATTGATTGTTACATTGTTCAAATGGTGGTGATCAATACACAACCGTAGAGATCCATCCTTCTTAAAAAAAAAAATCACTAGTTCACCCTAAGGGGATACATTAGGAAGGATTAGGAATTTCTCTAGAAGGCCCTTAAGTCGTGACTTGAGCTTAGAAAGCTCAGGTGGTAGTCATGTAATAAGGTGCTCGTGAGATAGGCTCTCCGATCGGAACCGGATCTATGCAAAATCTATCTCACATGGGGAGGTAACCTTGGTATCTCCCTAGAAACACATCAACAAACTCCCTCAAGATGGGATGGTCATCAAGGGATTGTCCACTAGACTCATCCTGAGATCTGTCACTAACTGTAACAACATACATCTAACACCCTTGTCACACACACCACCTAAGCTGCATAGTGGAGATGGTGTGAAAAGAAACATGCCTCTTAACCCCTGCTATCACTGACTCTACTCCTAGATCATCTATACAAGTAATAGTCTTATGGTAATAGTCCATTCTAGCTCTATTTTCAGAAAACTATTCCATGCCTAAGATGACACCCTAGGAACCTCTCATGGAAGGATTCAAAGATCAAAGGTAGTGGTGAAGGGTCCCAAATCCACTACACACTCTTTAGATAAGGAGTGTACAGAAATTTTGGCTCCTAAAGCCATCTCAACATCCCAACTATGACCCTAACTAATTGCCACTAGCCTGCGCAATGCTCCACTAAGGATGGTGTAATAAAAGAATAAGAGGAACTAGAATCAAATAATGTAGAGGCGAAATACCACCAATACTATCTGACTTCTCTATCACTATACTCCGGTGCTCAGCGTGGAAGTTCTCGACCGCACGTAGATCCGATGGCTCCATGCCATATCTCTAATAATAGGCTTTTATTTCTATGTCTTACCCTTGTTGTTAGGGTTCTATGGAAAATCTCTCCAATGTTGTCCAAAGCAACGCCATAACCATAACAACTACCTATCCCTCTCTAGTGGGGACGAACTCTATCCGGTACTCTAGAAGTTTATGCTATGGATCCTAACGACCACTATGGATTGCTAAGGTCTTTGCTGATGATATCCTCGCCGACCGAGCTCTCGGTGCACCATGTGTCTTGATAGGACCCCTAGGAGGAGGTAACATACTCTACCACCTCTTTGCATCAAATATCCGAGGAGTTTTGTAAGGTGGGTGGGTTAGATACTACTATTGCTGAGGTGGCTTGAAGGAAGAGTGTCTCAAACTCGTCTCGCCATGAGAGGAGTAACTAACCCCTTGATCTCGCCATGTTTCATCTGCTAGATACGGCTCCGAACTCTATCTCTAGCTTGTTGTGTCTTCCCCTATGTCTCCTATGTAATATAGGCCTTCTCCATGGCCTCTGCTAATTTTAGTGGGTAGTTAATATGCACCATGCCACCCAAATCAAAATTTAGTCCCTGGATGAGCCTGTGAATCCATTTCTTCTCATCCTACATATAGTCAACATACTGGAGTAGGTCCATAAATTAACTCTCATACTCGGCTATGGTCATAGATGCCTGACAGAGGTCATGAAACTTGTCTATCCACTGCTGAATAAACCTCCTGGGAAAATACCTACTCCTGAAACGCTCCTCAAAAATCTCCTAGGTAACTATCTCCGAGTCAACATGGAGCTTCTACTCATCGGTCCTCCACTAGACTCATACTCCATCCCTTAGAAGATGGATCATAACAAAATCTTTTGTGTTGCTAGTACAAGGGAAGAGCTTGAAGCATCCGCTCAAGGTCACTAACCAGGCCTTTTCCTGAAAACCTCTTGTATCTCAAGAATAATGAGATGGTTGTAGCTTCAAGATCTCCCGATATGTTCTCAAGTCGATGAATGAAGAGACCTAGGTCTCTCTACATGCTCCTCCCTCTTTCTAGGGCTCTGAGTTAACTCTATATTTCCTAAAATCCTGTCTCCATGCCCTCTCTGTGGTGACTCTTCCCCAAGCTAACACTACGTGGAAGGTCTCTATCCCATTCTCCTTGATGTATTGAGGATATGCCCTAGCCTCAACTAATGGCTCCATATCCTATGTAGCATGTCATCCTCGTAGGGATCCTCCACATATAACGGCATTGACTTCCTAAAGTGTCTCGTAAAATATGTGGAAGAATGGCCGCTACTTCCGATATGACAGCTTATATACCTAGGTCTATATGAAAGTACACCTCGTATATTCGGTACCTCTTTCACAGACCAAGGTGAGAGTTAGTTCATTATTTTGGTTTTGTTTTAGTCTTTTATGTTTTCTAAAATTTTGTAATTTATCAAATAGTGTGGTTTTCTAGATTTTAAAGAACAATTTTGCACTAGGTTAAAATTTCATGTCTCGTGTTTTCTAGTGTGCCCAAGGGTCCAAGATTTGAACCCACGACTCTAATACCAAATGTAACACCCATAAAATCGACGCTCTAGGAACATGCTACAACCTAACACTTAACCCAAAAATTGTGACTATTTTTTTGTCTTAAGATAAAGGCAAGGGGATAAAACAGGTTACAAGGATCTTAATCCCCTTGGGTACAAAAAATTAACTTACACCATTAAACTTAGCTTTACGATTGAAGTACCAAGTCTAGTTAAAAGTTAGCATATTTTCAAATTTATCTCTAGAGTCCATTAATCAATTATGCATTAGGAAGGTACCATAGATTAATTTACTTAATTAAATGTTTTCTTCACTTAAGTTAATGTTCCCTCCTAATATGGTTAACCCCTTGTTTAAATAATTAAATTCATTATCTTATTAACTCAAGGTCCTTTCTAATAACTAGCTAAAACTTGATAATTACTAAACATGGCTTAGCACTCCAAGGAAATTAAATGTTCAAATTCCCCATTTACACATACTAATAAGGTTTTTAAAACAACATTTATAAATCATTCTACCAAACAAAAGTAGGGTTAATCCTCCACCCTTAGATCAAAAAAATCTTGGCCACTAGATCCTAGGGTTCCAAACTAGCCCTAAAAATCCTTATGAATTTTTATCTAAGCCTTTCCTTTGTTCATTTCCCTTCATTTATTCTATTTGTTTTGTTAAAATTATAGGATGGAGAAGAGGAAGCCATCGAGCAAAAGGAGGAAGAACTATGGAGGATTCTACAAGGAGATCTAGTCTAGATTAGTTTAGATTAAAGTTTTATTGTTTTTATTACTTACATTCAAGGATTGGGAGGGGTTTTCTTAACCAATCTATTTTTGTTCAAGTTATGTGTATTTAGATTCTAAGTTTTGGGGAAACCCTAACGCCATTGTTATAAATCAAAATAATGTTTTCAATCCACCATTTGGAGCTTTTTATTTCCCAATCGAAGGGATTTACTCATTTTTTGCATGCTGGTAGTTATTAGTTAAATTTTATAGCTTATAAATTAGTAAAAACCAGTTAAAATTTTCACAAAGTTGCGGATCTGAGGAGTTATGTCATAACCGATGAACCGCCACCCAGCTCAAATCGATGGTCCTTGCACTACCGCCCTACATGGGTAACAAACCATGTACCACCACCTTAGCTTGTGTGGTAGTTATGGGACCACCGCTCTGCATAGGGCAGCGGTCCTATTTTTAATAATACAACCTAAAAACCTGAGATTTCACAAAACCTAAAACATACTAAGATGTGTTAAAATACATTCTGAGCTTATTTTTGTACATCTAGAGTTCCAGTTTTGGGATTTATTTCTATTTGTTGATTCCTTAGTTAAATCTACTCATTTTTTGAAGTATTATCTAATCCAATAAAAACACATCTACTTTACAAAGTCTTTCCATTATGTTCAACTTGTTTTCTTTCCATTTCAAAAGTAAAAGGGATCTAAATCTATTACTTTACATTGTCATTTACTTGCTACAAAAAAGGAAACATATCAACACAACATTATACTTCAAGTTTGTTGTTTCTTTCAATTCAATACAATTTATAGATTCCAAATACTACAATAACTTCATTATACATTCAAGTTTACTATACATTCATCTTAACATTTTTCACTTCCATATTTCTTCATTCTCTTATACAATAAATAACTTCACAATGAAAGTAAACTTACATTCTTTTTTTTCAATTCAACTTCCAACTAAATTTTACACAAGATATCCTTTTTGGTTCTTTCTCTTATACAATATAAAAATATTGGAATGCAACTTTTCTCCATGAAATTATTACAAAGTCTTCCACTCAAGGTGGGAAATAATACAATAATGCATGCAAAAGAAAATAAATTGATACAAGTTCCACAAACCTAACTAGGAATATAATAAAATTCTTCTGTAAGGAAAGGTTCACAAGGTCTACAACAAAAATCCAAGCTTTATAGCTCCAACAAGTTAGCTCCTCGAAGATTTTTTTGATTCACAAAAAAATTGGGGGAGAGGCAATGCTCTCCACCCAACAAAGATATGCAATAAAGAGGAGAATCCATCATCTTTATTGGCCCCTGAGCCCTAACCAAATTACAATGGGAGATGATTCCAACACATGGAAATAGAAAGCATCCACAACACAAAAATTGTTTCACAACAATTCAAACCACATTTCAATGATTAACAAAACAAGAATGAAAAACAATTAAACAAAAAGTAAACAAGGCTTAAAAATGAAAGCCACAAGAGCAAGACCTATGGGAGGCCACTTATGCCTCCCAATAAGAATGAGTGCCACCTTAAATCCTCCAATGCATATCTAAAATCCCCTACATACTCTTATGCCTCCCTCATAAAAGAAATAAGTAAGAAATGCAAGCATTCCTTATCCAAGGTGGGGTACCCAACCCAAAATGCCTCCAAACAATAATGTAAACTCTTATGTCTCCCTACAATGAAAAAATACCCAAAGTCTCCTCCTACTCCAAACTTAGGGAATCTACCCACACCCAAAAAGAATTCCAAGGTAAACAATACTAAACACAAGCACATAAACATAAAATAAAGCATAACATAAGCAACATAAATCTCCCAACTTTCCATAATAGAGCTTGTTCCAAGAGTAAATCTCCAACCTCCTCAAAACCAAGCAAGCATGCACATGCTCCAAAAATCCCCTAACTCTATAAAAAGGAAAGAGCACAAAAATGATGAAGTAACCCTTAAACAAGAAAAATAACTTCAATAAATAGGAAATGGAGAGAGGAGGATGAGGTGGCTCCATGGAGGATAGCACATCACTCATCCTCAACTCCAGCTAAAAAGTCAAACCTCAACCCCAATGTACCATAAATTGGTGGGTGAGGGGAATGACAAGTTACTTACACACACAAACTAAGCCCACACCCCTCTAAGGAAAAACTTAATTACTTGAAAGAATGTGCAATAAACATTTCACCATTTTATCTTACCAAAACACCTAATGGGGTCTAACTTTTACCCCTAATCCATAGGTAGGGTTGGTATATAAATTTAAGAGGCATGGGACAAGTTTAACTTGTTGCACAAGCCTTCAAAATTGGCCCTTAAGGCCAAATTCAAGTTTCCCATGAAGGGTAGTGTTGACTATTTTTGCACTTGTGCAAAAATGGGCAACTCAAAACTTCGTTACAATGGACAACTTTGGTGAAGTATACCTAAGCTAAGGGATTTAAAATTATCATTTCCATGTATATGATGATTATCATTTCCTTTTTGTCTTCTATCTCCACTCCTCAGCCTTTCCATCTCCATCTCAACTCTTCCATCTTCCACTTCCATCTCCATTTCTTAACACCTACAAGACAAGAGAAGTATCTGTCAAATTGAGCTCAGGGTACAATGTTATTCCAATACTCATGTTCTAAAGAAAATACAAATCTTGAATTTGATGTATCTAATGGTACTTGAAAGAAAGAAGTACAAAAACACATGGAACAGGAAAACAAAGAAAAACAGATGAGTTGGCAACAAGGAAGAGGCAGAGTTCATAAAGTGAATCTAAAAAGAGAAGGTCAAAGGAAGCTAAGAGTTGATTTAAAAGGGGCAGAATCTGAAGCAGCTTGTGAAAGAAACAGATGAGTAAATGACACTGGAAGGAGGTTAAAAAAAAGTTGCAGAAGAAGGAAGGAAAAAGAAATAAATCACATGGATACAAGAGAGGCCAAAAGGCCTATTTATTTCTAACTCATTTTTGAATTTTGCAGGAACAAGTTGCAACATTGATTGAAAATTAGTTACTTGGTTAAGAAGAAAGCATCTACTTGAATGAAGCACAAACATCATTCAGATAGTTACGAGAAGAAAGAAGTGTTAGAATGAGCTAATAAGAAGATATTTTGCAAATCTAGATCAAAAATATGGAAAAGGAGAGAGAAAATAGGATTTTGGAAATTTTTTGCCAGAGTCTCCCCTTGTAAAATTGACTTTCGATTTAAAATAGAATTGAAACACATGCTTTTCAGCTACTACATTGCTTTCTAAGCTATCTGAGCTTCAAAAGGAAGTAAAACAGTCAAGGAAAATTCATGTTTCATCACTTTTAAAATTGATATCATGATCAAATGAAACATACAGGTTTTCTAGATTCTCATCATGCTACAGACTATCAATGTTCCTTTTATTTCCAAATTTAAGTGTGAATCAAAGAAGCAACTACTTTGCAAATTTTCAGAAAAGTTGCAATGAATCAAGTAAAGTCAGCATGGACAGCTCATTCAGATGATCAGATAAGCAAAGAGAGATGTTATATCTTTTTCAGAAAAGGTCAAATTATCAAAATCTAGAAAGAGAAGGATTCGAGAAAATTTTGCTAGAGTTTCCCCTTGCAAAATGGACTTTTCCAGAAAAATAGAATTGAGAAATAATGCAAAAATTAAAATATACTTGCTACTATGACTTCTGGAAAGTGAAGTGCCATTACAGAGAAAGAAACTAATTATCTTCTTCATTTTCTAGAAAAGAGATATTTATTTCATTATACAAAAAGTATGCAATCATGTTTGCAAACAAAGAACCAAAGATACAACTGCCAAGGATTCATTATCCTGAATGCAAATGTCAAACTACAGAATATCAAAGATAGCATTCATCTTCCAACTGAAGGAGTAAACTACAAAGCTCAACAAAGGTCCAGCTAAAGCATGCCTTACAGAAAAAAGATCAACAAGTCAAAGTATGCATGCACAGAGTTCATAAAAGTAGTTCAAATTACATCTACAAAGGGAAAATGAATCACAGAAGAAATAGACTACTAGTGCTAGGTTTTCATTTCCAAGATATAGTTCAGAGAAAACAAAAACAAGTCAAGAAGATGAAACTATATAGGTCTACAATCAAATGGAGAGCTCTTTCAAGTTTGCAAATGCTCAGCTGAGGTTTACCAATTATCTACAAAATGGAGAAGAATGACAAACTCCAAGTATACATCTACAGGAAAATGAAATAGAGTTCAAATATCGAGGTAAAAAAATCAAACAATCTACACTTCTAAGTATGGAGCTAGATTTACAGGTTAAATATCCAAATTGGAGCATAGAAAGGTTTATGAAAATGCAAATGAAATAAGTTCGAGCTCAAGGTCAAAGCAGAAAAGATAACCCAATTTTTTTTTTTTGTTTTACGAACATTATAACCAAGGTTTTGCAAGATTCAGAGTTTAAGAATGAAAACTCGAGCTCGAAAGAAAGAGGAAACAGTGCAAAGAACTCACCAATAATGAAATAAGCAAACAAACCATTGCAGATCACTTTCTATAGGCTCGTACCGAGCTCATTAGCTACTAAAAGTGGAGAACCAAAGAGAAAACAATGATTTATCATTCCATACACGTGATACAAGTATAATAATAGATGAAAATTATATTTAGATCATATACGGGAGGGAAAATGAATATAGAACTGAAAAAAACAAAAATACCTTCGATTCCATCAAAAAAACGTAGGCCTAGTCTAGAAACAATGGCATCAAGATCAAAGAACAAGTATGCAGGCTCAAAATGTCTAAATCTCCAAGCTTTCGTCAAGAAATGTAGAGAAATAAAAAATTTTCCACGGCTTCTACCGCAGAGAATGAAAAACCAAATTGAAGTGACCAAATGCGATCTCACGAGTATAAACTTGCATTCGAACTAGAGTTCCAAAACCCTAGCCCAAAGTTAAAAATTGATGATCCAAAAATGCCAACCGCCAAGATGAACGTTGATTGGTCTACATAGGGTCCAAAATGATAGAGCCCAATTAAATGCCACCGACCACATTAAATGCTCAGGATGAAACCTAACCCACGCTAGAATATCAATGGTGGTGGTGAAACCAAAGCAAAGACCAAGGGTGGCTAGAGCTCATCAAAATCCAAGTAAACCAAGCCTAAGGACAAGTTTCCATCGCCTATGAATGAAAAGGGTCGAGTCATCATGTAGAGGGGCCAGCCCACGTGGACAGTAAAAAAAAATATCATTCACCAAGACTATCCAAAGTCTAAACTATGGTGCATGCCCGAAAAAAATCAAAACAAATCATTATATGCCAAAAGTCCTAAAAAGGGAAAAATTTGTATTATGTGCCAAGGTCCAAAGGTGGTGGATCAACTAATGCATGGTGGGCTAGCCAAGGGTGGTCCCTTTTGATATTATATACATGCTTATGCCTAAATCTATAATGCGGTAACATTCCAAACCAAAGGTGGTCCCCACATGGGGTTTTCAAACAAATTTGCAAATGTCACTTTCGTGACTATCCAGATCAGTGAAGGAAATCAGAAAACATGTATACCTTGGAGGTGGTCCCCACTTCACTTTATTTTTGCAAATATGGCTAAGGTTGCATCCTTTTGCCTATACACAGGAGATGATTTTTACATGCCTTCACAACATGACAAAACAGAGAAGATGACAAACTTGCATGTGCAAAGAGAGAAGACTTGCCTAGCAAGTAAATTTTAAAATTAGCAACTGTTCACCTTTCTTTCTTAAAAATAGAATAGTCAACTTCAGTTTGACTATATTGTATCTAAGGCTGATAATGCCTATTTTCATCACATGCTTTAGTTTGTATTATTTTATTCCTTTATTTATTATTAAATAAAGGATAAAATTAGGATACATGGGCGAGTACATCCTGGAGGCTATTTTTAGGAAGTGGAGTGAACTTTTGCTATATATTGTGTGCTCTTGCAAAGCATAGAGGGGAGGGATTTTTCAGAGACTTTTCCTATAAGAACTTTTGATATGAGTACTGAAGTAATTTCTGCCAGTTTTACCCTTTGAGTGTTGAATTATTCTTTCCTTTCCAAGTTATTTTGCATTCTTGTGTATGCCAGTATTAATCTTGTGAATCAATATTCCCTGATTAGTCACTTTACCTGCTTTCTGAGATCTACTATTTTCTGCTAAATTTCATTGTGCATGTTAGCTTACTAGTACTATTGTGATTTTCCCTCAGTATAAATTAAGTGTTTTTTTCCCTTACATTTTGCAGAAAGTACAAATTGGTTCATGCACACAAAGAATTCTTCACAAGTCAGTTGTGTATTCCACTCAAGTCAAGTTCTTTATTCAAATTTGGTGTATCACCTTAGTAATTATTTCATTTTCAGTCACTTCCTAACCCTAAAACTCCCAGAAAGTAGTCTAGTGAACACCAATAAGGAACCGACCTTTTAACCCTGGAGGTTCACCTCAAAATAGGTATACCCACAAACCTGAGGTGTCCCCATTGTATCTACGAGAGAGAGAGATATTTTGCAGACTTAGAACACCTGCTACCATCTCTCTTGCTGGGTTGACTTTCGAGAGATAACAGTTTTTGGCACGCCCGGTGGGATGACGAATCAGATCTGCATGCAAATTTCAGATTCTAGAGCAGATCAAAAGTATATTTACAGCAAATAAAAGTTACTTTCGGGAGAAAAGCTGCAGAAAATTAATTCTAAAGATTCTATGATCTTTTGCGACTATGTAAAGCTGATTTCAGACAGTATTGTAGCATGTTCCATGCCTAAAGTGACTACAAGATCATCGGTAAGAGGTATTCCTCCTGAGTTTGTTTCTTTACCTTTGAAATCTGCTAGAAGAAGAAGGGTTGGTAATACTTTGCCTTATAACAGACCTGGTTTTGAAAACCCTCCTGATATTCCTTCACCACGAATAAATTTTTCAATCAATATCCCAGTTTTTCCAATGGCTATTCAACCACCCAGAAATTTTTCAGCCTTTACTAATGGCAGCCCATTAGTAATTACAGTGTATCATGACATTCCTAATGCTGCTCTGAAAATTCTGCCATCATTTACTGGTGAAAATCAAGTTACACCAACTGAACACATCAAAGATGTGGCAGCCATATGTGCAGTCCACAATATTACTCATGAAGACGTAGCTTTAAGACTTTTAGCTGCATCTTTTAAAGGACAAGCCTTGCAATGGTATAGGAACCTAGAGATTAGAAGCATAAGAACTTGGGATGGATTAGGAGAGAAATTGCTAGAACAGTTCCAAGACAATTTAGATCATTTGTCCCTGATAGAACAACTATCTACTATCAAGAGAGCCCCTCATGAATTTTTGTCTAGTTTCAATATTTGTTTTGCTAGAACTTGGGAAAGAATCCCAGCAAGTGTTAAGCCTCAAGATGATCACGCTTTCCTTTATTACCTCAGAGCATTGAATAGTGATATTGCAACTATGATTCAATCCATGGGAGATTTTACTCTTCCAGGGGCCTATGACACTACTATAAAAGCTGAAAATAGCCTTATTTAGGCTGGAAAGTTAGCACCAAGGCCTACAATGCCATTTTTGGTAGATTTAGCTCCTATCCCATTGCCTATTACAATCGTAGAGCCTAGTAATGCAGCTCCATCCCCGAGATATGTTCAAATCCTTGCAAACCAAGGGAAATAAACTAACATCAATTGAAAATAAGCTTACATTGCCTAATAGGCCATATCAAGCTCCTTACTAGCAAAACCAGTAGAATAGGTAGCCTTACCAATAGAATCAAAATTACAGGTAACCTTATCAGCAAAGGCAGTTTGATTCTAATGTTCCTAGTGCATCTAACGCTTTGGTTCTAGTTAATATGGCTATTGAAGAGTTGTGCAAACCTTGTAATCAACCTCATCAAACTGCAAACTGCCCAAATAAATTCCTCACCCTGAATCTTGTTGTGCAACCTCAATCTGAAGCATTGTTCATACCTCAAATGGAGGTTGGGCAGCAAGAAATTCATGTTCAGAAAACACCTGAATAGAATTTGGTCAGCTTTAATGAGGAGGATTTCATTTACTGTTACCACTAGAGCTCAAGAGAAAGCTACCAAAAATAAAAAACAACAAAACAGACCTATGCTGCCCATTATTACTGATATATCAACATCTACAGTCTCGAAATTAGCCAATAGTCCTACTATCCCTTAGAAAATAGCAAGTGTTGCAGCTGGTAAAGAACAACAAAAACAACTTCAGCTTGATCCAAGAAGATTGTTTATCCCTTAGATATCCAAGGCTGCCGAAGTAGAATCAATTTTTGCTAAAGCTTATGCTAAAATGGTCGAGTCTATCTCTAAGATTGTTGCTTCTTTTAATATTGTTGATGTGATGAAGAATCACAATGTTAACATCTTGATGTGGGATGCCTTAAGCATTCCAGGACAACATGATTTACTCTCTCATGAACTAGCTAAACTGTAGATTTCTTCAAAAACAATAGTAAAGGAAGTCCAAAATATAGATATGGTCCTTGGAACACTTGATCAAGATCACGTAAAGGATGTTAGATGGATGGTTTAGAAGGTTCTAAATGCTCATGACATAAAGAAGCCACCACCCTTTTACCTATCTCTGATCATTGGAGAAAATTTAGTTCATAACTGTATGGTGGACAGTGGTGCAAGTAGTACAGTCATGCCTAAGTCAATTGCTGAAAAATTAGGCCTGCAATATGAACCTATAGAAAGGAGTGTTTTACAGCTTGATGGGACTGCAACCAATACAGTTGGAGTAATCAGAAATTTGGAGGTAACGTTACATGCTTGCCCAAATGTTTCCATTTTACAAGATGTTACTGTTGTGGATTTACCTCCATATTTTGCTTTGTGCCTATCTAGAGACTTTACAGCAAAAATAGGAGGCTACCTCTCTTCTGATTGGTCTTTCTTATTTTTCACTACATGTTATGGCACTAAGGTTACCATAAATTCTGAGCCATTGGCTAGATTTCATATTGAGCCTCATTCACCAAATGCAGTAGTGAATTATTCAGCTTTAGATCAATCTGATTTTGATGATGTAGCTCAGATTTCAGCACTAGAAGGTGTTTCTAACATGTTCATGGATGAGAAAATAGTTGAAGAACATCTTTTCGGTGTTTATTACATGCATGAAGAAAGTGCAGTAGTTCCCTTGCTGTCCAAAATAGAAAATAAAATAGAAGGGATTTGGAAGCTTCATTTTGATGGAGCTAAGAATAAGAAAGGATAGGGAGTAGGTCTGATGCTCACTTCCCCAACAAACAAAAGGTATTTTATAGCTCTGAGTCTTCAATTTTCATGCACTTGTAATGTAGCTGAGTACGAAGCATTAATTCATGGCTTACTTTGGGCCAAAAAAAGAGGAATCAACACGTTATAGTCTTTGGCAATTTTGAGTTAGTAATAAATCGAGTAAAAAACTTCAATGTATGTAAGAATCCATTAATGAAGTCCTACAGGCATAGAGTTTCATAATTAATGGAATATTTTGATGCCATTAATATTCAGTCTATTCCTAGAGCTGAAAATAAACATGCTGATAGGTAGCGGCAGTTGGTGCTAGTTTCAAAGTGCTGGAACAAATAGGAAGTACCAAAGTTCAGTCTCATGTTAAGTTGATTGTCAAACCTTGTATACCTGATAATGATTCTAATTGGTAGGTGTTTGAGAACGATGATCAAATCTGCGGTTTTTATAGCGGGAAGCTAAATTTTCTGTAATAAATTAGGATAAATAACAACATCTATATGGTGACCAAATTGTTCGATTAAAGACAAACAAGTTTCCTCGACGACTTGTCACATTAGAAGACATCTTTAGCAGATCGATGACCGTTAATAAAGGACAAAGCTAAGATGTCTACTCATGCTGATATTTATGAAGAGGTTTCTATTGATGAAGGAAAGTACTTATTTCTTGGAAAGGTATGTTCCTTATTTGAAAAACAGTCTTTTATTAAGCTTTACACTGAATTTAAAGATGTTTTCACTTGGAGATACGAAGACTTGAAATTTTTTGACCCCAGATCTAGCACAACATACGATTGAATTATAGCCAAATTCTAAACTAGTTACGCAAAAACAAAGGCCTATAAATCCCAGAATAGAACCTCTTATGAGGAAAGAATTATCAAAATTTATTGAATCAAGAATTATTTTCCCAGTTAAGCATTCAAGTTGGGTATCAAATCTTGTTCCAGTTAGGAAAAAGAATGGAGAAATCAGATTATGTGTGGATTTCAAAGATCTTAATAAAGCATCATTGAATGATTATTATCCATTACCAAACATGGATCAGATTTTGAGAACAGTCTCAGGATCGGAATTTGTCCCTTCTAGATGGTTACAATGGATATAATCAGATTTTAGTCGAGGAGAGGATAGATATAAAACAGCTTTTACCACCAAGTGGGGTACTTATGCTTACAAAAGGATGCCTTTTGGTCTTTCAAATGCTGGTGCAACGTTTCAACGTGTAATGGACATGGATTTTTGTAGCCTACTAAATAAATGCATACTTGTTTATTTAGATGATGTCACTGTATTCTCAAAAAAATTGATGAACATCTAATACATTTGAGACATAATTTTCAGATCTGTAGGCAGTTTAGAATATCTTTGAATGCCAACAAGTTTATCTTTTCAATACATGAAGGTAAGCTACTCGGCAATATTGTTTCCAAATAGGGTTTAACAATTTATCCTTTCAGAATTGAAGCCATATCACAACTATCATTACCTCATCATGAAAAGGCATCACAGAGCTTTCTGGGAAAAATCAACTTTGTCAGAAGATTTGTCCTAGATTTTGTAGCATTGGTTAAGCCATTGATAGCCATGCTAAGGAAAGAGAAAACATTCTCTTCGACCAGCGAAGGGAGAGAAGGTTTTGAGGTTATTAAAACAGCTATTTCTCAGTCTCCTACTCTTGAAAATCCAAATTTTGACAAACATTTTACAATGTATGCACTTGCGGAGTTGAAACAATCTAAGCTATTCTAACTCAAGTCAATGATGAAAATATCAAACATCTAATTGCTTTCTTTGGACAGAGCTTGCATGATTACGAAACAAGGTACACATTCCTAGAAAAACAAGTACTTTCAATATTCGAGAGGACTAAAGAATATTAAGTACATGCTTTCAAACAATAAGATTCATGTCCTTGTTTCTCATCCAAGTGTGAAAGCTTTCTTTTTGAACAAAGAGCTATATGAGAAAAAAGTAGGGGATTACGAAGGTCATGGAATATGATGTTGATATCCAAGTTGCAAAGATAGTTTAAGGTAAAGGTTTATGTGAGAATTTAATTGCTGATATGGAAAAACAATAGGCTGTAGAACCCGAAGATTCAAAACAGCATGTTGAAACCACGTATCAGCAATCAAATGTTATGTTGCAACCAGGAAATCAGCAACCTAAACTTCCTCAAGAAATTCAGGAATCAAGATGGATGACTGATTTGGTTAACTATCTACAACACGGCACCTATCCAGAAGGTATGGATAAGAATAAATGAAGATATTTCAGATTACAAGCTATTCCTTATCTTTTCGTGGATGGTGTATTGTTTAAAAGAGATATAAATGGAATCTTGCTGCGATGTGTCGATTATGACAAAATTCAGAAGATATTATCAGAATTCCATGAAGGACCTGTAGGAGGTCACTTCTCAGCATGAACTACAACTTTGAAAATCATGAAAGCAGGTTACTATTGGCCTAGCATATTTAAGGATTGTTTTGAATGGATCAAAAAGTGCAAGAAATGTGCTTTCTTTGTTGGAAAAGCTTTGCTTGCCTTTATAGCCTATTTCAAATTGATCAGCCCTTTATGCAGTGGGGTCTTGACTTTATTGGAATGATTAACCCACCTTCTTCACAAGGACATAAATGGATTCTAACTACTACAGATTACTTTACAAGATGGACTGAAGCAGTAGCCTTGAAGGATGCTAATGAAGCTTCAATACTAGCCTTCTATGAAGGGATAGTTTGTAGATTTGGTGTTCCAGCAACTATCATATCAAATAATGCTTTAGCATTTCTGCATCTAAGGGTAATGATTGGGCTGTTAGCCATGGAATCTACTTGAGCTCTTCATCTAATTATTAACCACAAGGTAATGGATTAGCTGAAAGCACTAACAAGAATCTGTTGAGAATCATCAGAAGAACACTCAAGGATAATCAAAGAGCTTGGCATCTAATGTTCAATTTACCACTTTGGGCTGATAGGGTGACCCCTAAGAGATCAGTTGGAAATTCACCATATAAGCTTATGTATGGGAAAGAAGTGAGGATGCCAATTTTAGTTGAGTTACCTGCATTGGATTTGTTGCATCAAATGGAATTACTTGAGAATGAACCATTGCAGGTCCGTTATGCAGAATTAATGGAATTACAAGAACTAAGAGATCAAGCTCATTCAAACATGGAGAAGAATCAGAATCAGATGAAGAATACTTTTGACAAGAAATCAAAATTCAGAATCTTCAATGAAGGAGATATTGTGTTAAAATGGGATGTTGATTGTGCTAAGCCAGGAATACACTCAAATCTTGATACACTCTGGATTGGTCCTTATATGATATCATCTTGCAAAGAACACAATGCTTTTCATATTTCCAATCTGAATGGAGAGGAACTTCCCATTCCTGTGAATGGTATGTTTCTCAAACACTATTATTGAAAATCTTATAGTGATTGGTTAGAGTAGGATTTCCCTTTCAATAAGTGTAGTTTTGCACATTGCATCGTTCTTTGTTTTCAATAAGTGCATTCATGCACATGGTCTGGTTTACAAGATCTTTTCCGTCTTTAGTTGTTTTGAAAGGGTTGGACCTTTCGAAAAGGTAGATTTTGGTTTCAGATTTGGACTCCATACCCAATGGACAAGAGTAAGGCACTAGTCTACAAGCTAGCAGGTAGCTTTCCCCATGCAGGATTGCCATAAATGTTGACAATTTTTGCACTTGTGCAAAAATGGGCAACTTGAAACTTCGTTACAACAGACAAATTTGGTGAAGTATACCTAAGCTAAGGGATTTACGTCAGATTATTTTGTTATTGCTGATTTGTGAAAGAGATTAAGTGAAATCTGCAGCTATGTGTGTTGTTACAAAATGTAACAACTCACATAGTCTACAATCTCATGAATATCCTCAGCAAGAGAACACAAGCCCCTGAAGGACAGTTGTGTTATCCCGATGAAGACACCAGATTACGAGAATATGTAAGGTGTATAGTTTTGGAACAGCAGACATAGTGGCAGTTTTCAGACAATCAGATTCATGGTTATTATCTTGATGCCTATCAGTTTTATTGCTCTATGTTCATTAAAGTTGTTATGATTTATAAGTTTGCATTTACCTATGCTACCATAAAAGATTACAATTGACTCCTTTCCTACTACTTCCATCAAGAAAATATTGACAAACAAACAGTGACAATAATGTCCAAATGGAGATAGCAGAAAGGAGTCAAAACGAAGAATGGAAGCTAAGATAATCACACAACATACAAAGAGACACATTTCATTCAATGATTATCCACTGGAGTTACAGGTATTCACTTCAAGTTATCCCTTATGTTAATTCATTTTATTGAGATATTGAGTTGCCTACATCATTGTACAATCAAAGGAAAATGAATGCAGAAAGAGATAATCAACTCATTATTTCAATTTAATGCTTTATTCATAAGAGATCATAAGCTTTCCCACACAAGCCGTGGGATATGACTAAGTGACTCATCATATACATGGAAATGAGAATACCACATGTGCTAAAGAACAAGAGTAGAGGAGTAAAAAGGAACCCATCATTGCCTTTTCTATCTTCTGTCTCCACTCCTCAGCCTTTCCATCTCCATCTCAACTCTTCCATCTTCCACTTCCATCTCCATTTCTTAACACCTACAAGACAAGAGAAGTATCTGTCAAAATTGAGCTCAGGGTACAATGTTATTCCAATACTCATGTTCTAAAGCAAATACAAATTCTGAATTCGATGTATCTAATGGTACTTGAAAGAAATAAGTATAGAAAGAAATGGAATACGTAAACAAAGAAAAACAGATGAGTTGACAACTATGAAGAGGCAGAGTTCATAAAGTGAATCTAGAAAAGAGAAGGTCAAAGGAAGCTAAGAGTTGATTTAAAAGGGCAGAATCTGAAGTAGCTTGTGAAAGAAACAAATGAGTAAATGACACTGGAAGGAGGTTAAAAAAAAGTTGCAGAAGAAAGAAGGAAAAAGAAATAAATCACATGGATACAAGAGAGGCCAAAAGGCCTATTTATTTCTAACTCATTTTTGAATTTTATAGGAATAGATTGCAACATTGATTGAAAATCAATTACTTGGTTAAGAAGAAAGCATCTACTGAATGAAGCACAAACATCAGTCAGATAGTTACAGAAGAAAGAAGTGTCAGAATGAGCTAATAAGAAGATATTTTACAAATCTGGATCAAAAATCTGGAAAAGGAGAGAGAAAACAAGATTTTGGAAAAATTTTGCCAGAGTCTCCCCTTGTAAAATTGACTTTTGATTTAAAAAAATTGAAACACATGCTTTTCAGCTACTACATTGATTTCTAAGCTATCTGAGCTTCAAAAGAAATAAAACAGTCTAGGAAAATTCATGTTTCATCACTTTTAAAATTGATATCATGATCAAACGAAACATACAGGTTTTCCAGATTCTCATCATGCTACAGCTATCAATTCTTTTTTTTTTATTTCCAAATTTAAGTGTGAATCAAAGAAGCAACTACTTTGCAAATTTTTAGAAAAGTTGCAATGGATCAAGTAAAGTCAGCATGGACAACTCATTTAGATGATCAGATAAGCAAATAAAGATGTTATATCTTTTTTAGAAAAGGTCAAATTATCAAAATTTGGAAAGAGAAGGATTCTAAATTTTTTCCGAGTTTCCCCTTGCAAAATAGACTTTTCCAGAAAAACATAATTGAGAAATAATGCAGAAATTAAAAGATACTTGCTACTATTACTTCTGGAAAGTGAAGTGTCATTACAGAGAAAGAAATTAATTATCTTCTTCATTTTCTAGAAAAGAAATATTTATTTCATTATACCAAAAGTATTCAATCATGTTTAAAAATAAAGAATCAACATACAACTGTCAAGGATTCATTATCCTGAATGCAAATGTCAAACTTTAGAATATTGAAGATAGCATTCATCTTCCAACTAAAGGAGTAAACTACAAAGTTCAACAAAGGTCTAGCTAAAGCATGCCTTACAGAAATAAGATCAACAAGTGAAAGTATGCATGCACAGAGTTCATAAATGTAGTTCAAATTACATCTACAAAGGGAAAATGAATCACAGAAGAAATAGACTGCTAGTGCTAGGTTTTCATTTCCAAGATATAGTTCATAGATAGCAACAACAAGTCAAGAAGATGAAACTATATAGGTCTACAATCAAATGGAGATCTCTTTTAAGTTTACAAATGCTCAGATGAGGTTTACTAATTATCTACAAAATGGAGAAGAATGACAAACTCCAAGCATAAATCTACAGGAAAATGAAACAGAGTTCGAATATCGAGGTAAAAAAATCAAACAGTCTACACTTCTATGTATGGAGTAAGATTTACAGGTCAAATATCTAAACCCGAACATAAAAAGGTTCGTCAAAATGCAAATGAAGTAAGTTCTGAGCTCAAGGTCAAAGGAGAAAAGATGACCCACAAATATTTTCATTTTATTAACATTATAACCAAAGTTTTACAATATTCAGAGTTTAAAAATTAAAAATCGAGCTCGAAAGAAAGAGGAAACAGTCAAAATAACTCACCAAGAATGAAATAAGAAAACAAACAATTACAAAGATCACTTTCTACAGGCTCGTATCGAGCTCATTAGCTACCAAAAGTAGAGAACCAGAGAGAAAACAAGGATTTATCATTCCATACAAGTGATACAGAGTAGAATAATAGATGAAAATGATCTTTAGATCATATACAGGAGGGAAACCGAACACATAACCGAAAAACAACAAAAATCCCTTCGAATCCATCAAAAAAACATAGGCCCAGTTGAGCAACAATGGCATCGAAGATCAAAGAACAAGTATGCAGGCTCAAAAATGTCTAAATCTCCAAGCTTTCGTCAAAAAATGTAGAGTGGTAAAAAATTTTGCAGGGCTTCGCCCATGCAGAATGAAAAACCAAATGAAGTGACCAAATGCGAGCTCGTGAGTATAAACTTGCATTCGAACTAGGGTTCCAAAACCCTAACCCGAGGTTAAAAATCGACGATCCAACAAATGCCAAGTGCCAAGATGAATGATGATCAGTCTACATAGGGTCCAAAATGATAAAGCCCAATTAAATGCCACCAACCACATTAAATGCTCAAAGCGAATCAGAACTCCGGTTAGAAGATCAACAAAGTGGGGGTGAAACCAAAGCAAAGATCAAGGGCCTGTAGAGCTCATCAAAATCCAAGTAAACCAAGCCTAAGGTCAAGTTTTTACCACCTATGAATGGAAAGGGTCGAGTCATCATGGAGAGGGACCAACCCACATGGACAATAAAAAAATCATTCGCCAAGACTATCCAAAGTCTAAACTATGGTGCATGCCGAAAAAATAAAATAGATCATTATATGCCAAAAGTTCCGAAAAGGGAAAAATTGTATTATGTGCCAGGGTCCAAAGGTGGCGGATCAACTAATGCATGGTGGGCTAGCCAAGGGTGGTCCCCTTTGATATTATATACATGCTTATGCCTAAATCTATAATGCGGCAGCATTCCAAACCAAAGGTGGTCCCCACATGGGGTTTTTAAAAAAATTTACAAATGTCACTTTCGTGACTATCCAGATCAGTGAAGGAAATCAAAACATGTATACATTGGAGGTGGTCCCCACTTCAGTTTTTTTTTGCAAATATGGCTATGTTTGCATCCTTTTGCATATACACAGGAAATGATTTTTTACATGCCTTCACAATATGACAGAACATAGAAGATGAAAAACTTGCATGTGCAAAGAGAGAAGACTTTCCTAGCAAGTAAATTTTAAAATTAGCAACTATTCACCTTTCTTTCTTAAAAATAGAATAGTCAACTTCAGTTTGACTATATTGTATCTAAGGCTGATAATGCCTATTTTCATCACATGCTTTAGTTTGTATTATTTTATTCCTTTATTTATTATTAAATAAAGGATAAAATTAGGATACATGGGCGAGTATAGCCTGGAGGCTATTTTTAGGAAGTGGAGTGAACTTTTGCTATATATTGTGTGCTCTTGCAAAGCACGGAGGGGGGATTTTTCAGATATTTTTCCCAGAAGAACTTTTGATATGAGTACTGAAGCAATTTCTGCCAGTTTTACCCTCTGAGTGTTGAATTACTCTTTCCTTTCCAAGTTATTCTGCAGTCTTGTGTATGCCAGTATTAATCTTGTGAATCAATATTCCCTGATTAGTCACTTTACCCTGCTTTGCAGATCTACTATTTTCTACTAAATTTCATTGTGCATGTTAGCTTACTAGTACTGTTGTGATTTTCCCTTAGTATAAATTAAGTGTTTTTTGCCCTTACATTTTGTAGAAAGTACAAATTGGTTCGTGCACATAAAGAATTCTTCACAAGTCAGTTGTGTATTCCACTCAAGTCAAGTTCTTTATTCAAATTTGGTGTATCAATTTCAGTCACTTCCTAACCCTAAAACTCCTAGAAAGTAGTCTAGTGAACACCAATAAGGAACTAGCCTTTTAACCCCGGAGGTTCACCTCAAAATAGGTATACCCACAGACCTGAGGTGTCCCCATTGTATCTACGAGAGAGAGATCTTTTGTAGACTTAGAACACCTGTTGCCATATCTTTATTGGGTGCACTTTTGAGAGATAACGAGTGTAGAGTGTACAACACTCAAGATCTCAAGCATTCAACACACAACACAAAATCCAAGAGAAAATCAAGTCTAATAAATGAACTTCTTTTGGTCACATCTTTAATTAGTTTTGGACAAGATGCATTAACTTTAATAAGACACTTAGACCCATTAAGATAAAGTGAAAAACATACATCAAAATCTATTGAATCAAGTGAAGTACATCACTAAAAGGAACACATACTAACATTAATAAAGGGAAACTAAAATAAAAGACAACACATGACCCCTTGGTCACAATTTCCCCTAACCAAATAATTCTAACACACACGAATTACATGTTGCAAAGGTGACCCTAGTTGATTTCACCTATAATTCCATTGTGGTTGGTCTCCAATCCCCACGATGTTTGTTGTCAATAACGTTAACTGCAAAACACAAAATACCTCCTTCAGCCTCGCGGCCGTATCAAAACATCCAAAATAAATAGGAAATTTAAATCTACAATCATCTACATATGAAACAAATCATCATCTAGGAAATTATGATATCATCTACAATTTCTAACATTCATCTCTATTCTACATTTCATCCATGTCAAAATGATCACAACATTAGTTCAATTATCAAGGCCTATGTAGTGTGGTGAAAGATATCACATGTCAAAAATATATATATATATATATCCATGTCCACAACATATCAACATCAATATAAAATGTCTCTAATGATCCAAATGCATCATATATGAATCCAAATCAAAACAAAAGGTGCCAAAGGGAAGTGGGCACTACATAAGGTTGCCTTAAAAATCCCTAATAATCCTTATGGATATCTATTATTATATTTTTCCCTAACCTCCCACATTTGCACGTGTAGGTTTGAAGCGAGGAGAGGAAGGAAGCCAATTTTTTTGGGGAAGTTCATATGGAGGTTTTATATTTTGGATCATGTCCTTGAGGGTTTTATAAATGTGTAAATTATTTGTTATTATGTGCTTAATGGAAGTTCTACCTGCTTTGGTTATGGGTAATGTTTTCCCCATTTGATCTTTCTTTAGATCTGATTTTTTAGGTATATGTGTGTGTGTGTGTGTGTGTGTGTGTGTGTGTGTGTGTGTTTACACATTTATATTTAAAAGGTAGGGTTTTATATATATCTACGAATTAGTATTCTTTATATATGTGGGATATATATATATATATATATATATATATATATATATATATATATACGCCCTTCAAGGGTTTTATAAATGTGTAAATTATTTATTATTATGTGCTTAATGGAAGATCTACCCTACTTTGGTTATGGGTAATGTTTTCCCCATTTGATCTTTCTTTAGCTTTGAATATTTTTACGTTTCTCTATGTGTGTGTGTGTGTGTGTGTGTGTGTGTGTGCATATACACATTTATATTTAAAATGCATGGTTTTATATATATCTACGACTTAGTATTATTTATATATGTCGGATTATATGTATATATATATATATATATATATATATATATATATATATATATATATATATTTTACACAAACTTTTATATTTAAAATGTAGGGTTTTATATATAATTAATCTCACATATATAAAGAATACTAAGTCTTGGATATATATAAATCCCTATATTTTAAATATAAAAGTGTGTGTAAATATATATATAATCTCGCATATATAAATAATACTAAGTCGTAGATATATGTAAAAACACGAATTTGAAATATAAAAGTGTATATATAAATATATATATTTTAAATGCGGGGTTTTACATATATCTACGACTTAGTATTCTTTATATATGAGGGATTATATATATATATAAAACACACACACTCTCTCTTTTATATTTAAAATATTTAAAATGGAGGGTTTTATATATATTCTGACTTAGTATTCTTTATATATGTGAGATTTTATATGTGTATATATATATATATATATATATATATATATATATATATATATATATATATATATATAGTTTTTAACTAGGCCGAATTATGTTATATTTGGGCCATGCAAAGTGTAAGTGATATGGGTGGGCATGGCCGACCCACCCCTATATTATATTGTGGGGTGGGTCACCATGTCCACCCACCCCCATGTCAATACATATCTAGTGGGGGATTCGGCCCCCACCACATCTAATAAAATTTTTATAAGTTTTTCAATAACATTTTTCACTACCGATTAAAATTCTATTAAAATTATTTTAATATATTCCTTTTTAATGTTGTTCATATATTTTATAAGATTTCTCGAGCTCTTTCTTTTGCAAAATAAAATTATATTGTCTGAATGAACATGTATATAAATATAGAATTTCGAGACTTATTGTTATTTTCACCTAAAATAATTATAATTATAGGGAGAACATATTTCATTCTCTATATTTAGAAGTAATAAAAATTCCCAAGTATTTTATTTGGCAAAGTTGTGTAACTTAGAATATCAATACTAAAATTTCACTATTTTGCAACTCATTTAGAAGAGGAAAGATAAGTGTAAACACCACCAAAAACTATCTTTTTTTGTAATATCACTATTGAATGAAAAGAAACAATGACAACAAGATTTATCCAATTGTAACTAATTTTTAAACTAAATGATAATTTCACCACAATGTAAGTTGAGCACAATACAACTTCATATGAATTATGACTTTTAAATTGGTAATGGAATACAACTTGAAAAATTTAACATTAGAGATTTAAATTACTTACATTCCCAATGAAATATCACTTTCCACTTCCTTTTTCAACTATTTACTTCACAAAATAAAAATGATACAATTCAGAATTAGGATTTTCCATTTGCAAAGAGCTCAACCGAAATACAAGTATACAAAATCCTGCCACTCAAAGGTGGAGAAAACATGATAAAATTTACAAAAAATTATCTCTTATTTGTCTTCGAAATTATGTACCCATATCCAAGGCATCAAATTTGAGCTCCTTCTTTTCTTCATCTCCAAATCACAACAACAAGGAAGGGAGCATAGGCAAGACTCACCTCCTAACCTTATTCCAATGAGAAGGTGAATTTGACCTTCTCATTTTCCCCCGAGCACAAACAAAGGAGAATTAGAGAATGTTTACAACAATGGAAACTCTTCACAAAAGCTTCAACAATACATACATTAATGCCAACAAAACTTACAACACCCACAAACACAATTACATTAATAGTATCAATATATAACTTTCCAAACACATAGGCTTAAAATATAATCCAAAGGAGAAGAGAAATAAGGGTAACCTCTTACACCTCCCAAATGTGTTAAGTTTCCATCTTGAAACCTCCAAAAGCTCCATCCACACATATAAAAATCTTATCCCTCCCTCAATCTCTTATCACTCCCTCAAATCTCTTATCACTCCATCATGTAAAACATATAAAGATAAAGCATGAAATCTCCCTTATCTTCACAAGGTGGAACACCCTACCCACACTCCCTCCATATACACATCTAAAACTCTTATCCCTCCCTTAAAGGCCCCCATTTTCCTTCTCCCCACACCATCCTTAAGGTCAAAACTACCCAAATCCAATACAAACACATACATCCATTCTATTTACAACACAACACACAAACAAGAAAGTAAAATGCAAGGTGTAAGACCCTACCTTTCCATTGCAAGAACCTTCAATCTTGATGAAAAAATTTCGGCATCGTCCAAGTTCAAGCCTATCCAAAAGAAATCTCTAAACTTACAAAACAAGTAACCCCCAAACAACCAAGAATTCCAATTAAATAGAAAATGGTGGAGAGGAATGCGAGGTGGATCTGTATAGGATGCCAAATCATTTCCCTCTAATCCACCTCTTAAGTCAAACAAAAATATGAAGGCTTCATAAATGGGTAAGGTGACGATATTAAAAATTTCATTTATCACTCAAACTTCCACTCCATACTTCCAAGGACACAATTAAGAGGGTTTGTAAGAAAGTGTAAATAATTACCTCTTTTTCCTTCAAAAATGCATAATGAGGGCTAATTTTGACCCCTCAATTCATAGGTAAGGTTAGTGGGTGGGTTTAAGAGGTATGGGATAAGTATAACTTGTCCCACATGCCTTCGAAATGGGCTCAAAGCACAAATTATAGACTTGATAAGTAGGGATGAGTACACAACTCAAAATCAATCAGATCCATCTAAAAGTAATAAGATGACAAGGAATATCTACCAAATTCAATGCCCACTTGGTCACATCTTCTAAATAACTTAATCTACAAGGTTAATTAACTTGAACAAGATCACACTCAAAAAATAATGAAATGAGATGACATCATAATTAAATAATATGACATGCATAACTAAAACATATAAATAAAAAGAAATACAACAATCACCCATGTTTACATGTGAGGTTGATTCCCCATGGAAACCTTTGAAGCATTACGAAAAGAAAGATGAAAACACACACACACAACTGCCAAAGTGACCTTTTTGTAAACATTATTTACTCTTTCATGCTTAGTCTCCTCGTCCTTCTTGGTTATTGTGATTTTCAATTTCCTGCAACCTACCAAAATAATACCAACTTCAGCCTCAAGGCCACATCAATATCTCATGGAAATAAAATGCATATAAATAATCCATCATATAATCCTTAACACACACCATAGTTCAATAATTATATCATAAATTAATCATTTATAATTACCGACAATCACAACTCCTATTTTAAGACAACCATTAAATTAATATACTTTTTGATCATCTTATATCATCAAATAGTTAATAAACCACAATATCAATGTACACATGGTTAGACAATGAATCAAAACATAGTCACAACTACTATGAATCCAAGATGTATGTGTATAAATAAAGCAATGCTAAATCAACATGTACTATAACATCTACCAATATCAGTTAGGCATCCATACAATCCATGATAAGAGTCAAATCACAATAATAATAAATGTCCATATAGTCTAACAACATGTTATCCAGAATACTATATCCATATCCATGTCTCTAAGCAGCTAATAAACATGATCAAAACAACAATAAGTGTCAAAGAGGAGTGGGAACTACATCCCCCTCTCCTTAGAATTGACTTCTTCCAGAAGTCATTGGAACATGTGTAAAAACTGATCTCATAGAAAAGTGTCATCCTCCCATGTAGCTTATGTCTTGTCATATCGATCCCATAGGACATGCACCAAATGAATCTCACAACGTCAAAGGCCCAAATTCTTGCACTCTATGATGCACACATGCTCTAGAGTCACTGTCCCTGTTCTTGCAATTGCAAACTGGTGTAATCCACGACATGTGATGGATCTAGTGTATATATCTCTAAAAAATTATGGAAAACATCATGGATGCAAGATAATCTTCGTGGCAAGGCTAAGCGGTGGTCTACAAGACCTATCCTCTCCAAGATCTCAAATGGGTCCACAATTCTCAAAGCTTGCTTAGAGCCTTTTCCATAATAGATGAGATTCTTATGAGGTCTATATCTAAGGAACATCTTCGAGCCCACCTCATAATTGTGGTTTACTCTCCTCAGTGCTCGCATACTTATTCTACCTATCCTATGCCTATTGTAATCTTTGTCTAATAAAGATGACCTACTACTCCATATCCTCTCACATGGAAGGCTTAAGAGATACCATTCCATGTACCTTGGAATCTGATATTATAATGTATATGGGTTGATGGAGATCTAACATGTGGCACACATCCCCTTGGTTAGTCACATAGGAATTACTTATATTGGATAATGAGTCGGCCTAGATTGGGATTAGGTGTTACCCATCTATTAAGAGTAATGTATGTCTATATAAGGGGGTTGAATATCATTTGATAGAGGTAAGATTTGAGAATTCTACTTAGTAGAGATATATTGGAGGTGTCCCCTCGAAGTGGATTCCGTCTTGGGAGATTGTGGATTTACTCCTTCCTTAAGGAGCATTGTATGGTGTTACCCTACCTTAAGGGTAATATTTTGAATATATTCAATATCTCTTGTGCTCTGTTAAATTCTACAAAATATTCATTTATTTTATGTAAATATGCTTTATGAAGTGGTATCAACGCAGTGATCGGGAAATTTGTGGGATGAAACTCTAATGTTGGTGATTCTTCTATATCTGGAGATAGACTTGGAATTTTTTAGATTCTTTTTGTAGGGAGTGGATAAAATACATCAAGTTATATTCCTCCAAATTTCATATTTGTTGGAGCTGTTTTGCAAAATATGAATCTACTTTAGGGTTGAAACCCTAATTCTAAGGTTTTGTCTATATCTTCTGAATAATGATGAATTAGAAAATAAAATTTTTTGGGTTGATTTTAATATATTCAAAGGTAATACGAATAAAATTTCAAAGATTTTGGATTTATTTTGTCGATTTATTTCAGTTTTATATTTTTAATATTTTGCTCCTGAACCCGAAATTGTAAGAATTTTCCTTAATTTCTTACATTTTCATAATCCTCTCAAAAATTAATTTGGGGTTTGTCTTATGTGATTTCTGATTTTCTACTAACCTTCAACCAAAAGGTCGAATAATTTTTGACAAAAAGTGTTTTATTCGTAAAACCTTATTTTGGTGGATAATGGGGATGGTAACTTTTTTTGGAGATGGCGGGATTGATGCTAGAGAATGGTGGGAAAAAATTAGGGATACATTCCCTCAACTATCATATATTGGATTCTTCAAGTTGTGGATTAGTGGCACTTTGCACAAATTTTTGTTTTTGAGTTAGAAAAGGAAAAGTCTAATTGGTCTTTGGAGGATCTAGAACAAGTTTTCATGGAAATATGGGAAACAAATGAAGAATTTAATGATAATAGTGGGGAAGAGGAAATAGAATAATAATAAAAATAAAAATAACAATAACAATAATAATAATAATAAGAAGTTGATGATGAAACTGTACACATGATAGTGCATCTCCAAAGAAGGAAGCTTCAATATTTCAGTTTGAAGGGTGTATTAAAAGAAAAAGGTAATTATTTCCATAAACCCTAGTAGTCAATATAGCTTGATCAATATGGATGTATCTCAAAATCTACATGTACAAACAAAGCTTATTAAGTAATCTCAAGTGGATGGTAAGAATATTAAAGTTTTCTAAGATTTAAAGCTCTCATGGATTAATATGTTTTACATACATATGTTTATGCTCTAGATATTGATGGTATGGATATTTTTCTTGGATATCACACTTAGCAAGGAAAACGTTAATGTAAAATTGGATCATGAAGCTGAATTTGAAGATGATGAAGAAGGGAATAAGGATGAATTAGAATGAGAAGATGAATAACATAATGAAAAATTCCAAACTAATTTATCTACTCAAGAGTAAAACTAAATATCAAACAAGATGGAAGAGGAAGAAAGAAAGTTGAGGAAAATGTTGATAAGGTTGAGTATACAAAGGTTGCACCATATCGACACCCACACCATTGTGAGACACAAAAATAATGGAGACATGTTAGGATACATGAGGGAAATAATCTATATGGATATACAAGGAAATGGAGGAGTAATCATTTTGTATATACATGGAACTAATGGAATGATAATTATATGACATGGAATAATAGGAATAAAATTATGGATATGCATGGATGTTGGTGATGAACACATATGGACAAGAATGGAATCGAGATGAGTGCAATGGAATATGGAATAAGGTTTGGAGTAGCATCACCCACTAGAATTTCATATGGGTGGTTAGATGATCGATCATGGAGACATGTGTGCAATAATTTAAAGCACATTCATTATATGGCTTATTCTTATGTTTTAGGGATGAAACACGTCAAAAGGGAGACAATGTTATGTACCTTGGGATATGATATTATAATGTATATGAGTTGATGGAGATTCCGACATTTGGCACACATCCCCTTCTTTATTCCAATAGAAATTAGTTATATTGGGTAATGAGTTGACCTACATTAGGATTAGGTGTTACCCATCTATTAAGAGTAATGTATGTCTATATAAGGGGCTGAGTATCATGAGATAGAGGTATGATTTGAGTATTCTACTTAGTAGAGATATATTGGAGGTGTCCCCTCAAAGTGGATTCCCATCTTGGGAGGTTATGGATTTAATCCTTCCTTAAGGAGCATTGTATGGTGTTACCCCACCTTAAGTGTATTATTCTAAATATATTGATTATTTGGGAATATTGGCCCCGATATATCTTGTGTTACATTATATTCTACAAATTATTCATTTATTTTATGCAAATATCTATCTTATCTATCCTATCCTCTAGCTTGTCCCAACACAATGGAGTCCTGCTCTCTACCATATTATTTCTAAAATGGTGCCATGCAAGTGGTACTCGAAAAATGTAATTATATGAAAAATATACAAGACATATATACTCCTCCCATCGTGATTGATGATCCATAATGTACATGAGAAGCATATCCTCGAGTATTTGGTTCACCCGCTCATTCTGACAATATGTCTCTGTGTGATAAGTTGTACTAAAATTAATCATCATCCCAAGTATAAAGTACATGGTGGTCTAAAAAAATGTGATGTGTATAAAGGATCACTATCACGGGTAATATTTTGTGGAACTCCATGAAGTCTCACTATCTCATCAAAATAATCTCATGCCACTATACTAGCTGTATAGGTGGTCTTCACTAGAGAAAAATGAGCCACTTTCATCAATCTATCCACCGTGACCATGATCGCATCGTGGTGATATCTTGACATAGGTATCCCCACTATGAAATCCATGGAAATGGTGTCCCATTTCCACTTTGGTATAACATGAGGATAAAGAAGGCCACCGGGAAGCTAATGCTTCACCTTTTCCTCCGACACTCCAAACACCAAGACACAAACTAGGATATATCCCTCTAAAGACCATTTTAATTAAATAATTGTCTCATTACGGTGTGCATATTGTTCACCCCTGGATGGGTTGAATAAGGTGCATGATGGGCCTCTGCTAATATTTCTTTCACTAACCCTCGATATCTAGGTACATAAATTTGACCCTGTGTTGAAGAATCACTTCTAACTCTAATGAAATGCCCTCAAATTTCCCTTAAGGGGTCTATGTGAATCAATCTCTGTTCTTTCTGAAAGATAGAACATGTCCCGAGGAAAAAATTTTAAGATCTTGGTCCTCAAATTTTTACCCAATGTTGTAGCCATGACAAGGTGCCTTCATCAACTTAAGGAATTTTCTACCACATCATCTTTCCCCTTCACATGCTCAATCTCCATATAATGCTCACATAAAATCTCCATCCATCGTCACTGACGGGTGTTGAGATTGGGATGTGTGAAGAGGTGTCCTAGGCTCAAATGATCTGTCTTGAGTGTGAACCTCCTTCCTAACAAAAATGTTACCATCAAACCAAATAATGAACCATTTGTTGCAAACTCAAGTTCATGAGTCGGGTAATTTATCTCATAATCCTTGAGTTTCAATACTCAAATGCTATAACTTGGCCATCCTGCATCAATGCTTCTCCTATCCCTACCAATGAATCCTTTCAACATACAAAGAAGTCCCTCTATGGATTTTACAATACTAGGATGGTGCTATGGTAAGGAATTCCTTGAGTCCTCAAGGCCTACTCACAACTTTATGACCATATCAAATTCTACCCTTTCCATTGGAGGGAAGTGATGGGATGAGAAATGTGTGAGAATTAATTTACAAATCTCATGTAATATCATGTTAATCCAATAAATCTACATACCTTAGTCATATTGGTCAATGCGAGAAAATAAAAAATGCCTCAAATCTTGGAAGGATAAACTGTGATACCTTCCCCTCAAATAATGTATCCCAGATATTGAACCTCAATTTGAAAGAATGCACACTTCTCCGTGGTTCCCACATAATTGTTTCTCTTAAAGATAATGCAATAACTATCAAAGGTGTTCCTCGTGCTCCTCATGTGTGTGTGACTATATCAATATGTCATTTAGGAACATGGGTACAAAATGGTCCAAGAACATCTTGAATACCCCATTCATCAAAATCATGAACTCTACGCGGGAATTTGTTAGAATGAATGGCACAAATGTGAACTCGTAGTGGTAATAACTCATGTGGAAGGTTTTCTTATGAATATTTTCCTCTGCAATCCTCACCGATGATATCCTGACATAAGATCTATCTTGGAAAACACAATAGTCCCCTTCATGTGATAAAAAATGATCAATGCATGGAAGGGGGTAATGATTCTCTATCGTTATTTTGTACAACTCTCTATAATAAATATACAATCGCAGAGATTTGTCCGTATTCTTCACAAAAATCACCGATGCACCCCAAGGAGATATAATAGGCTGAACCAAGACCTTCTAAAGAAGACCCTCCAGCTAAAGCTTAAGATAAAAAAGTTCGGGGGTAATCATTCTATATGGCACGTGTGAGATAGGCTCTACCCTAGGAATAAAATTTATATGAAAAATTATCACACATGGGAGAGGTACATTAGGTACCTCACCTAGAAAGACATCTAAAAAATCCCTCAAAATGTGATAATCACCAAGTGAAGTCCCACTAAACTCATCCTCTGACCTTTTATTGATTGTAATAGCATACAAATGACATCCCTTATCCACACACAACTTCAGCTACATATTAGATATAGTGTGAATGGATATAGGTCTCCTAACCCCAACAATAACTGAATTAACTCCAAAATCATCGAAGAAGAGATCACCTTACTATAAAAATACAATCTAGCCTTGTGAGTTGAAAGGAAATCCATATCTTACATAATCCCATAAGATCCGAAAGGCAAGATAGGAAGATTGAAGGTCATGGTGAGGGTCCTAGGTCACCTACACACTCCTTGACTAGGATTCCACTATGAGCTTAGCTCTATAATCCATCTCTATGTCCCAACTATGACCTTACCTAACTACAAGTAGCCTCCATCTCTCTACTAAATATGTGGAAATGAAATAACTAGAAGAGCCTAAATCAAATAAGATAGAGATAGGAATACCACCGATGCTACATATGGTCTTGATCATAATTCCCTTGTGCTATGGCTAATAGTTCTTGACCACTACATAAATCTTGTGACTTTGTGCCATATCCCCATATGTCGGCTCTAAAATAGGTACCTTACCCTTGTTACTAGGGTTCTATAGATAATCTCTCCAATGGTGTCCCTATACACTGCATCCATAACAACTACCAAGTTCCATCTAATGAGAAGCGGTTCCCCTAGGAGCTCTAGTGATCTCATGTCTTTGTAGACCTCAATGATCCCGCTATAGACTATTGTGGATGCTATGGATGAGATCCATCTAACTAAAATCTATTTGGTTCTTGTGTATTAACGGGTCCTCTAGGAGGAGGCCCCATACTCCTCCCATTACGTGCATCATATATCTTTGGGGCCTGAATGGTGTACGGTTATTCTACTGCTATTGTAGCTCATTTGGTGGCCTAAAGGATGACCGTGTGTAGATCCATTTCTACCAAGAGGATTAGGGTTGCTCACGCCCCTAAATCACGCACCTAATGAACGTATTAAACTAAACTTTTTCATCCTACATGTATTCAATGCACTAAAGAAAGTCCAAAAAATGACTCTCATACTCAACCACTGTAATAGATGCCTGTCGGAGGTCATGGAGCTCATTAATCCTCTTCTGAATGAACTTTCTAGATAAATATCTGCTCTAGAATTACTCCTCAAATATCTTCCATGTCATAATCTTTGAATGCATGTGGAGATTCTGTTCCTCTATCCTCCACCATACTTTCTCCCTATTTGTGAGAAGATGTATCACAACATAAGCCTTTATGTTGTTAGTACATGGACATAGTTTGAAGCATCCACTCAAGCTAACTAGCTAGATATTGACCTAAAATACTCTTGTATCTCTAGCGAAGTGAAGAAAATGTAGCTTTAATATCTCTTGGATATGATAGACTATTGTCGTCTACCTGCCTCTACATCTCTCCTTATGACCATCTCTCTTCCTACGGATCCTAGATATCTCTCTCTGTCTCAAAGCCCTATCTCTATGCTCCCTATTTTTGAATCTGGTCTAACTAGTTCCACATGGGAGTTCTCCGCCCTATTCTCGTCACTAATTTTTGATCATCTTCTTTCTCCTGTGACGGCTCTCTATCCCGCCACTAGGTCATCCCCAAGTGAACCTCCACATATAATGCCATTGGCCTCCTCTAAGGTTTGTAAAATCGGTGGTAATATGGTAGTGACTTCCTGATCCGGGATGTTCCCTCTAAGTTAACATGTAAGAACCCATTGTCATGTCTACACCTCCCCGTATAGACCAAGGTGAGAGTTAATTCATCAAAATCTAGGTTTCGTAAGTTTACTAAGTTACTTCATTTTAGGTTGTCAAAAATGTTATGTTTCCTAAGTTTAGAGTTGCGCTATGTTTATCTTTGTGTTTCATGTTTTCCCAGAACCAATTATTGAACTCATGACTTTGATACCAAATTCTAGTGCCCACATTTTGACACACAAAAATCCCATCAAAACCATTAATTATTTAGGAAAAATTTCAGGTAATTAGTTTTAAAATGTTACGGGGTATAAAACATTTATCACATTTATAATTTTCTTAGCCATTTAATACATTAGTTCTCCATTTAATATTAATTCATTTTCCAATTTTCCTTACGGGTTTTAGACCCCTTCCATATCCCTATTAAATTTATTTAATTAATCCCAATTAAAATTTATTAAAGACCATTTCCTAAGTCACATTAAATTTGATTAAAATATCTTCCAAATTAAATTTAAATTTTATTTTCCTAAGTGACCATGCCCATGCCACATTTATTTATTTCACTACACATTACCTCTATTCATCCTTTTTATTTCCCTTAAATAATTTAATTAAAATGTTCCCATGCACAACTTACGTTTAATGAACCATGTGTAAAGTACCCTAGGTGACCCTACTAGTTAATAAAATCAAACTCATTTAATACATACCCATTCCCACAAAAATTCCAACAACTTAAAAGGAGGAGGATCTAATCTCCACCCTTGGATTAGATCATTTAGAGCCATTAGATCTAAGGTTTCCATAAGAATCCCTAATATTCCTTATGGATTTCTTTTATTCAATTTTTTCCCTAGCCTCCCTCATTTGTACTTGAGGTTTTGAAGGGAGGAGAAGAAGGAAGCAAAGACATTTTTGGGAAGCTTCTATGGAGGTGTTTATTGTGGATCATTCCCTTAAAGGGTCTGATAAATGTGTAAAATATTTTTATTATGTGCTTAATGAAATATCTACCCTACTCTGGTTATGGGTATTGTTTTCCTCATTTTATCTTGCTTTATATCTATACATTTGTAGGTTTCGTGTGTACTGAGACACATGCACTTTTATATTTAAAATGTAGGGTTTTATATATACTTGTTTTTGGTTTTTACTAGGTTGAGTTGTGTTTTATCCAAGTCACACACAATGTAAGAGAGATGGGTTTTAGGGATGAGCAACCATGGATGAACCACCCTTATATTATATAGTGGGGTAGGTCAGCCATGGCTTCCCACCCGCATGTCAATATACAACCAAAGTGGGGGTTTGATCCCTACACAATATGATAAAAAAAACTTATAAGTTTTTCAATAACATTTTACACAGCCGATTACAATTCTATTAAAAATCTTTCAATACATTCTATTTTTTATATTGTTTAATAAATTCATATATAAATATAGGTTAAAAGATTTCAAGGGGTATTTATTTTGCAAAAAGATAATAAGATTGTGTAAATGAACATGTATTTAAATATGTACTTTTGAGACTTATTGTTATTTTCACGTAAAAAATTATAATGAAAGGAGAACATATTTCATTCTCTCTATTTACAAGAAATAAAATGCACACATTTTTTTGTAAAATTTTGTAACTTAGAATATCAATACTAAATTTTCACTTTTTACAACTCATTTAGAAGAGCAAAGATAAGTGTAAACACCACCAAAATCTATCTTTTTGTATAAAATTAATATTGAATCAAAACTAACAATGACAATAGGATTTATCCAATTTTAACTACTTTTTAAAGTAAATGATAATTTGACCACAATGTAAGTTGAGCACATTACAACTTCAAATGAATTACCACATGCAAATTGGTAATAGAATACAACTTTTCAAAATTTAAAATTGCAGATTTACATGAAAACATTCCCAATGAAATATCACTTGTCATTTCATTTTTTCAACTATTTACTTCACAAAATAAAATGATACATTTCAGATTTGGGATTTCCCATTTACAAGAGCTCACCTAAAAATGCATGTATACAAAATCCCTCCACTCAAAGGTGGAGACAACATGATAAAATTTACAAAAACTTCTCTCTTCTTTGTCTTCTACACAATGTAACTCTATCCAAGGCATCAACTTTGAGCTCCTTCTTTTCTTCATCTCCAAATGAAAACAACAAGGAAGGGAGCATAGCCAACACTCGCCTCCTAACCTTATTACAATGAGAAGGTGAAGCCAATATTCACAATTGCCCTCGATCCCCAACAATGGAGAAATAGGGAATGTTTACATCCATGAAAACTATTCACAAAGGTTTCAACAATACATACAATCATGCCAACAAAAATTGCAACACATACAAGCACAAGAACATTAGTAGTAACAATATACTAATTTTCGAACACATAGTCTTAAAATCTAAGCCAAAGTAAAAGAACAATGTGGGGAACCCCTTATACCTCCCAAGTTGGTTAATTTTCCACCTCAAAACATCTAAAAGCTCCATCAACACATACAAAACTATTATCCCTCCCTAAATATCTTATTACTTTATCGAATCTCTTATCACTCCCTCATGTAAAACATATAAAGATAAAGCAAGAAATCTCCCTTATCTTCACAAGGTGGAACACCCTACCAAAACTCCCTCCATATACACATCTGAAACAGTTATCCCTTCCACAAAGGAACCCTTTTTCCTTATCCTCACACCATCCTTAAAGTCAAAACTACCATAATCCAATACAAACACATACATCCATTCTCTTTACAACACAACACACAAACAAGAAAGTAAAATGAAAGGTATAAGACCCTACCATGCCATTAGCAGAACCTTTAATATTCAACCAAAAATTCAAGTTTCTTCCAATTCCAAGCCAATCCAAAGGAAATCTCCCAAGTTCCAAAACTAGTAACCCCCAAACAACCAAGAATTAAACTTAAAAGAAAATGGCAGAGAGGAGGATGAGGTGGCTCTGTGTAGGATTGCACATCATTTCCCTCCAATCCACCTCACAAGTCAAACACAAAGACCAAGGCTTCATAAATGGGTAAGGTGAGGATATGAAAAATTTCATTCAACACACAAACCTCCACTCCATACTTCCAAGGACACAATTAAGAGGGTTTGTAAGAAAGTGCAATTAATTACCTCTTTTTCCTTAAAAACACATAATGAGGGCTAATTTTTACCCCTAAATTAATAGGTAAGGTTGATGGGTGAGTTTAAGAGGTATGAGACAAGTATAACTTGTCCCAAAAGCCTTCAAAAATGGGCTCAAATCCCAAATTCAAGATTTGAAAAGTGGGGATGAGTACACAACTCAAAATCAATAAAATGCATCTGAAATCAATAAGATAATAAATGCTCTCTACAACATTCAATGCCCACTTGGTCACATCACCCAATTATCTTAATTGATAAGGTTAATTAACTTAAATAAGATCACACTCAAAGCATAATAGAGTGCGCTGCAATCACAATTAAATAAGTGTTATAAATGAATCACGACACCCTTTGATTTGTACATTTGTGTATGCTTGAGCTCACAATGTGAGGGGATAACATGGGTACTATCTCCAAGTTGTGGTACTTTCTCGATTGAGATAAACCTCCGAGAGAAAGCTAGTTCTTGGTCCTAAACTACCTACCAATCTACTCGATGCGGGAAAAACTATATTTTCTAAATCTAACTTTCTAAGGACTAGGGAGAGAGAGTGCATGAAAACAAAACCTACACTAAAGTGGTGACACACTAGAAAAGGAGGGAATAAGGATAGATTTCAAATTTGTGAAAAATAGGAGAAAATTACATACTATAAGGGGTGATATGATTATCCATAGTATAAAAATGCATTCACAACAACATCTCATACACACACAACAATAATGAACCCCTACAAGAGCATAAATAAACAAAATATATTTGCATGAGATTGAAAGGGAAAAAAGAACGCAATAGATGCGCAGCATGGGAAGAGATATCCAAAACCAATATCTTGAGAGGAGAGAAAGAGGTGGGAAAATGAAAATCTTGATATATGTCTTCTTACGACTTACAAGAGGTAGGAAATGAAGTGAAATGACGTTATGTTTTTGCAAAAGGCTCCCCATGCTGTCCCATGACTTGAAGAAGTGAGAAATGTCTGCGCGATTACTTCATTTAATGCACCCCAATTACCAAATAAAATGCTATTCTAACTAGGTGCATTTTTTTATGAAATAAACATAAATTATTTATAAACTCTTTAATTTGTTGATTTATGTGTGCTAGTCTTAGAAATACAATTCCAACGGTACCAATTTTGTGTGTTTCGCTAAGAATATCGGGGGATATGGCATTCTAAGTGTAGGTAGTTGTTCTAGGTCTTTTAGGCATTTACGCCGTTTAATGGGAATGAGAATTTGATTAAGTAGAGATTTATATGTTTCCTTTATTTTCGTATATATACCCTCATTAAAATTAAGAAATCTTTGTTTTGTGGCGTAGAGGATGTCATGCTCATTTTAGAAAGTCATTTTTTTAAAAAAACTGAGCTTTGGGTCGAAAGTTATGAGCATATGAAGTTTGGAGGTCGGGCACGGGAGGAATTCATCGTAAGGAAGCCACACGGTGGGAGAAAAGAAATTAAGGTGTGTGAAAGGAATGATGTATGTGAGTGCACAAGAGGAAGAGCGGGGACTTTAAAAATTTCGAGGCAAGTCTCGTAGAGGGGCGTGCAAGAAAGGCATGATGGAATAGGAAAGAAAGTGGGCATGCATGAGGAAGACATGAAAGGAGAGCATGCAAGAGGAATGTGCGGAAGGTGATCTGAAAGGAGGATAATGTAAAGGGAGAGCAAGAAGGCATTTAAGGGCACACTTTGAATAATTGTAGTAAGGAAATAAGGTGCAAACCAAGATGCAAACATGTAGAAGGAAAGCGAGAGGGAAATCGTGCATGTAGGTGTGCATTTAACCGAGAAATAAGGCATAATTGCAGAAGGCATGTACGGAAGTAGGGTGCAAGCATCCAAATGAGGAAGGGCATGCGACAATAGATGGAAAAGAGGGCACATAATAGAAAGAGTGGGGACTTAGCCAATTTTAGGAAAGTTTGTGAAGGGGCATGTAAGAAGTGCGCACAACCTGAAATGTGAAACGTCAGAGTTAGAATGAAAGTAAAAGTTATCCAAATAACTAGGAGAGTTATTTGGAAAACAATAAGATCACATGCTCAAGTAAAACAAATAAATAAAAGGAAATACAACATTCACCCATGGTCACATGTGAGGTTGCTTCCCCATGGAGACCTCCTAACCATTATGACAAGCAAGACAACAACACACACACATAGCTACCAAGGTGACCTTGTTGTAAATATCTGATATTCTTCCATGGTTAGTCCCCTAGTCCCTTCTTATTTATTGTGATTTTAAATTTCGAGAAACCAACCAAAACAATACCAAATTTGGCTTCAAGGCCACGTCAATATGTCATACAAATAAAACACATATAAAACATCCATCATATAATCCTAAGAATAGATCGAGTTATGCATTTCTATATCATATATTAATTGTTGATAATTACCAATAATCACAACTCCTATTTTATGACAACCATGAAATTCATATAGTTGTTGATAATCTAATATCAGCACATATTTAATAAACCACAATATCAATGTATAGATGGTTAGATGATGCCTCAAAACATATTCGCAACTATTATGAATCCAAGATGTCGGTTTATAAATAAAGAAATGCTAAATTGACACGTAATATTACATCTACCAATATCAGCTAGGCATCTATACAATCCATGATAATAGTAAAATCACAATAATAATCAAATGTCCATATAGTATAACAACATGATGTCTAGAATACTATATCCATATCGATGTCTTTAACTAGGTAATAAAAATGATCAAAGTAGCAATAAGAGTCAAAGAGGAACACAAGCACTATAGAATTTAGTTCACTGTTATTATATCACGGGAGACTTATGGGAGTGTCTTACAAAATGGCCTTGTCAATGAAAATGCAAACATACAGCATAGTTCATTTCCCTTGAGTTTTCTTCTTTCCAATCTTGACTTGTTGATTCCTCTAAGCGGTGTCTTGTTACATGTCCTTTTTCTTTAAAATTGAAACACAATATATTGTTCTCATATTAAGTTTTACTGACTTCTCCACGAGTTTTCTTTGTCAAATTTATTCATGCGGTCCTAGCTCTATGCACAAACACGTGACATGTAAATCAATATCCATTAAATAATCTCTCATACCCGAAAGCATTGGGTTTCCTAATTGGTTTAGGCCTTATTTAATTTGTCCCCTTAGTTTTTTGTTTGTTTGACTGCTACTTGAAATAGATTTGTTATCTTCACTCTTCTTTATAGGCTCTTTAATGAAGCCTAGTCCAATTTTATCATCTTCTACCTTCTGTTTGTCCAACATTTCATTTAGAGCCTCAGAAATATTTTCTAACTTTCCATACATCTACAACCTTTCTTTTTCTTCTTCTAGATAAGTTCTCATAGATATTGATTTCTCTTCATATCTCATACAATTTTCCTCTATGACTTTTAAAGCTTGTGTCAACAAATCAACTTGATACTCCAACTCATTATTGAATTTCAAGTGCTCCTATTCCCTGGCTTTAAGGGAGGATGAGGTAAACTCCAATTGGGCTTCAAGTTATTTGATTTCATCTTCATCTTTTTGTTTCTTCCTTTCTTCAAAAAACTTGATCTGATCTTCATACTCTTTCATCTTTATCTTCAATTTTTAGTTCTTTTTCCTTTGATGTTTCAATTCATCTAGGGAACTTATACGCCATGCTTCAATATTTTCCTTTTCTTGCTCTTCATTTGAGATTTCATCCTCACCAAAATAGTTATATCTTAAGTTTCTCTTACAAAAATCTTCAATAACCATGCTCGTGATTTAGGAAGGACCTACTCCAAGTTGTTAGAATTTATTCTAGAATACCAGACCTTGATACCAATTGTTGGAAACTTAGACACTAATAGGGGGTGAATCAACGTCTAATTAAAATTTTACATATATTTTCATTTTATCCAAATTGCTAAGAAGAGCACATAGAACCATGCACAAGTAAATAGTAAGAGGTGGTAAATAGTGACACAATATTTTAATGTGGGAAATACATAATGGGAGAAAACCCACTGAAATCAATATCAAGGTTTGGGACAAAATTATCCTACATAAGTTACATTGATTTCATGGTTGAGCCTCAACTCAACTTTGGTATCAACACGTGAAATCGATATTTATACCTTCATTCACCCGCATGGGCATATTTAATTGTTATTTTAAATTTATCCTTCCTTATTCAACCAAATTACAACCTAAGTCCAATTAATTAATTAACACCCATTAATTAATTAATTAATCATTAAAAATATCATTTCCCTAAAAAAATTTCTAATCGGGATGTTTTTATCCTACACAAAAACTCCCTTTCTTTTCTAGCTTCTATCCTATCTATTTTTATGCATTAACTACCCATATCTCATCCCTTTCCCACTTAATGCTTTAAAGGACTCACCTAATCTTTAAAAGCATGAAATACCAACCAAAATAAAAAAATCATTCCCATTGGGGAAACTTTCTCTATAGTCATGGGTGACCTAGTCCAGTCACCATTGACTCCTATAAACAGTGTTTTCTTTCCATTACGCAGTAGAAATTAGCTGCATGCAATTCTTATCCTTCTTGATGCCTAAGTAGTTACGAGACATCTATAGACCACTTGGAAATCCTTTAAGCGTGCTTTCATTGCTTAAGATCATCGTTCGTAATATCTTCTTCTCGTTATCATATTGCTTTATGTATCTCTATCATAATATCATATATGATTTGTTTCTAATGTCTTGCAAGTACATAACACTTCGGAAACACTTAACAACCTTATCCTATAACCTGTTTAGCTTACAGGTTGTCATTATCATCTTTTCATCATCGATTACATACATTTCAAACACAGTCCACCGATCCCCCTAGTCACCATCGACTATGGCCCTATCTATGCAATAACCTATCCAAATTCTCCTTTCCTATCCTTTATCCTACTTCTCTTCATCTTGTTCTCCTCTCTAGATCCTTTTACAATAGTTCTGAGTCCATCATAAGTTTCAGATCACTCTCGGACCTTGCAAGTCTTTACATTTATTCTAGGTGATTAGATCCATATTCCCGGTGATTATTGACTGGCTATGCATAAATCTGGGTCATTATCGACCCAGAGCAGGTAACACTTAATATACGATTATTGAAATATAGCGATTTAGATCAATTTATGTCATTTTTAGATTCATTTCTACTTCTATTTTTGCATGCCCTTGCCTTTTTTATTTCACTTTATCTAAACAAATGAGGGTTATTATCCACCAAGGAATTCAAAATATTCTCGATCCTTTTAGTCGGAAGACATTGCATCTAGCTAGCTAATAAATATTATTTTGAGTCTCTTTACGGTATATTAGCAACAACAACCAATCTCCCACCATAATCTTGTGCCCATATCATCATGCTTCCAAGGTAACATAAACCCTCCCTCATTTTTGTGTCTCTAATTTATATAGTAGTTGTTATCCATTTTTTCCCCTCAGGTAAAATTCAACAAACGTGAAGTTTCACACTTTGAGAAATTGGAGAGATCATTTGGCCATGGGAGCACACATTTCGATTTTGATGGGCCAGTTGTAGGTGGGCTCGATAATGAAAATGATGTCAGAGGTAAGAAATTGAAGGAAGCTCGTAGTCGAGATAAATGAAAAATGGGGGCTTTGAAGTTCAAAGTTTTCAAACTTTGTAGGTTTTATAGTTCAGAGTTTCGGAAGACAAGCAAGGAAAAATAAATTTAAATGCTTGAGGTTTTCAAGGTCAACTCCCATTTTGGGGTCAACCACACCGAGATCGGACATGGGATTATGAAGTTCAAAATCTCAAGTCTAATATTCAGACTTTGGAGGTTCGGAGAACTCGGTAGGGGTGAGCAATGAACAATGTCACGTGAAGGAGGGTCGAATGTCTAAAACTTGAAGTTTTAATTTTAGAATTCAGAGTTTCTTAGGTTTCATGCCCCTTGATGGATTAGTCCCTAAACCTTGAAGCAAAAAATCCTAAAAACCCAAAACACGAAGCCTCGAAGCCTCAAAACCTAAAACCCTAAAGTCCCCAAACACCGAAATCCCAAAACACAAAACCCTCAAAATCATGAAATCTAAACTTAAAAAACCACCGGAACTCAGAAGTCCCGAAACCCCAAAACATGAAGACCGAGAAAACCTTAAAATCCACGAAACCTAAAACCCTAAAATCTTGAAACCCAACACCCCGAAATCACAAAACCTAAAACCCGAAACCCAAAACCCTTGAACTTGAAACCCAAAACCCCTGAAAAGGAAAAGGTCTTAAACCCAAATTCCAAATTTCAAACTTCGTAGTTTTGAAATTTCAGAAATTTTGCTCAAGAAATGAATAGTGTCACACAAAATGGTTCTAAATTCTGAAATCTGAAGTCTAAATTTCAGACTTTAGATTTTTGGCATTTCGGAACTGTCAAACCAACTTGAGAGATGAACAGTAACCAAAACTCTTAAATTGAAAATCCCAAAGTCTGAGATCCCAAAATTATAAAATTTCAGATTTCAGAGGTTATGATGGAATTTTAGAGTCTGAAAAATAGAGCCAACACTCACATTTATTATAGAATGGGATCCCCATCTTCGACGGCTATAAATTTTTTCTAGGAGTTGAGATTTGCACAAAATTATACTTTTTGAAACCTCTCGGTGTCCTCTAATTTTAGTGAGACAAAGTATTCAAAATTAAGAAATAGAGTCTTCCATTTTAGAGGGTGTTTTAATTTTTCTCATCTACCAAAATGACGAGGTATGGGTTTCCTTTCTTCTCCATAAAGGAAAAATACATAGAAGTAAGGGTTTTGTAGTGGTATTCATCATTGTTGAAAGTGATTTTAATGTGTTTTAGGGTGGTTGAAGGAATATTTCAAATTCCTTCTCTATCAGTTCTCTCATTCTTCCTATATAATGTAAGAAGGGGCTCACTTCAAAAGGTTCAATAATCTATCTTTGCACCCTCCCTTCTTGTCTTGTCTTTAAGTGAATTTGTGGAGTTCAAACCTCCATATTGAACATTGTAATGCAAAATTTGTCCCTCTTGGGCCATTTTAATGTATTGTATCCAATCTGTGGAGCAATAATACATGTCTATGGATGAAGTTAGACCATCTCTTGTGTTCATTGCATTCAAGTCTGATCTCTCATTGCAGTTTTGGTTTACTGTGCATGTTAAATTTTGTTGCATATTTAATGGTCTTTGTTTAATGGTGAATGAATTCATAACAATTGGTTTAATTGTGGTTTGTATTTATCCCCTTCATAGTTATTGGTTTTAATCTCCAGGAAAAAAAGGTGTTCCACATTCGTCTGGTGGATCAACTCCTATAGATTAGGTTTCATTTCTTGCAATATTTTCAACCCTGTCTCCTTGGAAAGTTAGATTATATTTTAGGATAGATCCTCTACAATTTGAGTGTGTGTATCATAATGAAGGATTAGGAACTAACCTTCATCTAGAGATTTTTCCGATTGTAAAGTACCACACTTTGAGAAAATCTCCATGTTATGCAATCACACTAAGATTTTAAATCTATCGATTTGAAAAAAATCGGAGTCTTGTGATTATGTATCAATAGTAGTTAGTGCATTAACTTCATTATTAACAAGAAATTTGGACAACACTGGGAGTGCAGCTCCAAATTTCTGACAGGACTTCCAACAAGTATTTTACGAGGCTTTAACACAATTTTATTTAACAACAACTAACCTTTAGTGAGCTTAAACTAACATGGTAGCTACTGACTCCCCACTGCTTAAGTTCTGACTACAATTAAACAAAAATTCTTGATCACACACGACTTGTTGTCTCAAACAAATAATAGTGACCTATAAATTATCCCAGATTCTCTCATTACTGCTCTTAATTATCCTATCTTCTGATCAGCTAATCACATCCAACAATGTCATACAGGGATTATTTTGTGTAGAAATTCTTGTCACACCTAAAACCTACAACTTGTTTCATACACCCTAATTTGAAATGTATTTATCAAACTATTACTTATTTGATTTCAGAATTTCAAGTGTGCTTCAATTGATCATTATATCAACTCATTCAAGTTCTTATATTAGGATTATTTATCATCTACAATATATTTTTCATTCTACAATCCCATTCACTCAATCTAACTCTTCATCATACTTCTTTTTCTTTTACATGTCTCGGAAAAATTGAATGTATTTTTTTATAATTCACAATTTCATGATCTTCTATTTTGTATTAAAAGTAAAACCTATTGTTATAAGACCTCTCACATTTTATGTTACACCTATCAATAACTTACTATTTTTACTTATTCTGAGCACATACACTATTTCAATCTTATCTCTTTACGAATTCAAAACAAAAACTAAGGCCGAAGTCTTTTCAAATTCTCTATCTACTTAATTCACAGTTCACTTGAACTCCTTTTTCAAGTTACCTAAATGTAAAAAAAAATCTTCAAATTATCTATTTTGTTTCATATACTCCTTTGAATTTTTCATAGTTCTTGACCTAAAATAATTTTTATATACCCATTCTATCTGGATGATGAAATAAAGAGTTGGTAAATGTCTCAAAAACTCTTAAATTTAACTATGTACCCATTTTCTTTTAATTATAATAAATTTAGACTCTTGAATTCCACTAGAAGACCAACCAATTACTTAGCACCTCTAGAAGCAACACAATGATTTTGAGAAACAAAATCATCGAGTGACATTTGAAGCATTAAGAAATATTCCAAGAGTTTTTGATGCAACATGAACCATAGTTTAATTTTCATAATGTTTCTTGAAGAAAGTTGCATTTTCCATTTACTAGTGGTAGTATACAAAACAATTATACATAATTATTCTCACTTTGTCAAGTGGTTTTACACTTTCAAACAAAAACAAACACACACCTATGTTGAAAGACCTGTTTCATCATGTTTTGAATGTTTTCATGAATATTTAGAATGTTTACATTAAATAAATGTATAACAAAATTGTTTTCTAGCTCTACGCAAAATTAGAAGAAAACCTCCAACAAAACTCTCACAAAAATCACTTCGAGTCATTAATGAATTAAAAAAATTCTAGAAGAATATTTTGTATGAGGTCCATAAAAATATATTTTTAGATTTTTAAGAATTTTCATTGACTTAGTCTCGAGTTTTGAGCATTTTATTCCTTTAAACCCTTGATAGAGAGTTTTGCCTTGTGTAAGCTCGAGGGGCTTCAAAAATGAATTTCTCCTCCCAATTTTGATGAAAAACAAAAATTACAACTCTAAGAACTTTGTCTACACATCTTGTATATTTCCAAAATTATCTCTTTCTTTGCATTATATAAAAACATTCCTAGTTGGTCAATTTATCGATGCACAATTTATAAAGGTTGCTGATATGATTTTTCTTAGAAAGAAAGAGTTGCATCCAGATTTGAAAGTGTATCTTTTCCTACCTCAATTGATCTAATTGAAGGATTATAAATCCTATACCAATGTCATATGATCCCCCTTTATATTAAAAACTCATCAACACTTGTCAATCTTGCACAAGTACAATGAAATATTGTTTGCACTATGTCTATAAATGGGCTTTACAACCTTCATTTTAGTCTTATACACAACACCAATATCTTGAGACCATTACTAGAAAAGTGTAGATAACTTCACAAATTTCAATTCTCATACAATCATGAGCATTTGAGGTAAGACTCACATCTTGTCACTTGAAGAGTGCATTTCATGAGTTTGGCATCAAAGGCAAGGTATGGACAAGGAAGGAAATTTTTATTCATACTACCTATATAGAACTAAAATGATAATTTATCATTCATTAGGAGAGTGGAAGAGGGAATAAAATCCCTTTTTTAAGGTCGATACTTGATTCAATGACAACATTTTCAGTTCACATGATTGTATGAGAATTCATTTGCAAATCTTGAGATCGATTGGCTAGAAGGAGTATGCTATAAGTCAATACTTGTCACTAATATGGCATGGAGAAAGATTTATTAAGTCTTGAGTAGTTGAATCACTTCAAAAAAATGAAAAGAAACAATAATTGCTCATTTCATCTCTAACACTTCATGAAACAAGCCCTGAGTAGAAAGAAAACTATTAGTAGATGCTCATAACTTTTCGATTCTTAGCCAATTTTCCTCAAATTTTTTGCAATACTTCAAACTTGGATTCATCTACAAAATTTCCTTCTATGATTTATCGAAAGAAGGATCCATAGTTTATCTTGGATGCTAAGAAGACACAAAACTCATTTTACATTTCGCAACAAACAGATCTTAGAACAATTTGCATAACTTACACATACCTATTTAAAAATTGATGAAATTTAGTATGAAGCACTATGAGACACCCCTCTACACTCTTCAAAATTAATTTATCCATAATTATTCTGTCAACTCGGACATATCTCATTTTCATCAATCTACACTTTTAGTCACGAAAGGTAGTTTTGGTGAACGTTCATGTTTTTCCTCCAGGAGCTAAAATAAACCTTGTTGTTGCTCATAAGTTTCCAATACGCAATTAATAGGATTATTCCATGCTCACATAGTCTTTTAATTACTTGTATTGAGATATCACACCTTGTTAGGATGTATAACTATGCCTAAATGAGCCGATTATAACTATGACCCCCAACATTTGACTCGTTACTCACTCAAGAAGTTGTTGGTTATGCTAGACTCATCATGTATGACCTATAGAATAATTGTACCAATTTTACCAACTATTTCTACACCTCTATTGGACTCCCACCTCGGTGACCAAGACTAGAGAACACTGAAACCATCCTGAATGCTCAATATATCAATGATAATGCACTATAAATCAATCTTCATGCCCCTTATAGAGCATAAATTCACAATTGAATCCTTTTTCCATCAATTCCTCTTAAAATCACTGATAACACTAATGACCAGAGTTCAACAATTTCTACCTCTCTTAATTCTGCATTTTCATTACCTTACCATTTTCGTATAAACAATTGCGAAAATAATAATACCAATTTCCATCACCTATATAATGAAATTTCAATGTCACTTGGTGCCCATCGCAATCTCATTATCCTAGTTCCATGTAGCGAGGATTTTAATGCAAACAATAGAAACTATAGGTGAATTAAAATAAGGTTTCCATTAAAACTTTTCACATAGCTTATGGTGGAAAAGGAGAGATGACTAATGATGGAAATTTAGAATGTATAAGAAGCTGAACGGGTTAAATATTTGACCCACTTAACTTGAAGGTGGAAGAATATGTTAGAAAATTAAAAAGCACATAATTTTCATTAATTTTTGAATAAACAAAATTTTTAGAAGATTTCAACATACATCATACACAATAGGGAAAAATTTAAATTTTACTATTTTTAATAAACAAGTTCATTTAGTTCTTATAGTTTCTCAAAATCCTCATATATAAATAATTAATTTTGCTGTTTTTTCTTCAATTATTGATAAATTTTAGGAACTCTAATTGAAATTCTTAAATAACGAAGAAAGAAAAATGTATCAGATCATAATTTTTCAAACTAATGAAATTATCCAATCTAGTGGAGCCATAGATTTAGTTCCGTTATCAAAATTAAAAACAAATCATATTCAATCCATTTGCACCCATATGATTGCATGATTTTGTTTCTATTTTATTTCAATTTACAATTACTTCAAGCATGTAAATGAACCTATAATCAAGGTGAAGCTACATCATATGAATATTAAGTAAAAGTTGAGTCAAGTTTACGAGAGTGATCTCTGGTTCCTAGTTAATGCATATAAAAATGAGATATAGTTTACTTTATTGCTCATTAATTTTAAGTGTGAGGAAAAACATTATTTATTAATTATAGTAAAAATATATGACTAATTAATTAGTAAAAGTGGATTATATTTTTGAGAAGACATTATGTAACATGTACATTAACTAGATTCTAACTATTTTTTTAATTGAAGAGTGTAATACAATTACTAGACTATAATTCAATTCTAGAATACTTAAAATATTTGAATATGAAAAAATGAATTTATCTTAAAATTTTATCAATATAATTTTTTTTTTTGTAAAGTAATTTAGTTAAAAATGCTCGTTATAAGATAAAATATGACCAATTTTTAATTTTAAATGTAACTTTTCTTTACTATTATATATTTAAATTAGTCTTATTAAAATATATAATATGTAAGAATGCAAGGTTATTATTATAATAAACTAAAATAAAATATATTTTTAAAGTAATCTAAAAAATCCATATTTAATGTTGTATGAAATCAATTTTATTAGTTTTTAATATATGATCAAATAAAAATATATTTTTGACATTCTATATTTGTATAGTAATTTAATACTAATTTCATATAATTTATATTAAAATATAGAAAACATTCTAAATTCTTGGTAATGTGGCATTTTCAAAATATTTAATATGGAAATTCAATACTAATATAATTTCACATTAATCTCTTCAAAATTCTCCATATAATTAAGATAATTAATTTTATGATATATTTTTTCAAATGTGAATTTTGTACTAGTAATATTTCAAGATGTGATTTCTCTACATCTTATTATCACTAAAATAAAAGTGTGTAACATCAACAATATCTATAAATTAAAAAATAAAAATACCATCTAATTTCAAAAAATATTCTACGGTCCTTCTAATTTTATAGGTTTGTGGAATAATTGTGATAAGCAAGAGTTTGTTTGTTCTAACGTAATGTGCCGAAACCATAACTTGCGTTAAGAAAAAGTATAGTTAGGAATGTCAGTGGGAAATACTAATGCAAAAATCAAGACATGGTCAACATGTCAAAAAAAAAAATTCCATAATCGAGTGGCCAACATCGAAAATCTGCAAATGCCCTCTATGGGAGAGACAACTGGTAGTGGTAAACCATAAGTTTAAGGGATCCACAAAATCAATTGTTTATTATGTGGGGTCACCATTTTTTCACCAATATGTAGTTCAGATTTGTCTTAGCTTATATTTTTTTTTGGAATGTTTAATTGTGGGGAAAGCCAAATCTTGATTGATTTAAAATAATAAATTTGAGTTAGACTACAACCATGGTGGAAACAAATACTTGAATAGGTGAGGGCTATTCTCTCCATAGAATGTGCCACATGCATAAAATGTACCATAGACAACATAATCATGACCATCATGCACATGTGTTGCCATGTGGCAAGACTCTCTGCATTAGTTTTTGTACAATTTTAGTATTGTTGAAAAATGTAGTGTGTTTTTCAAAACTATTTTTAACACTTGCCAACAACATGCTTTAACTTCTACATGGGTTTGAACCAATGACCCACTCTTTAATAACACTAGTGCCTACCAATCGACATAATCCTTACCACATGCCACTATCAAATTTCAATTAGGTAAATTCAAAATCAAGAAACCAATGATCATTTTGCTAACATGTGGGTCCCTCTCATGCATGTGAATGCATGTCTCTATGGTGTTTGTTATGGGTCCGTTTAATACATGTGGTGAATTTTGTGAGGAGAATATCCTCTAACACTAGAAGATGGGTGAAATTGAAGCACCTATTGCCCACATATGTTCACACAATAATTAAGAAAAATCTAACCTATGATCTCTGTTTTCCCGACCCACATGCCCCACCACTATAGTGCACCATTTTTGTATTAAAATTTTTCAGATGTTGACTTTATTTACCTCCACAAACATACATGAGGGTTAGGCTGGTCGGTGATAATGATTGAACATTGAATTTTTAATACTTTTACATGAGTGAGAGGTCTTGCATGTCATGATTGGATTGGCTACTCTACATAATTATTATGTGAAAAATAAATAACTACTAAATAATACTATGACAACTATGAAGTGTTACTATATCAACTAATAGGTATTGTTTTATCAAAACTCATAACAACTATTGGACCATGTTCAAGTATTGGCCCCTCTCACCTACCTCTTTGTATTGTAGACTCATAATGAAAAATCATCCATGCTAGAGAGGTTGAGGAATATTTGCGGTTTAATGGAGACCCCATTTGGACCATAAGTGAAGTGTGAAGCTAGAGACTACAAAAATGTGGCCCTCTTTGAAAAATTTGAATTATTTGGTGCATGGCACTAGGCACGGTGGATACCATTTCAAAACATGATGACCAGGATCTCATGAGTTAGGAATCTCCTTTCCACTTGATGACTACTCTACATTCACATGGTTTATGCGTTTTAATGGAGCCAAGATTTGGTAATATTTGGTTGCTCTATTTGATTTCAACACATGATGGTGGGACCAAAAAAATAATGTACATTTATGCGCGCTCTTTTTATCTTGTGCTATATTTGTAGCCTTCCTCGCGTTTTCATGTTACTTGACGAAACCTTTACCAAATCAGTAGTGAAACTCCATGGTTGTGTCTCACCGAGGAATAGTTATACGATTTTGTAATTTGATTTACATCTAGGGAAAAACACCAATAGTTGAGCGGGGTCTAATTGTGGATATAGTGTCTTGAATACACAAAACCAATAGTTGTCATAAAATTACACAGTGATTAGTCATTTTTACATGACAACACCCAATGAAATCATGCCATATAAGATTTGCCTTTTGAAAATTTTAAATGTTCAACCATTATCACCTGAATCAAATATGGGTCCCAATCAAAATGTAGTGTAACTAAAATTTACTAATTTAAATAATTTAAAAATATATCCTTCCCTCCAATTTAGCTCTAAAATATATATATGTAATTTAAAAAAACTTTAACTATGTGCTAGTAGAAAAAACCGAGTTCCCAAATTGTATAAAATTTATTTTATGGCCCCCTAACTTACAGTGCACCACTATTATGGGTTGAACTAAACAATCTTTGAATAATGATAAACGGGGAGTTGAGTTCTAATAAGATGAAAAAGCTGAAGAACCCATAATCGGTGAGGAGGAAAGCGGCATGGAGAAAAATGAAGTAAAATTGTTGATCATCAAGTAGTACGGGATACTGAAGCCGATCATGTGCATATTTTGAATCCTTAGAATAATCCATATTTTGGCATTTCTATGATAATGATAAACACATATCATTCATAAATTTTGTCATGTGCATACATACATTATGATTATCTAAGCATACATAAGTATAGATATTGGACGTGTGGGATGGTGGTACAAAATATTACGATAGGTAGAATTTGAATGTCATGCTTTATTGTTTTATAGTGGGATAGGTGCCGTTCCACCACATTTGGAAATTAACAAGTTATGGGAAGGTTTATTTTTATTTATTTTCGATTGAAAAGTGCACTTTTATATTAATAGAACAATATATACAAAATGGGGTGGAAAAGTCATCTCTTAGAATGTGAAAAGTCACATCGGGTTATTAATAGCCTCGAGAGAAGAAAGTCATAGCACCTAATTAGCTACATAAATAATATGAAATTCAACAAAAAAAACATAAGCTAAGCGGTAGAGTTGCGAACATGGAGGTAGGTGGCAAGGGGGAGGGGGACTGTTAGGCTTGTCAACCCAACCTGAGCCGAAGGGTAAGCCTCATCTATAATAGGATCCCACCCATCCCATCCATTATATTTCTTATCACTAGAATCTTTACCATGCACAGGTGGGAGAAATGGCCAGCGAAAGTGAGAAAACTTTCCCAAAGCATAAGGAAACTAACCAAAGCCACTCATAAGAGGAAACATAGGTGAAGGCGATCAAGAGTGATGATATTTCTATAGAGGAGAAAGAGTCCATGGGTGATGATGATTTTTCCCGCACCTGTGACAAGGACGAAGAGAGTGGAAATCTAAAGGTGGCGAACAACGGCGTGGTGGCGGAAAACGACGATGCCGAGGCACATCCAGGGAACCTAAGTGAAAACACAAGGGCCGAACCCCACTGATGAAGAAAGCGCTAGAGATTTTCTACCTCGAGCTTAAAATTATTATCCTAATTTTTTATTTGAAGCATGACATTAGAGATCATAGCCACTTTATTAGTAACAAATAAATCATAATCAGGCATAAATTTCTTAAAAAATGAATCATTTCTATCTTTCCATAACTCAAATAATATTTCACTTCTAAAGATGTGCCAAAATTTGTTGTAAATTGTAGGTAGTATGGCCATGTTCCCTAGAAGATCCATTTTTAAGGAGAAAAAATATGGGGAAAAAGGTTGGAAAATGGTATGAATCCATGTCCAAGTAATTTTTTCTTGAGGGAAAACCAAAAAATGTGCTTAATAGATTATAGCTCTGTTAACACAAAAAAACTAGATTAAACCCCGGATGAATGATCCAAGTTCCATCAAGGCCACGATGAAGGATGCACCATAAAATATGGGCTTTCTTAAGCTTGAGATAAGCAAACCAAATCCTCTAGAAATGGCGAGACCAAGCATAGGTTGAAGAGGAAAGACACCAATGTCTATCAAGAGTAGTGAAATCAATAACTTTTTTAGCCATCAATGAATTACGAAGGGGGTTTTGTAACGGAGGAAAGGCATAACAAGAGGCCAATTCTAGTCACACTACCAAGGAAGACCAAAAGTAAGTGTAATTTTATGCAAATAATCATTAGGAATAACTTAAATCAATTGTCGGATAGGAGTTGCATTAGTAGGGAACCAATTCAATTTTAAAGCAAGAGAATCCCAAGAAATCCAATCTCTGGAATGTTTGCAAAATAAACCCCAATGAACTGAATTCCTTTTTTAAACAATCTAAGAGCTTTATACCAGGGGTCTAAAGCTAGGGGTTTTTCCTAAAAAGAAAACACATGGGACCACCAAAGATACGAGGAATTAATAGAAAGACCAAACCTGAAACCATCACCCACCTAAAGTAGATTAGGTTTGAGAAACTCTCAAGCCTTCCAGATACTCTACAATATAAACAAACCTTTAACCTTAATAGAAACTAGAAAAAATAAAAAGATTGGAAATTAAGGCCTTTCTAAGTGATTCTTCCCAAGGGGACCCCGTGACAAATGTCATGACAAATAAGTAGCTTCCAAGCTTCATTACCCTCTAAACTGTGTAAAATCCACTTAACAAAAAGAGCTTTTCCCTGGATTTTGATGTCAATCAGACCTAAGCCCCCAACTTCTTTAGGCATACAACATATGTCCCAAGCTACCCTATGGAAACCCTTGTGCCCTACAGTGTTGGCCCACAAAAAGTCCCGCAGTAGCTTCTCAAGTTTGGCATAAGCATCATAGATGAAGCCCAATAAGAAGAATAATAAACATGTGTGATAGCTAGAAATTTGGAGAAGATTTGAAACTTACCTACTAAAGAGAGAGGCTTAGAAATCCAATAAGAAATTTTACACTCAACTCTTTGAACAACATATGCCCAAAGCTGAGCAGATGTGGCTTGGAAGGCAAAAGGGATCCCAAGGAATTTAAATTGCACACTAGGCTCAATCCAGCTCCACTTCATCTCTGCAAGCCAATTAGGCATGGGTAGTTGAGACTTCCTATAGCATTGGGTTTTCTCCCATTGAATAGTAGACCCTGAAGTAAGAAAAAAATGTCTAAACAATCTATAGATTGATACATTTTTTATTCTTCCTCCAAGAGAGTGAGAAATGAGTCATCAACAAATGACCATTGATAAACTTCTAAGATGTTGAAGGTAACGAGAAACCTTTAATAAGTCCTTGAGAAGCTCTATGGGCAAGAAGATAATTCAAACCTTTTGTGGCCAACACATAGAGGGAGGGAGCCAGAGGGAAGCCTTGGCAAATAGACCTGAAAATACCAAACCTGGAAGACTGCACCCCATTAATAGTAATGCAAGACCAAACATCATGAAAAAACTTTTGAACAAAGTCAACAAACCTAGGGTGAAATCCAAGAGGCTATAACATAGCTAAAATGAAATACCACTCAATCATGTCATAAGATTTAGCAAAATTTATCTTAACAAATAAAGCTTGTTGTGATGATTGGTGAGCCCATTCCATACCTTCCCAAACAAAAATGATATTATCAAGAATAAACTTGTTCTTAATGAATCCAGTTTTCTCACTTCTAACAATTAAAGGTAAGAGATTAGCAATCCTATTGGCTAAAGCTTTAACAATAATCTTATAAGAAACATTAAGCAAGGTGATGGGTCTCCAGTTAGTGATGATTTCAGGATCCCTGCTTTGGGTATGAACTTGATGTTTCCTTGATTAATGAGGTCCCCCAGGGAATTGGAATCAAGAGCTTCCAAATAAATATGGTGGAGGTCTATACAAACTATATCTTAAAGGATTTGGTAAAACTCCACTGGAAAACCATCAAGGCTAGGGACCTTGTCGATTCTTTTTTGAAAAGTATCTTCCTTCAAAATAGAGACAAAAATAAGGTGATGAAAAATAGTCCTCTGAGAGTGTGAGACTTTGCAGGGAACCACCTGAAGACATTTCAAAAGAGCTTCCTCTCTAGTAGTAGTGGGTAGTTTATCTGGAAAAACTACATGATAGTGCTAGACAAAGGCCTGAAGGACATTAGGTAAGGCAGTTACCCTTACACTATCATTCAAAATTGATTTGATCCTATCCAAAGAGTGCTTGGACCACATCATCATGAAGATTTATTTGAAAGTTCTATCACCAATCTTAAGTCAGTGCAATCTAGCATGTAGCTGAGCTCCCTAGGAATTGTATGATTCATGAATCTTAATATTATGTCTCCATATAGTATCCTAAGACTATAATTTTTTGTTGAAGGAGAAGCCTCAAGTTCATATGATATTATTTCAAACTTATGATAAGTAGCTGCATGATAATTTTTCCTAAAAATGGAAGCCTTTTTTCCATAAGTGCAAAAAAATACTTTTACATTTGATGTAATAATTCCACCACTGAAACAAACTAGAGGAATCGAGGGTGGAGGGACCAGAGTTACAAATTCACTATATATGAGACACAATCTGAGCATGTTTGAGGTGAGCAGTATTGAGATAAAATTGAGAAATGCCATTTTGTTTCTTAACAGGTTGATTCCAAGAAATGTTGAAGAAGATGGGCGAGTGATCTGAAAGAAAAGTAGTGTTGGCCATAGCCACGAGTTCTCTTGAGACAAGAGAAAAGTATAAAAAGTCTTGATATGGCATAAGAGAATAGTCAACCCTTTTAACAGCATTATCCTTTCCATCCTAGAAATTGGACCAAGTAAACCAAGGAGCTGAAGAAAGATGATGGTAGGGGAAATCAGGGTTAAAAGGCCCAACTTATGCCTAAAGTGAAACCAGGCTCCCCTCTCTCCTATACACCACCTCATTGACAGTATACCCTATTTATTTGTTGGATTATCTAGCATGTTAAAGTCACCACACACCATCGACAAAGCATCTGGAAGAGAATATATAAGCCAATGTCAAAAGACAATCCTTTCCCCTGCATTATTAGAGGCATATATGTTAGCAAGACAAAAATATGACCATTAAAATCAAACATAGTCGACACCAATCGATGCATGGGGTTTGAACCCCATGAGATGACATGCTTGGTAATGTCAGGAGAAATCAAAGTCATAATCCCATTGCAACCTTAATCATGACTCGAGTTGTGATATAAGGCATGCAACCAAATAGTATGAGCTATATAATGTATCAAAAGAAATAAAGGTTAACTTCAGGAAGACACAAAATTTTCATATGGCTAAAGTGCTAACAATTGTCCTTGACTAGACAACGTTGGCCTGGTTTAGTAATCCTTCAAATATTAAAAGAGTACAATATCATTGAGAAATATATAAATTCATATTTCCCTCACTATCTAATGCAGAGAGGACTTCATATTGATTGGGAGAAAAGAGGTTTGGTTGATAATCGGGCTCAAATGCTCTCCAAAGGTCCAAGGTCTAACTTTTCTTGCACATATTCACCATCCTCCACAAGGGAAGGGGTATGCGATAACATGTTTTTCTATCATGGCAAGGCTATATAGAAATCCTTGCAAAGGGGTTGACTAGAAGGGAAATCCGGAAATAACAGACCACGACCACAAATGAGTGAGAGATAGGTGGTTATTTCTTAGTAGGATCTAGCTATGTGTCAGAGGAGTGGTGGAGGTGCTAGAACCATTGTTTCTAATAGGAAAATGAACAAAATTTTGTAGTTTTAAAAATCCCTTTGAAGTTTATTATTCACATTTTTCCATCAGTTGGATTAATATTTAGGGTTATATGGTGTTTTTTCTACAAGTACGGGACATTAGTTGGCCATAAGAGAAATTAACGAATTATGTCCTCGGATGACGAGATAACAAAAATAGGTGTTCAAAAGATTGATATAAATAACCCTTTGAATGAATTGGGTGTCACCAACCTAGATATCAATCTATTCTTTAAGATCCTTTGAAAGGTCCACTCCAATACACACAAATGTTGAGGGCGATCATTAAAAAATTTCAGTTGCTCATTGGAAATGAGCCATCCCAGGAGTTTGAAACGATCTCTTATAAAGGACCATAAAGGCAAATGTATCTCTGGAAACTCTATCCAGACAGGGATCTCGAGTTTCTCATGTTAGGAAACTTGAAACTCTCGAGTCCAGTGAGAGAAAACAACCAACAAGTTACAGATAAACCAAGGACCATGGTTAACAATGGCCTTGCAATGTTCATGGTTTGAAAAATGAAACAAGAAAAATCCCTTTCTAAGGTTTTGGATGCCTTTAAGCTTCACACCATGCTTATGTCAGTGGTTATGAAACCATTTCTTTAAGAGGCTCTCAGAGGGGAATCAACCCATTAAATATGCCTCCAATGTGTAATTTTTAAACCAATTACATACATTATAAAAAGAAGGTAAATCAAGAACAACATAAGGAATAATAGTATTATACTCATTAGCTCATTAAATACCTTCAAGACAAATTTCCAAGCTTTATCGGAGCCATGGTTGTAAGCCACACCATTAACGAGCCCTGAATCAATAGATGAGGGTTTTGACATGGAGGCCATTAAAAAGGGGAAAACTCCACCCAAAGGGAAGAGTAAAGTCCCACACAACAAAATTAATGAGTGAAAAAACCAAAATCCTTCATATTTCCCTACAGACTACAATATGAAAGATGTATGGAAGATGATGGATATAAACAAACATCTAGAACCTAAACCATAGCAAATCCTAAAACCATTTATTTAATTTTAATTATTATTATGATTATTTTTGTTGGTGATTTTAATGTTATATTGGTTGGCAACTAAATTTGTTCTCCCTTTCAAGATGAGCAACATCAAAGATTTGGCACAGAGCTTAGACATAGATAGATCATAATGTGTGTCATTTTATAGCCGTGGATGAGATCTAACTAGCCCTTTGTCACTCATATTTTTGGAGAGATGGATAACACCTTCAAGAGTATTTGACCTATCCTCACTACTTTAGGTCATGCCTTTTGACCAGGGTGAGAGGACCCGTAGTGTAACCTCTGTTTGATGAAGGAGATGGGGATATCGTTATTTTGCACAAATTTTATGAAGAAAATATTGGGAAAGTATAATCAATACTCCATAATTTAACTCTCAAGAGTTGTCACTTCTAAAAGATGGAGATACTTTCAAAACAAGGCTAAGGTTACTGAAGACATTATGAGATCCTAATTGTTCTTGCATATTTTAGTAAATAGATTTTGTTCTTTTGTTTATATACAGGGAAAATAGGGGTAGTTCAGGATGGATTCATGGTTTTTGAATGATTTTGGTGGGATATTAAGAAAGATAAAGTTGATTATACCAGATCTTTGAGAAAATTCACAACAATGGACAACTCAACAATAGAAAGCTTCATAATAGTTAAGATGTTCCTTCAACCAGAAGGTGTTCTTAAATGGAGGCCTAGATCAACATGTTTTCACACAATATTTGAGAATATAACACGAAGGCTCGAGTTAAAAGACTCAATTAAACACAAAAATCTCTAATCAATCACACCTAAGGTACACCCAAAGACTTACAAACAATCTTTATCAACAAATGACAATGAAGTGATTTTAAATTGTTTATCTCATCACAAGATGAAGGCTCTTCTTGAAATGAAATTGAAAATGCCACTAAACTATCATAGGGATGAGATCCTGTGTGATTTCACAAAGATTTCAATGTAAGATTGCAATAGGAACAAGAAAAACTACTTGTAGACATTTTGAATGAAAGCAAACACTAAGTGCTCCAAGATTGACACAAATTAATTTCAAAATTTCTTAACTTCATCGGTAGGGGTAATCTTCTAAGAAATCTCATTTCTTATCAATGGAAATACATTTGTAAAAACTTGACATTACGAAAATATAACATAGAAGAAATTAACAGGTTATCTCACACTGGTCTCTCGGAAGACGATTTTTTTCAAATTTTCTCTTAATAATTAAACCCCAGACCATTTTCAAGAGTATTCTCATTGAATTTATACATTTTACTCACTCAATTTTCCCCCAAAAGTGAAGAATATTCAAGGGACCTTTTCTCTTTACCAATTTATCTTAGAAAGTGATATTTAACAAATTCACATCCTAATGCTTTGCCAAATGGACAAATTGTGAATTGATCACGCTTCTCAAACCCTTGAATAATGACTAGGATGCCATGCCACAACCTTTTTGATAATCCTTTTAATCATTCTGATTTTGTCATGCAAGAAATCCATATTTAGTCATTTTCTAGAGGCTCTGCCGCTTAAATCTGATAGGTAATCCTTTTTCTCTCGACGAAACAATTTTTTCATCCTTTGCACTCTGCACCTCCATCATTTCATTCATTTCCATCTGCTTCCTTTACAATTCTGCCCCACATTGATCTTCTCTTGAAATTCCCATTTTCCAAGTGCCTGAGAAATTCTAACTTCAAAATATCAACCTTAACAATACTTTGACTCAAAAATTAAGTTCTAAATCCATTCAATGGAAATTTGTAGACAAAAACAAGAAATAATTTCATCAAAAATGATGAAAAACAATACATATTCACATCTCCAGGAGTCTTGGAGAAAAATGGTGGAAAAATAGACGCAATGTACAACAACCGTTGATTCTACCCATCATCTACTTTATATTATAGTTTTCTACATGTTTCCTTGTGAAAATATAAAGGAGAAGTAGAGGGGAATGTTTCCAAACAAGTGCGGGCCTTCCACGTGCCCCAGGCCCAAGAAAATGCCTTTGAGATTGTCCCTAAAATTGGAGACCCCAAACAAGTGTGCGCTCACCACTTGTCTCGGTCTGTAGAGTTGTTCGAAATTTGAAGGATCAGCGAGAAGGCGCCATGTGTCTAGGGTCTAAGATAGTTTTCCTTGGCCATTGAAAAGTTAAAGCATGAGAAAAGTGAGTAGAAGCCTCTAAGTGTCTTCCTAGCACTTCTTCAAACGAAAATTTAGGGGCTGGTCCCCAAATAGGTGTAGTCCCTCCACGTGTCCCAGGCCTTATAAAATTGCTTTGAAAATTTTTAAGTATAGAGCGGAAGTGACGGAAGCCTCTACATGTCTCCTTGCCATAATTGTTAAGGTGAGACCGTAAAGTGGATCCTCAAATGAGTGTCTACCCTCTATGTGTCCATGGTCTGCCAAAGCTACACTAGCCACATAATAAAAAATTTCTAAGTCTTGGCAAGGCAACGAAACCTCCACGTGTATCCCCAAAGTGTAACTCTTAAGCCAAACCAAAAGGTGAATTTTTAGATGAATGCTTTGGCCCTCCACGTGGACAAGTTTTGAGTTAAAGTGGGCCTTAAGTTTTAGAGTACCTCACCGAGCCACATCTAACTAGAATGTGCCATGTTTCCACAGATGAGGAGATATACATTTGACCGGGAAACATACACGCGCTAAACCATAAAATGCACGAAAAATCACCATTTACACCCGAAAATGAATCCTTCTTCAATGACAGAGAATTTTAAAATGATATAAGGCCCAAATGTGATCCTCTCGAGCGGTATCCAATCACGTTTCAATAGATGTTTGGGAAAAAATGATAGGGATAACAAAACATGACAATGGAAAATAGAAGGAAGGGAAAACACGAGTTTTCACCCAAGTTTTATATCTTTTCACATGGATAGAGAAACGAAAAAAAAATCTAGACTTTAAGTGATCCTCGACCAAAGTAAGGGACTAATCATGGTAACTAAATGAAGGGCAAAGCTTTCATGCATCAATACGGGGATAGAAAAAACACGGAAGAGCCCGCAAATCGAAGAAATTTAAGGATAAATAGGGTGAGATTAAAATGACCACCAACATCAGCTCTGAATTGGGGATGGGCACTCCTTGTGAGTGTCATAATAACAAATAGTATACCAAGTGAAAAAATTGAACTATTGGGTAATGGAGTTAAAAATAAGCTTGCATAGTGGAACAATAATAACTAACTCCCCAAGGTGAACGAGAAACCAACAAAACAGCCGCCAAGGACCAGGGAAGAAAAAAATAGACAAACACGAAAGCGAAAGAAACTAATGGACTTTACATTGTACAATAGAGCACACTGCTTGATTCGAAGAAAACAATCAAGGAATATATTAATGTGCCTTTCATTCTTGATATGACCATGCTTCAGCTTGATTCGGATGTCTTTAACAACTGGTCATATGATTGTCTCTCTTTTCCATCCAAGTCGCTATCTAACCACATTTTTTCAAGCTTACCCCTCGTGCAGGGCTCGGTTTTTAACATCCTTCAATGCTGCATCAAACATTAAATTCTCGGAAAATCATCCTATTCATGATACATACATTTATCAATTTCATATTCCTTGAAAGAAACATATCTCACAGAGTTATCAATATCAATATTTGCATGCAATACTTCATAAGAAGCATTGTTGGGGTCATGAATAAGATATAACATTTTCTTTTCACCAGTCACTTTAATAGGCTGCCTTTAATTAGAATGGTGGAAAAATACATATCCATTTGAAAATTTCCACCAACACTTACACCGCACTTTCTTGATAAAAAAATGCCCCATTTTGAAGGGTAATCAACAATAACAACATCATGTTTCAATTTCTTACCTGGATAAGTTGCAAGTTGTACCACCAAACCTTGTAGACATCCTACAACTGACACATCTCTACAATCCATTGTAGTACACTTACCATAAGCTAATGTCCATTTAATGTTCAATTCATTCATGACATCTAGAGGTATAAGATTGCATGATGCTATGGAATCAAACATACAATTGTGTAGCAATCTGCCCTTAATAATTAATGTTGTAAAAATGGATCAACATTTAATTGAGACTCAACCAAATATGTTCCCAAGTAAACTTCAGGTGGTTCACCTAGTTCTTCTAGTACTTGGGGTTTTTTCAACTCTGCAATGGTAGGAGGAATCTCAACATTTCTGCCTTGGGTGACCTTTTCTTCTCTAAACCCAAAATATTTGAATGCTCTGGAATGTAAGTAGTTCAACAATTAGAACATAAATCTTGATCTGATTTAAGACTTGGGAAATGTCATAATGAATGTATTTGGGCAAAGTAAAATTTGGAGAAATATTGACAAAATCATCGGATGGCATAATATTTTACACATTTTTGGCATGGGTGGGAACACCCGTTATACTTAAGACAACAAGGCCTTTTCCAGATGAATCTTTCTTTTGAGTTTCTTTTGGGACATTGGTGAGAAGCTGGGTTTTTGGTTTGTCTTGAGGCCTCCCCTTTGATGACCTTACTTCTTGTGTTATACTATTTTTCTTAGGAAATAACAACATTCATTAAGATTTGTCTATCCTATTTTGATGGGATTCTTCCATCATAATTTTTAATCATTAGATCTCTTAGGTAATCAATATCATTATTAGGAAGTTTAAAAGCTTGTACCATGTCTATTTCTAAAGTATGAGAGAGAGGAAGAAGAGGTACCCAGTGAATACAATCCCAAAAAATTGCAACCATTCTTCCACTCATTACTTCAGTTGAAGTTTCTCCCTACTGTGAGCTTGTACATCAGTCCACCATGCATGCACCATCATCGATTATCATATTCATTAGCTTCTTAAACTTGCTGATATACTTCACATGGTGGGTGGGGTAAGAAATTTTTTTCCCACCAATTAATTTCATTTGTCTCTTCAACAAGAACAACTCGGAATTTAGAGGATCAAACACTACTCTATTTTTCCTAGCTTGGTGTTGTCTAGCTCCCATAGGTCCTTTACTTACGTCATCGGACCTCCGATAATTTCTAGCATGATTTGAGAATATGTCTTCCTTGTCCTTGTTGCCTATGCTGACCGTGAGAACCTTGTCCAATTCCTTTCTCTTATTTGGCTAGCTTATAAGAGATTTCTTTGATAGTTGTGGCCAAAGTATTTACAACTTCCTCAATATCTGCAACCTTACTTGATTGAAGCTTATTTGGGTTAATTAGTTTAACACCCTCCCTCTTAGGAGGTTTTCCAATTGCTTTAATCTGTTCTCAATTTGCAGAGCCATGGTAAAGGCCTCGCCTCAAAGTTCCAGGTTCTTGTCCCTCATATAGTAAACAATTTTCTTATCAAATGCATCCGAATACTTTATCGGACATGATTCATCACATGGCCTCAAATTAACAGTTTGTCTTCTCAATGTTTTGTTAAATATTGTATTGAAATCATGCACCGATTCATTAGGATTATTTTTATATTTTCAAATTTTGGTAAAATAAACCTAGGGTTTGTTTTATCTCTATACTATAATCTAAAAGAATTCTTCATCTCAAGACAAGAATAAATGGAATTATCTAGAAAATATTTATACCAGTCCCTAACATCTTCTTCTAGAGTATGGATAAAAAATTTAATGTACACATCCTCAAATTGTATTTCAAAGTCCTCCATCATATTGATAAAGAGCTTCAGGGTTGATCACTAGTGATTGCATTATTTGCTTGAAACTTAGTCAATCTATTTGTTACATCTTGTGGCACAACATTTGGATAGCTAACCATGCCTTTAAAATTGATGGGACCTAAAGTATTAACAACAATTGAGGTCAGGTGGAGGCTAAGCCATATTATTTTGAGGAGGTGACCTTAGAGGAGATGCAAAATGATGAGGAGTGAGAAGTCTGTGTGGTATAGGGATAAAATTTTTAGAATGACTTCCCTCTAAAGGATTAGTTTCTGGAAAAATCTATTAGATTTGGAAAATACTGGGGCAAATTGAGAAGAAAATGTTTCAAATACAAAAGAAGGACCCTCTCCAGATGGAGAATTCAATTCAACAAAGAGACTACCTAATTCAGAAGAACTTGAGGAAGTATTACAATCTTCAATCATAGGCTGATCAGTTTCACCAATGGAGATCTCTTTTCTTGATGCTTGATCTCCAAAAACCTTCCAAATTCTTCTTCCTTCTGAATTAGACTTTCCCAACTCTTGAAACAACCTTCTACTAGGGTCCTTGGCGAAGACATATCTTCTTCCTTCCAGCTTTGTAGAGATTAATGAAAAATATTACTTGATATATGTTTAAGACACTAGTATTTATTAATAATTTAAATAGCATGGAGTCACCACTAAAGATTTTCAAATTATTTTTGTAAATGCACTATGAAATACCTATCAAATGTCTGTCAATACCAGATTCATGCAAGGCTTACAAGATCTTCTCTTCTTCTACCCAAATTATCAATGATGATACAAACTTTAGTGCAATAACTATATAAACTTGAAATATTACACTCAAAACTTACAACTTTGAACAATTCTTATAGCTATGAACATAGAATGATGTTTTAACAATTTATTTGCACTATAAAATTTGTAAGACGCATTACCAGGGTCTATATGTGTTGCTGATGGTGTTCAAACTTTGCACGCAACTTCATTTCCTCAACAAGGGCACCATGAGTGTTGTTGCCACACAAATAGATCCTGGAGCTCATATAATCCCCGGAAATAACACCACTAGTGTTGTTGGTGAGCCAAATGGATATGAACTATAAAAAAATAAACAAATCATTCCCCAACAACGGCACCACTTTGGTGTTGTTGACAACCTAAATAGCTATGAACTGGTGAAAAATAAACAAATTATCCCCTTAATGGTGCCACTAGTGTTGTTGCCGCAAAAATAGATCCCAAAGCTCAAATAATCCCCAATAATGGCACCACCAAGTGTTGTTGATGTGCCAAATAGATCCCGTAGCTCAAATAATTCCAAGGAACACTGCGTCACCAAGGTGTTGTTAATGGTCCAAATAGATCCCCGAGATCAAATAATCCTTGACAATAGTGCCACCAATGTTGTTGCAATGACAATAGATCCCAAAGCTCAAATAATCCCTGGAAACGGTGCCACAAGTGTTGTTGCCACAAAAATAGATCCTAAAGTTCAAATAAACCCGGAAAAGGTGCCATGAGTGTTGGTATCCAAATTTGTTCTCCTTTAAAGTTGAGAAACATCATAGATTTGGCATGCAACTTAGAGACAGATAGATCATAATGTGGGTCATTTTGTAGTCAAGGATGAGATCTTACTGGCCCTTTGTCACTCAAATTTGTGGAGAGAAGGATAACACCTTCAAGAAGATTTGACCTATCATCACTACTTTAGGTTGTACCTTTCAACCAAAGTGAGAGGACCCATAGTGGAACCTCTGTTTAATGAAGGAGATGGGGATATCCTTCTTTTGCAAAAAAATTATGAAGAAAACCTTGGGAAAGTATGATCAATACTCCATGATTTAACTCTCAAAATTTGTCTCTCCTAAAAGATGGAGATACTTTCAAAACAAGGATAAGGTTATCAAGACATTATGAGATCTTGATTGTTCTGCATATTTTAGTAAATAGATTTTGTTCTTTTGTTGATATACATGGCAAACAAGGGTAGTTCGGGATGGATTCATGATTTTGAACGATTTTGGTGGGATATTGAGAAGGATAAATTTGATTATACCAAACGTTTGTGAAACTTATCAACAATGGAAAACTCAACAACAAAAACTTTTGAATAGTTAAGACATTCCTTCAACAAGAAGGTGTGTTTTGATGGAGGCCCATATCAATGCATTTTCACACAATATTTAAGAATCTAACACAAAGGATCAAGTTTAAAGACTCAATCAAACACTAAAATATCTAATTAATCATACCAAAGGTACACCCAAAGACTTATAAACAATATTTATCAACAAATGATAGTGAAGTGATTTTAAATCATTTATCTCATCACAAGATGAAGGCTCTTCTTGAAATGAAATTGCAAATGCCACTAAACTATCATAAGGATGAGATCCTATGTGATTTCACAAAGATTTCAATGTAAGATTGCAATAGGAACAAGAAAAACTACTTACAAGACATTCTGAAACAAAGAAGACACTAATTGCTCCAAGATTGACACAAATTAATTTCAAAATTACTTAAATTCATCAGTAGGGGAAAGCTTCCAAAGAAATATCAGTGCTCATCAATGGCTATACATCTGTAACCAACTTGACATGATATAAAATCTAACACAGAATAAATTAACAGGTTATCTCATATTGGTCTCTCAGGAAGATGGATTTTCTCAAATTTTCTCTTAAGAATTCAACCCTTGACAATTTGTAAGAGTATTCTCATTGCAGTTATACATTTTACTCACTCAATTTTCCCCTGAAAAGAGAAGAATATTTGAGGGAACTTTTCTTGTTACAAATTTGCTTCAGAAAGTGACATTTAACAAATTCATATTCGAATGCTACCAGGTGGACAAATTGTTAATTGATCATGTTTCTCAGACCCTCAACTAATGACTAGGATGCCATGCCACAACCTTTTTGACAATCATTTTAATCATTCTGGTTTTTTCATGGGAGAAATCCTTGTTTTAATCATTTTTCGGAGGCTCTGTATAGTTGGATCTAACAGGTAATCCTTTCCTCCCTCGAGGAAATAGCTTTTTCATCCTTTTCACCTGTAACCTCCATCATTTCATTCATTTCCCTCTCTTTCCTTTGAAATTCTGCCCCGCATCCATCTTCTTTGGTAATTCTTATTTTTGCGAGTGCCCGAGTAATTCCAACTTCAAAATTTCAACCTTAACAAACCTTGCACTCAAAAATTAAGTTCTGAATCTATTCAATGACATTTTGACGTAAAAAAAGCGACCAAGAATTTCATCAAAAAGTGATGAAAAACAATGCATATTCACATCTAGAGGAGTCTTGGAGAAAAGACAACTTTTGATTCTGCCCCTTCTCTACTTTATACTATAGTTTTCTACATGTTTCCTTGGTGAAAATGTAAAGGAGAAGTAGAAGGGAATGTTTTCAAACATTTCGGGCCTTCCACAGCCCTCGGCCCATGAAAAATGCCTTTTGGCCTTTGAAAAGTCTCGGTAAAAAGGAGCCAACGAAGCAACCACTTGTCTCAATGGTGCACTTTGAGATGGTGCCCAAAGTGGAGACCCCAAATAAGTGCGTGCTTACCACGTGTCTCGATCTGGAATATTTATTAAGAAATTTGAAGGATCGGTGGAAGGCACCATGTGTCTAGGGTCCGAGATAGTTTTCCTTGGCCATTGAAAAGTTTAAGGAAGGAAAAGTGAGTAGAAGCCTCCAAGTGTCCTCCTGGTGCTTCCTCAAAATACAATTTAGGGGCCGGTCCCAAAACATGCGTGGTCTATTCATGTGTCCTAGGCCTTAGAAAATTGCTTTGAAAAGTTTTAAGTATAAAGCGGAGCCGGCGGAAGCCTCCACATGTCTCCCTGTCACAATTGTTAAGGTGGGACCCTGAGGCAGATCCTCAAATGAGTGTCAGACCTCCATGTGTCCATGGTTAGCCAAATCTACACCGACGCATGAAAAATTTGTCTAAGTATAGGCAAGGAAGTGGAAACCTCCACGTGTATCCCAGTCAACTCCAAAGCAAAACCAAAAGGAAAATTTTTAGATCAGCGTCGGACCTCCACATGGAAAAGTTTTGAGTTGAGGTGTTCCTAAGACTTTCAAAGTGCCTCGCCAAGCCACATCCAACCGAGAAGGGCCACATTTTCACGAGATGAGGGGATATAAATTTGACTAGGAAAAATACACCAGTCAAACCATAAAATGGAAGAAAATCACCATTTGCACCTGGAAATGAATCCTTCTTCAAGGACAAAAAATTTGGAAATGATATAATGCCCAAATATGATCCTCTAAGCCGTATCCAATCAATTTTTCATATATATTTTGGACAAAATTGATAGGGACAACAAAACATGACTGCGAGAAAATGCAAGAAAAGAAAAATTTTGAGTTTTCACCCAAGTTCTGAGATCTTTTCCCATGGACAGAGGAACGAAAAACAAATTCTAGAATTTAAGTGATCCTTGACCAAAGGAAGGGACTGATCATGGCAACCAAATGAAGGAAAAATCTTCCATCCATCAATACGAGGAGATAGAAAACACGACAGAGGCCGCAAAACTGGAAAGAATTTAAGGATAAATAGGGTGAGATTAAAATGAGCACCAACAATACTATCGATAAAATAAATAAATATTCCTTAACAACTACACATTAAACACTTCAAAAATTGTATAGTTTATTAAATGTTCCTTAAAAATTATATATATAATATGGAAAAATATTGATCTTATTTGAATAAACGAAAAAATCATAGAAATATATATAGAAAGAAAGAATTTTATAGCCACCTAAAAGAGTTAATCCGTCGACAAATTATAATTTGATAGGTGTTGATAATTGGAAATTTTAGGCTTGAGTTTTACGTTCACTACTGATGTTTGATGCAAATAAAAAATTGAGATCGAAAAAAATATGGGATTATAGTTACTAGCAATCACACTTGAATGGCATAATGTAGACATTAATAAGGAGGCATTCGGTAAGATAAAGTTGAACAACAAGAAGTGATACATTGGAGGTGGAAGAGGGGTACAAAACATGAAGTTAAATACATGCTACTATGAATTTTAAATATAGAGTAGAAGAATGAGAAGAAAAACGAGAAGATAAACTTAGGGAGTTAACTTAGACAAACATAGTGTTTGTCATCGTGAATAGAAAACATTGTTCAAGTTGAGATCTACATGCCATATTCTATACACCACCATTCTTCCTTCTATCAGCAAATGAAGAAAATGAATTATTTTTTTATTTTTTATATTCATGATACCAGTTCTCATTGATGAGGGAAAATCAAAATCCTATGGAGCTATTTTTGAAACTAGATTTTAAATAGCCTGGAATTGTCATTTAGACTTTGAGTACCAAAAGTATATGGGATATTTTTCACACTAGTACCATTCATGGATAATTTTGATAACTCAAACATTTGAATGGTTTTTTTGGTTATGGGAGAGAAAAAGAAGTAATGTGAGACATTGTTGACCTCACATCATTTCTTTGAATCTAAAAAATAAACATGCATAATTTTATAAAGGATTTTGAGAGAAAATGGCAACAAATCTTATAACATAAGTCTTGAGAATTCAAAGCTCCAATTATATTTCCAACAAATCCCGACATGCGTGGCCCGAGGTGAGCACAACATGCCTAGAATTGAAGGAGCTTTAACATGAGAAGATAAGGTAGATGGTTGAAAGTCTGCAATAACTATAATTCGCCGCCCTTCATTTTAAAATCAACACGTAACACAAACAAAGTGATCAAGAGAAAACATTAACTTGTAAACATGCAAACAAGAGTGTTGAGGATGTCTAAGAAAATGCAAATTTTTACCAGTGCTACATCATTTTATTGTCCTCTAATAAATAAAATAAATATAAATTACATTTTTTTGTAATGAGTTAGTAGTATCCACGATTATCAATAATAAAAATATAATAATGGACCCTAGAATACATTTTTAATGATGCCTTTCTCGATTCAAGGGGAGGTAGTAGGAGAAGCTAGGGGAGATGGTCATTAAAGGTGAAATCCCCAAGAAAAACAAATATCTCCTCCTCCATCTCTTAAAGACTACAAAAACACATAAAATCAAGAGAATATATTGATGTGTAAACATATAACAAGATTTTTTTAGGCTATGTAAGAAAATATACTGTAATAATTTAAAAGAAAACTTCAAATATAATTTCAAATTGAAATATTTCAAAAATTATGTAAAAAGTATTTTCTTAAGGATAGAAAATATGAAGACACATACATATCACATCAAAGAGGTATATTGATATTAATCTTATGTATGTCTTAACAACTTACTAATAATAAGCGAGATAAATGAAATCATCATCCGAGAATAATAGATGCACATGTGAATGTAAAATGGCATCATGGAAACATCATCACACCATGGGATAAATTTATTCCTCCCCTTCTCTAGGTCATTGTTATCCTTGTAAAGCTACTTAATATATATCCATAAAAGTTACGCAAATAAAAGAAAATACCGAAGTTTAAGACAATTGTAAAATCCAAAACCATAAATAATTTCACATGCGGTGGTCAACAACCTCATAGAAAACACTCATAATCCTCCTTTTAAAAAAAATCTCAAAATACATGACAATATGTAGATTACATCCACAATCAACATCTATGAAGTTAAAGATAAAGAATGAGGAGTAAGATGTAAACAATCATAATGTTTTCCCCATGTTGGAAACTCAACAACATACACATAATGTGTTGGGGTTAGCACAAGGTTGTACAGATAATATATCATATCTAGGAATACATACGATAAAAGCATATATTCTACCGAAGAAAAATTTACAAATAAGAGATGTAAATTAATAGCATATTTAACGAGCTTCACCCAGTGTGGGATACATCCACCAAGAAACAAGTCAATCTATTATCCAAATATTTCAAAATATATATAGAATGAAGATTTATAATCTTCCACACCTCTCAGGTGTACAATACTTTATGTCTCTCAACCTTCTCCTTCTTCTCCAAGAATTCTCTTTCTCACAATTTTTCTCACAATAATCATTAACACACACTTCTAAACCCTAGATTTCATGCATATATAAGCACATACAATCTTAGCGCACTTAGCCATGTAATTATAAACAATAAATTAGATTTAATGCTAAAATTAGATCTAAATCTCGTGAGTTGAATAATACACCCATGCACAAAGCAACAGACACTAATTAGCCCTAACCGATGTCAGTTCTTCCTTGCTTGACCAATGCCACCATAGGTGACCAAAATCAATCCCTCCATAACTCGATTCCGATTCCTGTGCTTTCCTACAAGTTTAATATAACAAACTAATCTGAAGTAATTGAACTCCACAACTCAATAATCTCCCACTTGGAGATAAATTATTGTACTATACTTGTACAACATCATTCTTGGATCCTTTTCCTATATTTGTTTCTTCCGTAAGACCAATATAAGTGGAATATAGCTCCTACTTCTCTTTTCTTAATGGCTTCGTTAGCATATCCGTAGGGTTTTAACTCATATGATTCTTCTCCAATTTTAGTTGTGCATCCTCCAATACACGCCATATGAAGTGATACCTCAAATGAATGTTTTTCATTCTAGAATGAAACACTAATTTATTTTCCAAATGAATTGCACTCGATCTCACTGAATAATTTTCAATCAACCTTTGCTCATCCATATCATCTCTTGACTATCCTCTATAACTACAACATACTTTTCCTCTCTGTAGTAGAAAAATCCACAACCTTTTGCAATCTCGAAATCCAACTAGCATTGTCCCACCTACTTTGTGAAAATATATTCGATCTTGCTCCTTCTACCATTCATATCTCCAATCATATCCAAATCAACATAGCCACATAAATAAATACCCAAACCTATATCGCATAACTGCATGCTAGATGTCCCTCTCAAATACCTTGGTATGCATTAGACTTCATTCCAATCCTCTTTACAGGGTTAGATGTAAATCTACTCACAAATCCCACTACTTGTGTAATGTCTAGTCTGGTACAAACCATATCATACATGAGACTCCAAAATGCTGAAGCATATGGTACTTGTGTCATGTATTTTACCTCCTCATGTGATGAAGGACACTAATCTTTTCTCAATTTGAAGTGCCTAGCCATATGTGTACTCACTAGTTTTGAATCTTGCATAGAAAACCTTTCCACCACATTATTGATATAAGCCTCCTAAGACAAATAAAATTTCTTGTTCTTCATGTATCTGTGTATTTACATGCAAAGGATTCTTTTTTAATCTCCTAAATCATTCATAGAAAATGTGTCAGATAGCTTTCCCTTGAGCTCACCAATGTCCTGCATACTAGATCGTGTAATAAGTATATCATCCACATATAGTAACAAAATAATGTAGCTCCCATTTTCAAGCATTTGGAAATAAGCACAATGGTTAGATTCACATCTCAAATAAACATGCTCATTCATGAAACTACCAAACCTTATGTACCATTTCCTTTCAGCTCGTTTGAGCTAATATAGACTCTTTTTCAATATGCACACTAATTTCTCCTTACCCTTGAATTCATACCCAAGCCACTTTGGTGCATATAAATTTTTTCATCCAAATCACCATAAAGGTAATCCGTCTTCACATCTAGTTACTCTAAATGAAAATCATGTACTACAACTATAGTAAATACAGTACATATGGAAGTCATTTTAATAATAGGAGAAAATATTTTATCAAAGTCAATACCTACTTTTTGTATATTTTATATCCACCCTCTTCTTCCTTGATCCTATAAACCCACTTGTTTTGCAATGTCCTCTTACCTTATGATAAATTAATGAAATCCCATGTCTTGTTTTATTCCAAGTAGTCCATCTCCTCATCCATGCCATGCTCCCACTGCACGTGGGTATTATCCTGCATTGCTTCTTCAAAACTTTATGGTTCACCATTATTAGTCAATAATAAATAAGATAGAGAAGGTGTAAATATTTCTATAGGTTTACTTACCCTTTATGACCTTCTCAAAGAAGTTTGGGGTACTAGAGGCTCATTCTGGACCTCCTGGACATTTATTTCCAATTCTAACGGTGGTGATCAGATTACGCTAATCGATACCGATTTGACTGATTTTGGTTAGGCGTCAATTGACATTGGTTACTATGTGATCTTATAGGTATGAATTTTGAATCCAAGACTTCATTTTCATTCAAAAACTTCTCAACCGATTTTTCCTTGGGTACAAAAATTTGATCCATGTACATTCTCTTTTCATTCCATTCAATGTCACAAATCTTAATAATTTTATAATTCTCTAAATCTAAAAAATAGAATTCGAAATCACTAGATCCATAACCAATGAACATGTATCTCTTAGATTTTTCATCCAACTTTTACCTATTTTCTTTATCAATATATGCGCAAAATCTTCTCGAACCAAAAACATTAACAAAAGAAATATCTACCTCTTTTCCAAATCAAGCTTCCTATGGTATTCCTCCATCTAGTGATCTTGAAGGCCCACAATTAATTAAATAAACCATGGAATGAATTGGTTTTGCCCAAAAATGCAAGGGAAATCTAGCATGTATCCTCATACTTCTAGCATGTTCCGTGATTTTCTTGTTCATTTTTTTGCAACTCCATTCTCTTGTTGTATTTTTGAACTGTCATTTCTCTACATATTTCATTCATCGAATAATAATCATTGAAATCTTTGCTACAATATTCACAAACATTGTCGATCTAAGGCACTTTAAATTTGAACTTGATTCATTCTCAACAAGGGCTTTCCATCTTTTAAAAGTATCAAAAACATCACATTTATGTTTAATACAATAAACCCATTCCTTTCTTGTAGCATCACCAATGAAATTAACATAATATTGGGACCCTCCATGAAAAGCTATCTGGCATTCCTTTTTGAATCATATGGACCAACTAATTATGCCACATGCATGCATCTTAATGTGAAGTAGATAACACATAAAAGAAATCAATAACACAGGTGGATAAATATAATGTTCTTACCTTATTTCCTCATGCCACAAAAAAGCACCCTTTTTACTTTCCAAGAGTCTGCTTTGAATATAACCATGCAACAAGCTTCACCTAGTTTCCATGTAGAAATAATATTTCTCTTTAGACTTGGAACATGCCTCACATCTTTCAATACCCATGTATTTCCATTTTGCAATTTTAGATAAAGTTTCCCTTTACCAAAGAATATCTTGAAAGTTCACCATCACCCAAATAAAAATTCCCAAAATTACCCTAGACATAATTTATGAAATAAACCTTATTAGGGGTTTCATGGAAAGAAGATCTTAAATCCAAAACCCATGATTCTATTCTATTATCAAAAGAAAGAATAAGAGCATCTTGCACTACCTCCGAGTAATATTTGCCTCTTTATTTGACTATTTACCTTTTTATGGGTGTTGGTTCTCTTTATCCTTTGACCAATAATATTTCTTTGGATGTCCTTTCTTTCTACATTTACAACACGTATTTCCCTTACCTCTAGATTTAGATCTGTCATCCCTTGAGTTTTATTTCCCATTATTCTTACTTTTGGATCTCTCCATCTGCTTGCCTCTACTTTCTACATTGAAAGCATTCCCAGATAATGATTCCTCTCTAATTTTCTTATGAATTTATTCATTAAATATTTTATTAACCACATCATCAAACTTAAAAATATTATTAGCAAATGTTGTATTACTAACATCCATTACCAATTTATCCCAACTATTAAGAAAATAACATAAGAATAAAAATGCTTTCACTTCATCATCAAACGAATATCATTCAATTTCAACTAATTTACAATAGATTGGAAATAATTCAAATGACTAGATGTTGATCTAGCTTCATGCATCTTAGAACTAAATAGTTTCGCATCAAATAAACTTTATTTGAAGCACTAGGTTTTTCATATAAATTAGCAAGATATTTCATTAACTCTACCGTAGAACTCGCATTTTTCATTTTGGAAACCACGGATGCTAAAAGGCTCAATCTTATAGATTCTAAAGACTTTATATCAAGAATATTACATTCTTCATTAGTCATCTTTGTAGGTCTATACTTTTCATCGAATGGAAAGTACAAATCTCTTTGATCTGAGATAATCTTCAATCAGTATCTTCCTTAATTGATAATTTCAGAAATCAAACTTCTCTACCTCATATTTGTCTTCTTCTACCATTGTTATAACTACCACTCAATCATAAAACCCTCTGTGATCAAATATGTCAATACATAAAATCCTAAATCAAATCTCGAATATCATTTGTTGGGGTTAGCACAAGGTTGTATAGTTAATATATCATATCTAAGCATATATGCAATAAAAATGGATATTATACCTGAAGAAATATACAAAACAAGAGATATAAATCCACACAAGATTTAACGTGATTTACCTAGTATGGGCTACATCCACCAATAAACAATCCAATCTATTATATAAATCTTTCGAAGATATACAATGAAGATTTAGAATCTTCCACACCTATCAGATATACATTACTTTCTTTCTCTTGATCTTCTCCTTCTTCTCCAAGAATAGTCTCTCTCACAATCATTCTAAAAATCATCAATAACACACACCTCTAAACCCTATATTTCATGATTACATAGGAACATAAAAACTTAGGGCACTTAGCCATGCAATTACAATAAATATATCTACTTTAATTCTAATATTAGATCTAATTCTCGTGAGTTAAATAAAACACCCACACACATGTAATCGACGCTGTTATCCCTAACCAATGTCAGCCTCCTCCTTACCCGATTGATGTCGGTCATAGGTGACCCGATGTCGGTCCTTCCATAACCGATGTTGGTTCTTGTGCTTTTTGTAATTTTAATATAGCATGCTAATCTAAAGTAGTTGAGCTCCAACACTCAGCATAAGGGATAAGCCTGAATTCATTGACCCTAATGTTTATATGCTTCCCACCTATTGAGGCAACAAATCTCCATGCTAAATTTGTTTGAGGTTACTAACTGAAAAACTATACCATATTTGGGGATTAGAAACCTTGTTTATTTATTTACCTCTTAATATTCTCATTCCATTTATTTCCACTCTAATTCAATATTTTTTTCATCATGTGCACAAGAATATGTGGATTAAAATTAATTAATGGTAGCAAAATAACAAACATATATTTTACTAAATGATATAAATAATTCCCTTATTTAATATAATGCCCATCGAGTATTAAGTTTTTGTACTAGTTTCCAACCAAAAATCCTTCATTTAATGGATATTTAAATCTTTTAGAGATTACTGTAATTAAGAAATTATACGGTTTAAAAAATACATTGAATTGATACATACAGAAAATGAAAAAAAGAAAAGATTTCCAACAGAAAAACCTAGTATCTTAAGAATAAATTTTGACACATACCAAAAGAGTCGAAATAAATTTTGGAACTCTAAATATTATAAATGAATATATGTTTGAAACATAAAAGAGATGGGGACATGCATTCCTATAACACAACAAAAAAACATGGTCTATATGCTCCATAAGTGAAGATAAAAGAGCATTATTTACAAAATAACATTTTAAAATTGCTCACTTTATCCCATATCTATTGCCTCAGAGATATAATTGAAGTAACGACAATTTTGAGGTCTTAAAAGTTTTTTATTAATAAAATATTAAAATGATACATGGGAGCATAAGGAACATTAATTATTGACATAAAATCAAAATAAAATTCTTTACTTGTTATAGAAGAGAAAATACAAAATAATTATTTACAATATTGAAACATCAACATTTTCTAAATATTCAAAACTTGAAAAATCAGACACATATTCATTTCTGCAAGAGCATACATAAACATTATTTTAAGTGTGTGCATGTGTGTGTGTGTGTGTGTCTTCTTCACTAACACTAATAAGAGTACAAAGTATAGTGTAGCAAAGAAAAATGTGAAGCGAGATGTCATCTCACAAGATAACTAGAGGGCCTTAGAAAAATCCACGTGATCTTGTTGTTGGGGAAGATAGTAGAAATGATGTAGCACCGAAAGGTAAAAATTTCCATTTCATATCATCAAAAACATTTGTGTGCATCCATGAGAGGTAGGCCCATGATAGGATGGTACTAGGTGGATGATCTAGTAGACATTTCTTTGTAATCATCTAGAGATATGGGAGCTTCCATATGTTTGTATTTCGAAACTTATATCCTTCCCACCAAGCCCTATAATTCATTCCCCTTCAATTATTAGGGTTTCAAACCATTTCTATCATGGTTCACTACTATATAACATTTTCATGTTAGACCCTCCAAACGTCATTCCTTGCATAACATTAAAAGAAAAAATATACATAATGAAGTATTAATTCAAAACAAATAAAAAAACAGAATATTAGAGAGAAAAATAAATAATATGTTTTGATTTACATAGGAAAAAATATCATGCCCTTTTCATCTAGCTTATCCTATCTGATAAGATATAATAGAACACTAACAAAATCATAGTAATGCAAAAAAATCTAAGAACTTAATTTTACCTAAAGTGAATAATATCTCAAATGGGTGGTCAAATGATGGTAGATTATCCTTATCAATTACTTTTTAAAGCTAATTATATGAATACCTAGAATAACCACTAGGTAATGATAAATAATTATAATAAATGATAAATAACAATAGATTAAATAGTTATAATGTGATATATAACATAAATTATATGATCTCTTTTTTTATGTGATGATATTTGTTTATCTAATATCTACTAGGCTGGAAATGACTTTGTTTGTTGCTTTCTTTGAAACTATGTCTCACAAATTTTATAGGCCAACTATAATCTTGAGGGCTAGGGTATGTGGCTGCTATAGACCTCTCTATATTTTTTAATCCCTTTATATTTCCTTCTCTTATGATATCCTATATCTGATTATTATTTCTTGTTTCACTCTTGTCTAGAATGTAGTCCTACAATACGTTCGATGGTTTATATGTAACTAATTTTATTTAAAACCCCTATATAGCCAATAAGTTCTTAAGAACATTAGGTGGTGTTTGGGACCGCTATGTACCACCTGCATCACCACTTCTTTAAATATCTCTCAAAACACACTTCATTCTTGCCTATCATGTGATCTCTGGAATGTATTCAACCAAATAGATAAATATGATCTTACAAGAATGAGGTTGTATTTTCAAATTTTTCCATAGCTTGAATTGTATGGATGATATGTACTTTGTGTTTTGTATATGTAAGTGGATGACTACCCTAGGAAGTGTATGTAGAGTATATGGAGCTCAAGTGAGTCTCGGAATGTATTTTCCTATGATTTCTCTTAGTGTATGATCATGAAAATTTGAGGGTGTAAAGTGTGTGTGATATCCCCTTTGGTAATGGATGAAATTACTACCTTATATATACATTCTGGATATGGAAATATTGAATAAGTTCAATTTGGAATGTCCTAGAGCAATTTGAATTAGAAATAGTGTTGTTAGAGGAGGAGGGAGAAAAGTGGCTAGGTTAGTCGATAGTGTATAAGTGTTATGACCCTCCCTATCTACTATGGTCCTATATGCTTGTTAAGGTGACATGGAAGACAATAATGAAATGTGAGAGGGTATAATCTTATTTAGTGGATTAATATGATTGTTGTGCCAACAAATATGCTATGTGTGGAAGTAAGAACGAATTAGGCATAGCCAAGGGTATGTTGATTGTCGAAGTTGGAAAAGTGTGGGCTAGTACAAGAGTGTTGTATAATTTGTGCTACTATAAGACATGAATTATTAAAATGAGTGTCTACATTTCCCCTTAAGTAATAAAATTTAAAATTATGTGTTTAAAGGAAAAGTCACAGGGAGTGTGAGAAACATGTTATCTTCACTCGAGTTCCTTTTTCTTGTCTAGAAATTGTCTTCACTCATTTTCTCTATTTTTCTATGATGCGTACTTACGAGAAAAGAGTATAGTAAATGTCCACATTATAGTAAATCAAATATTAACTTGAAAATTTTTAACTTAGTATAAAAATAACAATAGGTAATGTCAAAAAGATAAAAATGAAAGAGTTCACCTTATTAATTTTTGAGAGAGGGGGAAAGAGTACTCCCACTACCATTTCCATATAATGTGGTGAAATTCATGTTAGATATGGCTGGAATGACTTGGAGGTGATCAATCCGCAAGTTGAATGTCTCAAGTATAATAGGAAGAAGTAAGAATGCATCCCACATGGTGAAGAGAAATTTATGGGGAGCATTCTAGATGCTCTAGATCCCTCCATAAAATTATGAGCAATGGGAAGAAAAATCAATAAGGATAACAATCACCTCGAAATTTCTAATCACCCACAGATAATCTCCACTCCAAATGAACATAAACAAATTAGATTTTCAAATGAAGAAATAATCTATCAAGGTAATGTTAACTTTCACATACCCTTGGTTTTTTCATAATCTAACTTATAATGTGAATTCAATAATACAAATTGAGCAAAAACCTTGTATAAGTTCTTGACAAACTTTACCACCAAACAAATTTATTGAATCTTTTCTAGGAGGAAAATGTGTGCAATGGGTCATAGCATCCATATGTTATGGTCGATGTTGTATGCATTTGTCACTATATATTTACAAACCAAAGGTTATTTACGATGCTTTGTAATGTTTGATTATATACCTATTATTTTCTTTCCCAATCTAAGCTACTAGAGGGTGAATTATCATCTGTTAGTTTTCCCCCTTGTTTGTGGTGCGTTAGATAGAGAAATGTGAATACATTATAAACAAGAGGACCTATAGATGATGTGAAAATGTCTCTTAGGATTCTGTAGGGGAAAAAATGAAGTGCACATGGTAATATTATGACATTATTATAATAGATATTTTTTAAAAAATAATACAATAGATGTAGGAGGAAAGAACATAAATACACATAAGCGAGAACAATCCTAGTAAATAATATACCACATATATTGGAAAAAAACTTAAGATGTTACGATAAAATCGAGAAATTCAAGGCCAAGAAGTAGAAACAAGTAACATAGGGAATTGCTTACAAACAAGTGAAAGCATAAATTAAACATGTACAACACGAGACAAGCCATAAAATAGAAATGATGTCGGCTTAGAAGTGGCCTACTAAATTGATAATACATGTGAAGCACCCATTATCAGTTAATAATAAAGAGTTTGACATGATGGATGTATTGAGTAAACGAGGTAGTAAGAAGTGGAGTAGTAGATATTATAATGATAAAACCTATATGTAAGAAAAGTGTAAAGTGGATGCCCCCAATTGGCATAGAATAACCGGTATATAGCAGTTTCAAACATCTTTCCTCATGTAAATTTTTTTATGTAGCCTACATTTAATTTAGTGTACCACTTGAACTCACATGTGCATAGAAATAGGACATATATAGTATACTATGTATCAAGGTAAAAATGATAAATAAAGTACAACATGCGTAATGTGATCATGCAAAAGAAATAATCAAGAAAGAGTGATGTAAATATTTTTTAAATTTTTAGCAAATTTGAATGTTTATAGGTTTTTAACATATATGAATGTTTTTGGATATTAAGTTAATGTGTGACTTAATTGAGTGGCGAAAGAGGAGTATGAGGGAAAAATTCTATAGTGACAAAAGCATGAATAATGTTTGAATTAAGAACTTGTGTATTATGAGGCGAATGTGAGGATATAATAAATAAACAAGAGAATTAATGTAATGAGGTTAATTAGTAGTGATTTGAAGAATATAGAGAGACACAATGATAACAACAATTATATGAGGATATGTAGAAGCGTTAGGAGCAATTAAATTATATGAAGGTGTGGAAAAAGTGAAATATGTAACATTATCGGGAGTGACACCATATATACATGGATAGGTCATCATAACATAAATAATTACATCACTTATAGTGGAAATAAGATTAGGAACCTAATTTTGTAAGTCACCTACAACATATATTAGAGAAAAGAATTCATATGCAGGAATAATATTGATTGTAGGAGGATTATTATGTTATTTTAGCATGCCACTATAAGTAGCCATAAGGAAACTATTGATTTGAAATTGGATATTCCTTCGTTTGGAAATTGCATGAGTAGTTACTTTAGGATAAGCTCTAGGCTTGGTATGTTATCTCTTGATGGTAGATTTACTTGGGAATTTGGCATTAGATTGATTAGAAGTATGATCATGATATTAAATATTTCTAATAGAAATTAGATTTCATTCATGGCCTTTGAGGATATGAAATAATTGATCAAAGAAATTAAATGTATTGAAGATGAAGCTATTTTGGATACGAGGTAAATGAATTTGTACAAATAGATATTTAAAATTAGAATCAGCTAGGATATTGTTCATTTTAGTAATATTAGTCTTATAATGTAGAACATAGTCACTAAGGTGCTCATTGGGGCCTTGTTTCATTTTATTCGTCCTTTAATTAGAAATTTTAGTTCCAATGTCAATAGAAAATGTGCTAAAAAATAATTTGATAATGGTGTAAAGGATCATACATAATGAATAGGAAAATCATTAAACCATTATAATTCATAAACTTGTAAACTTCTAGGAAATACTTTCGTTAACATTATATCATCGAAACCATAAAGAAAAATGAAAAGATATAATATTCTCTTGTGCATATTATTTTCCGGTGAAAAGAGGAAGTTAATGTGAAAACAATCTAGGGAGAAGATAATAAGAAACAACCAAAGGTGGAATAGGACTATGTAGAAGAATTTAATAATATATACAAGAAGAATTGATGGTGGTAAATTGTTTTAATTGAAGAACATCATCTTTTAGGTCATACAACAAGGATTGTAAGGCGTGGCTGATGGATGAAGAACTACGTTGAATATGAGAGATAAGAGGAAATAAAAAATGAGCTGTAGAGATAGGGATTGAAACATTGAGACTAGATTCCCTAATAGAGGTGTGGGAATAAGAAATAGGAATTGAATATGAAGGTACCTTGGAGGTGGAAAGACTAGAAATGGGAAAAGTAGAGCCCCAAAGATGTTGCGATTCGTCACGAGAGGCATAAATGAAGCTATCCATATTTTGAGGGTTGGCAACTATGTATTCATTTAGATCATTTGAATGCTCAATATTAAATGTCTCAGGAGTATCCTTAAACATGATGAAGAATTGTGAGATTCCATAAATGAAGATAGATTCGATGCATAGTATACAATAATTAGGTTCACAAAATGAATTAATATAAATCAATTAATATCTCATGGGGCTATCCAACCGATGCTATATTATCTGAATAAATTAGTCACCAAGGATAATTTCAGTAATACGAGGAATAACTATTAAGAAATAAAAAATGATAAGAAATGATAGATAATAATAGATAAAGCACTTGAAATGAGAGATAGAGGACTACTTGGATTATCTCCTACCATTTGTGATTATCTAGGCTGATATTATGACTACAATATGCTAAAAATGATATAGTTTTTTCTATTTTAAAAATTGTTTCCTACACAACTTCCTTAATCAAAGTAGATGTGGATGGCCAAGGGGTAAAACCATTATGGACCTTTCTATACGATTTGGTCCATTTGGAATTTATTCTCCTCATACTTCCTTTGTATATTACAACTTCTTGTTCCTCTCTTTTCTATAATTTGGCCCTTCGATACCTTGTAAAGTATGATACATAAATGATTTTATCTTTGATACCTTGTAATGTATGCTATGCAAATGATTTGATCTTTGATAACCTTGATAGCCAAGAAGTCATGTAAAATAAAAAGTATGTAGGAATTGTGCACCCCTATGCACCACCAATGTTTCCACTACTCTAAAGTGATCTCAAAACTCATGTCATTCTCACCTATAAAATTATATCTTGAATGTATGAAACCAAATAGATAACCATGATCTTGCAATAGTGATATTGTACTTGCATGTTTTCCTAGCTTGACTTAGAATGATGATGTGATCCTTACATTTTCACAACTGAGTAGATGAATTCCCTAGAAAGTGTATTCAAATTACATAAGGCTAAATGGAGTATTGGAATGGATTTTCTTATTATTTCTCATAGTACATGCTTATTAGGACCTTTTGGATTCATGCCTACATGATATACTCTTTGATAATGGATGAAATGATAGGCTTATATATATTTTTAGAATTTTCAACCCTTGACTAAGGAAAAATAAGAATGACCCAAAGGTATTTGAATTAGAAAATCACTGTTAGAGGAGAAGGGACCAAGGAAGCAAGGCCTCTCGATAGTGTACATGTGATATGGTCCTCCCATTTTGTTATGATCCTGAATACTTGTGTAGGTGATCTTGAAGTTAAGATTGCATTATGAGAGAGTATATCCTAATTTTATTGATTAATATTACCATTGTATGAATAAATGTGTTGCTTGTGAAATCTAGAATGAATAAGACATACCTAGCTTGGATAGGATGATTGATCAAGTTATACAAGTGTGTGCTAGTGTAGGAGGGTTATATAATTTGTGTTAATTTAAGATTTGAATTACAAAAATGAGTGTCTATGGAAATTGATAAAAGTTCACCTTATATTTTAAATATATTTTTCATTAAGAGTGACCAAATCCTAGTTGAAAAATGGTGGGAAAATAAAACATTTTTAATTATTTAAATGAGAAAAATTTGATTGATATTTTCTTTAGGATAATATATTATTTTGATTATAGGTAAAGGATGGTTAAGGGGATCCTACCCCATAAAAAGTATGGAGAAAATGATATGACACATAGGATCACACAATTTTTCCTCTATTACCGACACGAGAAATTAAAAAAACAAGAATAAAAACTAAGAAGAAAAACAAAAAGCAACAACGATCTCATCTTTGTTACCCCTTCCGATTGGATCATAAGTGCATCTTAAGGGTAAAGATAGTCCCTTTTTTTTCCTTCACAAAATTTTCCAATCCTTTTCCATATTTGGATTTTAATTTTCATTATTATGGATTAAAATCATAAGTTAAATCTACTCCTTAAGATATTGGATCCTGATAAAGTACCAAAAAAAGAGAAAATTCCCTTTTCCAGCATCATCAAATCCACATCATTATTTCTATATTTTTGAAATGGATCCATCTGTGGAGGAGTAAGCACTTCCTCCTTTTCAGCATCAAGATGAATCATTTTCTTAGATTCATAGTCAGAATGACAATATGAAGGTTCATTCACAACCAGTTGTGTGGGATTAGAATTCTTCCACTAAGAGTTTCTACCTTTAACATGTTTTCTTTCTAAATGACAATCCCAAGCGAAATGGACAAGAAAAAAGCATGTTATACACCTAATTGGAAACCATTCATATTCCATATTTTATGTAAAAGTTCTATCCTTAACTTTGAGTTCAATAGTGGCATAGAAATCATCATAAGTATCCATTACAACCAAGATTCTAGCATAGCTTGTTTGCTCAAAATATTCCATTTTTATGCTGATAGCCAAACATTTCCCTAGAGTGTTACCTATATAGGTTAAGTGGATCTCCATCAAAAATTGGAGGGGAAAATAAGGTAGACAGATCCACACTAGATTAAGTTGGAAATTATCAAATACTAGGTTAAACATAGGAACCACAATTTCATAAATAAAAATGGGATTCAGAATCTCACACTTTCCCAAAAATCAAATCCTTTCCCAAGTTTCATAAAAGAAACTATGCACAAACCATGAGCACTAGGGTAAATATCCATCCTACCTTTCATGATGGGTCCCTAGTGCCTGAGACATATCGGCACAAAGCAAGGGAACACCCGGATATAAGTTTTTAAATCTAAAAATCAAACCATTATTATAGAATAAGGATTCGGATTCCGTAACCTCTCATCGAAAACTAATTGAAGGGGTGGCTTTTGTATAATCCCGAGGCTTAGAAATGTAGTTCCCAATCCTCTTTGTCACTTTTTCTACTTTGGCGATGCTCTTTAGCTGCCTAGAGACATGGATATTGATATAGAATTTTAGATAACATGTGATTAGACTATATGGACATTTGATTATTATTGTGATTTGACTCTTATCATGGATTGTGTGGATGCTTTGTTGACATTGTTGGATGTTGCAACACATGTTGAGTTAGCATTACTTTACTATATACTGACATCGTGGATTCATAACAGTTGTGATTATGTTTTGATGCATCGTCTAACCATGTGTACATTGATATTATGGTTTATTGATTTCATGATGATATTAGGTGATCAGTATGTGAATTATGATTTTGGATAATTGTAAATGTTTGATTTAGAATATAATTACATACTATGATGTATGATGATGATTGTACAATGAATTATTTTTACATGTTTTTGATTTCCTTGACATATTGATGTGGCCTCGAGGCCGAAGGTGGTATTATTTTATGGTTGCAGGAATGAAATTACACAAATAAGGTGGAACTATGAAGGCCAACTATGAAGGAATGTTGCATGTTCACAACACGGTCACCCCGACACCTATCGTTTTTGTGGTTGTGTTTGTGTTGTCTTCTTTATTGTCATATTTTAGAGGTCTCCATGGGGAAGCACCTTACATGTGACCACGGGTAGGTATGTGTTATATTATTTTAATTGTCTTGTGGTTATGTTATTTATTTTACTATGGATGTTTTGATTGTAATTAATTTCTAATGTACCCTTATAACCCTATGTTCTACGTTATAAATCTACCCCTTAATTGATTATCTAATTGTTAGAGTGAGATAATGTTTTACCTTAGAACTTCTTATGTTTATTTTTTTCGTTGGCTTACTTGTTTTATGTTTAGGGGTTTATGGTTAAGGTGATGATGTGGATTGTCGGTGATAGAGATTCCTTGTAATATACAGTTATTCCTTTCACCTATTTTATTTGATCTTTTAATTTAGCATTGGTATGTCTGTCATTCCTAACCCCAATCATGGATTTGGGACTTGAGCCCAATTTTGAGAGCTTGTGGCACAAGTCTTACTTATCCCACACTGATTACACTTCCCCCTAACCTAACCTATGACCCAAGGGGTCAATTTAGGCCTTTAATCATAAAAATTGAGAGGAAAGATGAAATTAATGGCCTTACATTTTGATCCTCTAAATTTATCCTTGGAATATGCAAAAGTGAGTTTGTGTGAAAATGCGGTGAAGGTATCTCATCATGTACATCTTTGTGATGATTTTGTTTATGTGTGGGAATGGGGGATGTGGATTTGAGGGAGATGAAGTGGCATCCCACATACAGCCACATCACATCTCCATCCTTCCTGTCTATTTTTGTGCATCCCTTTGATGGTTTTGGGGTTACTTGATTATTTTTCTTTTCCATTTTGGTTTTTTAATTTGGGAGAAGGATTTGTTTTGGATCACCTAGATTTTATATTGGGAAGATCTTATTCATGGGCTTTCTTGAGGAAAGGAATTGAAGTGGAATTACTTAAAGGAATAAGCTAACATCAATGGCAAGGTAGGAGCTTAACTCATGTTATTCTTTATCTGCATTTTGAATGAAGGTATGTTTATGTGTGATTCGTTGGTTAAGTAGTTTTCCTTAAGAAAGGTGATGGGGGAGGGAGTATGGGGCCATTGGGGAGATAAAACCTAGTTTTGTGAGGTTATTATAAAGAGGGAATGGTGGTATGGTGTTCCACCTATGTGGAGAGAAAAAGTTAATTTTTCTTGTTGCATTATATTCATTTGATTGATCGAGAAATAAGTAATTTTTGAGAATGGTGTGATGTTCACCTTGAAGGTTCTTGGGTGGAATCTTAACCCACTTTAGAGGTGTAAGGAGGTGGCCACCATTATTCCTTCTCTTTTGGCTCTAAATTGAGCCTTGGGATTAATTGAAAAGTTGCAAGTTTTTATTGTTTATTGATGTGTTGGAACATTTGCTTGTGTGTGTGTATTATAAATGTAAAGCTATTTATTTTTTCATGGTTGTGAATATATAACATTCTCTCATGTTTGATCTTGGGGGCCAATGAGGGGGTTGGATTGACCCCTTCATTGGGATTTGGTGGGAGGAAAGCATTTCTTAGATCCCTCCCTCTTTTGTGTGTGCTAGGGATGAAGAAAGAAGTTTCATGTTTAAATTAATTGGAGTTCTGGTGATCCTTTGAATGAAAATTTAGCCATGTTGTCTCCAAAATTTTAATGGATGACTTGTATTTACTTGTAGTTTAAATTATTATGAATTTTTATGAACTTGAAGTTGCATATTGAAAGAACTATATTTTATTTCTTTATTTACTCTAAAATCTACCTACAAGGTAAGCCTGAAATGATTTGGAAAATTATTGTAAATTTTGTTGTATGGACAAGTCTGAAAAATCATTAGAAATATTGAAAATCCCTGAATTTGCATTACGTTGAGGATGTTATAAGTCTGCATACATTGCAATTGTAATCAATGAAAGACATATTCTCAGTATTTTAATGAAGTAATCTGTTTTAACACATATTTGGATATTTGTTTTTAAAAAGAAAGATAAAATATTGTAAGTTTCATTGTTCTGTATCTGTATTGTTTGAATGAAAATATATTTGTTTTATGATAAACCTGGAAGAATTAATATCTATGTGTTCTGTATAGCACTTTGGATTTTCCTTTCAACACTTCCTAATTTTATTTATTTTTGAAATATTATACCAAGTTCAATGTATATATACACATTCAAAACAATCTATAAATCTCTTTAAAGAAGTAAATATGAAGATGTTAAGATTCATCCATAGAAGAATATATCTTTCCATGCATACTTGGCATAACTCATACTTAGTTTTACTAGTTTGTAATCACTTAGAAAAATGATATATGTTTAGTCTATTAAAAATATTAGTATAAAAGCTTTTGGGTATATATATATATATATATATATATATATATATATATATGTTTATGTCTATACCCTCTTTTATAAGAAAATATGGATTTACAAAGTGAGCGATCTTAGCTTGTCTTTCGGTGTCGGTAGCCTTGCTTCGAACTAGCACCAAGTTATGTGACCAATGACGACCACCTGTGCAAAAATATAGTTTTTCAAATGGGTCATATTCGACCTAATAGTTCCTTTTCCTAAAATTTAAACTCAAAAACTTAAATATAGATTAAATATTACTAGTCAAGAAGTATATATGTGAATGTTTATGCGGTTATGTGCACATATACACATGTATACATCTGAGAATAGATTTATCTATAGAATGATAAAAAAGATATATATTACCCAGAATTAAAGAATTTGTAGTTTCTAAATGAACAGATACCCCAAAGAAATCTAGTTTCATGTCTGTAACTCACAAAAAATACATAAGGGTGATAAAACACCCACAACTAGAGATCATAGTAAAATATGCAATAAAGAAACTTGCATAATAAAATGATGCAAACCCTAGGAATCAATAAAACTAAAATGATGAAAGAAAGGAGGGGAGAAATCATCCCATTACGGAGACCTCGTACCATTCTCTTGAATATAGTTTCATCTCAATATTCATTGTCTCCATTCTTTCCCTTTCCTATAGCTTGACGCATGCAAATGGAGGCACTTTAGTGTTATAATGAAAGATTAAAAAAATCATAAGGAAACTTAGGGAAAAATAAGGAACCCTAAGATCTAAGGGAGAGGATTAAATGAATCCTATGACTGGGATTTAATTCTCATCCCTTAGTGATGGGTGCATAAATTTAATATTTTATGGGTAAATTAATCAAATAAATCCTAGTAGTATGTTTTCGAGCATGGAAGAAATTAAATGGGTAAGAGATACATTAATTAATTCTTTTAACTTTCTATTGTGTTTGGGATGGGTTAATGTATTAAATGGAAATTTTCAAGTGTTAATGTGTGTTTGTGTAAGGGTAATTAATTAAAGGTGTGTCTTAGGAATGAAGTTTGCTTTAGGAAATGATTAATGATGTGCTAGGAATGTCATTAAAGTTAATTTAAATAAACCCTGGTGGGGTGAGTTTTAATTAGTTAATGTTGAAGAATAAATTATATTTGATGGTTTTTAAATTATTATGAACTTGAGGTGGTTAATTAAACGAGATTAATTAAGAATTCAGAAATTAATTAAATATAATTAATTGTGGGATTAATTAATGGAATGGGAAAATTAGAGAGAAAATTATAATACCAGATTAAATAAATTAAATTAATTTAGAAGGAGATGGATTGAATAAAGAAGTAAGCTTTTAATAATCCTTACTAATGTATGTAAAAATGGCTTAATGTCTTTTAATGTAATAAAAAATATATTTATCGTAATTTTCTAGGACAGTGTTGTTGTTTTGGCATGGTTTGACATGGTAATTTTTAGCGTCACACTTTGGTATTATAGTCGTGGGTTCAAAACTTAGATCCTGGGAAAAACATAGGAATGCAACTAAAAACCAAGTGCAACTTAAACTTAGAACACCTGAAATTGTTTGAAAATTTGAAACATAGAAAATTTAGTAAATTGAAACGCACCTAGAATAATGGAATAAGTCTTGTCTTGGTTTGTATAAAAGGTGTGAACCAGATGATGATTTTGTACACATTTTGCTATAGGTACTACCCTAATATCAGGAAATTACTTTCATATTTCTACAAATTCTATAGACCTTTTAGGAGGTTAAGGTCTTTATACATGGAGGTTAACTTGGAGGAAGACCTAACAAGTATGATGGGGATCCATCACAGGGAGGCTCATCGCACTCCACACCACAATGAGGAGAATATGGTAGAGCATTTTCATGTGGATCTAGATAGATATGCATCAACATAGTGAGATATGCCCATGAGATAGAGAGAGGGCCGTGAGGAGAGACCTAGGGGCAAACAATATTCGAAAATGAGCATATTCGGGAGATACTTGAAGCTTCACATACCCCAATTTCCTAGTAATATAGAATTATTTCAAGAAAGGGGTGTGGTTGGTTATCTTGAGTGAGATCTTCAAGCTATGTCCGTGCTCTAGCAATAGGGTTACCATAAATTTACTTGAGAGACAAGGCTGGTGTTTGGTGGAGGACAGAGGAATAGAATTTCCATGTCAATTCTAAGTAAGTGAAATGGGATCTCTTTGAGGATCATTTTTGGAGTAGGTACTTATCTAGGTGTTTCATCCAATAGTGGATCGATGAGTTTCACAATCTACGATAGGTGATCTTGAAAGTGACAGAGTATGAGGGTAGATTCCCGGACTTTATTTAGTATGTGGATTACATGAAGGATGAGAAGCTTAGATTGCACAAGTTCATCGAGTGTCCTAAACAAAGATTTGGGATGGGCAAGTGCACATGCTTTGTCCACAAAATTTAGTAGAGGCAACCGAGAATGCCTATATTACAGAGGACAAAAGAGGAAAGATGCAGCAAACACGAGACATGGTAAGGATTCATGTCTAGTAGTTGCAGGACAATAGATCAAAGGGGAAGACCCATCCCCCTTGTGGCTAGCATGGATCCACACACACTTCCTTCAGGACATACATAACATTTAGCAAAAAAACCCACCCACATTTTATGTCTCCATAGAGATATGATGTTCGAGAGGGCATAGTATAGAGCCTCCAACTAGGGGACCCACCAGAAACATGGACCACCGAGATCTCGGTCACTAGAGATTTTCTACAGATGGAAAAACATTCCATAACATGATCATTGGGTTCCATAGGATAGACCACTAGGGCACCGGGAGGGATTTCTATTCATTAGAGAGGACCAGGTAGTGGTTTTGGATGCGGTGCGCTAGAGCATCACTAGAGATTTCCCACATAACCATGGTAAAAGGGTAAGGGTTCCATTTCAGAGTTGAAATTTGGTGACATGGCTTTGAGCTATAGGATATATGCTATGGTTGAGAACCTTCAAGCAGAGCATCGAGGAACAATGATTAAGACTTAAGGTATAATCAGGTATTTCTACATTTATCTTGTTTAATTTAGCTCTTCCGATTGCTTTAGCTCTCCATCTTTAGAAGATCCATCCAGGCTAGTGGAAGTTAGGTGTGGTCATATTTGTGACATTGATATCACTTATGGAGCTAAGCTTTAAGTGGATTCCTTGGTTAAAAGTGTGTAGTTTACCTAGGATCCTTCACTATGACCTTTGATATTTACATCCTTCCTTTGGGTTCTTATGGAGTTATTTTGGGTATGGATTGACTATCTAGACACAGATTTAGTGTGGATTGTTACCATAAGGTGATATCTTATGTATATGATTTGGGTGTTGAGTGGGTGATAGTTGGGGATTGGAGGCCCATTTCTTTTCACACCATATCTACTATTTAGCTTAAGTGGTGTGTGCATCATGGATGTTAGATGTATGCTATTAGTGTTAATGACAGATTAGAGCATGAACCTAGTAGTCCTTCACTTGATTATCATCACATTTGAGAGAGTTTTCCAACGTCATTCCAGGTGCGTATGGCTTACCTTCCCCATGTGAGATAGTTTCTCATATAGATTTTGTTCCTGGAGTAGAGCCTATCTCACACATGCCATATAAGATGAATACCCATGATATTTTTGAGCTTAAGCTTTAGCTAGAGGGTCTTCTTGAGAAGGGACTCATCCATCCTAGTGTATCCCATTAGGGTGCACTTTGGTGATTTTGTGAAGAAGAAGGAAACATACCTACGATTGTGTATTGATTACAAGAAGTTGAACAAAATAACGATCAAGAATCATAACCCACTTCCACTCATTAATGATTTGATTGATCGGATGAAGGAGGATCTTGTGTTTTCCAAGATGTATCTCAAGTTGGGGTACCATCGGATGAGGATTGTGGAGGCTGACATTCATAAGACAACCTTTTGCATAATATATGACCACTACAAGTTTAGAGTTGTGGAATTCAATCGATGAATGCCCCCATAGTATTAATGAGTTTGTTGAATGGGGTATTTAGGATATGCTTAGATTTCTTCCTTCACATATTACTAGATTACCTTTATATTTTCTCATGGATACATTAGGAACACAAGGAGTATGTTCGACAGGGTTCTATAGTGTCTTTGAGAGACATAATTTTATGTGAAATTGGAGAAGTGTGCATTCTTTTAGTCGGTGGTTTAGTATTTGGGTCACGACATTTCTAGGGAAGGTATCATATTCTATCCTTATAAGATTAGAGCTATCATAGATTAGATGGTAATTACCAATGTGACCGAGGTACAAAGCTTCATGGGATTACCAGGATATAACAAGAGGTTTGTGTAGGATTTCTCACGTATTTCTCATCCCATCACTTCCCTAAAATGGAAAGGGAAGAAGTTTTTTTGTGAGATAGTTTTTAGTAGGCCTTGAACTCAAGTTATGCCTTACTACAACACCTATGCTATCAGTTCAGATCCACATAGGGATTTCTTTATGTGTACAAATGCTTCATTGGTAGCGATAGGAGGGGTATTAATGTAGGATGAGTTGTAGTGTGTGAGTCTCACAGACTCAAGGATTATGAGCTAAATTACATGACCCATGACCTTGAGCTTTCGAAGTGGTCTATGCTTTTTTAGTGCTTTGACAATTTATGTTGGGTAGGACATTCACACTCACGAAATACCATTTCAACCTACGACACCTCTTCACACAACCCAATCTTAACATATGTCAACGAGGTTGGATGGATATTCTATAAGAGTATGCTATGGAGATTGAGCATATGAAGGAGAATGAAAATGTGGTTGGAAACACCTTGAGTTAACAGAGGAACCTAGCCATGGCTATACCAAAGGGTAAAAACTAGAGAGCCATGATCTTGCACCAACTTCCATATGATAGGTTATAGCTTTCAGCTAAAGTAGAGTTTGATTCACATATACCCCTTATGGGGAAGTTTGAAAGGACATATTTGGGCTCATATGGACTATTTTGACACAAGGGATGGATTTATGTACCCAGAGATGGAGGATTGTGATAGGATATGTTAGCAGAGGCTCAAATTTCACCTTATTCATCCCATTCAGGGTGAAGAAGATGCACACTTCAATAAGAAAGTTGTTCTATTGGATTGGTATTCGTAGAGATATAGCCGAGTTTGTATCTCATTGTTTGGAGTGTCGAGGGTGAAGCTTGAGCATCAACATCCAACTAGATTTCTCTATCCTCTTGTTATCTTTGAGTGGAAAAGGGACACCATTTCCATTGATTTTATAGTTGGGATACCCACGTTGAGATATCACCATGATGCCATCGTGGTCACGGTGGATAGATGGAAAAAATTGGATCATTTTTCTCTAGTAAAGGCCACTTATACAACCAAAGTAGTTTCTCGCATGTACTTGGATGAGATAGTTAGGCTTCATGGGATTCTATGAAAGATCATTTGTGGATCGTGACCCTTTGTACACATTACATTTTTGGAACACCATGCGTTTCTTATTGGGAAGAATATTAACTTCAATACAACTTATCACCTAGAGACACATGGTAAGATAGAGTGCATGAACCGGATAATTTAGGATATCCTTTACATGTATGTTATGGATCAGTAGTCGTGTTGTGAACATTATCTATATCTGTTAGAGTTTTCTTACAACAAATTTTAGAGTTCCATCGGCATGGCACCATTTCAGGAATTATATGGTAGAGAGTAGATGACTCTATAAGATGGGAAAAATTAGAGGAGAAGGGTTCTCTTGGGCCAACCATGTTGCAGTATATGGAGCACAAGGTCACCTTGATTAGAAAAATATTATTGGAGCCTTAGGATAGCGATAAGAAGTTTGCATATCGATGAGAGTTGACCAAAGTTACGAGGTGGGCTCGAAGGTATTCCTGAGAGTCAGATCTCATAAAATACCTATCCATTATTTAAATGGCTCTAAGCTAGATTTGAGACTCATAGGTTTATTTTATATTATGTAGCGGATTGGTATCGTTACCTACCGCTTAGTATTGCCATCCAACTTTTGTCACGTCCATGATGTTTTCCATGTTTATGTTCTTTTGAGATATATTCTAGATCCTTCTTATATATTGGATTGGACCACATTGCAAATGAATTAGTGGGGACAAGTGACTATGGAGCCCATGAACATCATAGACTGCAGGAACCTAGGCCTTCGAGGCCTTGAGATGTATCAGTACGCATTCATTGGGATTGGTACGATGAGACATTAGCTACTTGGGAGGATGCCACTTTGCTACGAGCTCAATTTCCATAGTTGTTTGAGTGACTTCCATGTAGAGGTTGAGTGTAAGGAGAGGGGGATGTATTTTCTACTCCTCTTCAACACCTTTTTTTTTCTTTGTTGATGTTCCTTAGCTGCTTAGAGACATGGATAATGGTATAATATTTTTGATAGCATGTGATTAGATTATATGTACATTTGATTATTACTTTGATTTGACTCTTATCATGGACTGTGTGGGTTCTTCATTGACACTATTGGATGTTGTAGCACATGTTGAGTTCACATTACTTTACTATATAATGACATCTTGGATTCATAGTAGTTGCGATTATGTTTATGCATCATCTAACTGTGTGTACATTGATATTATGGTTTATTTATTTCATGATGATATTAGGTGATCAATAAGTGAGTTGTGATTTTGGATAATTGTAAATGTTTGACTTATAATAAAACAACATATTATGTTGTATGATGATGATTATATGATGAATGATTTTTACATGTTTTGGATTTCC